>PYXC01002824.1:210000-717500 GCA_015244755.2 Tenualosa ilisha | reverse complement strand
TGTGTGTGTGTGTGTGTAGCCTGCAGCAGAAGGAGGCAGAGCTGAGCTCTGTGACTGAGCAGCTGCTCAGACTGAAGGAGGAGATGGAGCTGCTCAAGACTCAGGCTGAACCCATCCCGGAGGCCCAGCAGAACGGGTAGGACTGTCCGTGCATGCGCGTACAGAACATCTGGTGTTGGGGGGTGTGTGTGTGTGTGTGTGTGTGTGTGTGTTCTGTGACGCATTCTGTGTGTGTATTTGACTCTGTGTGTCAGCGCTGCACACGCAATATATATATGTGACTGCGTGTTTGTGTGTTCAGTGTGAAGGGCGTGGAAGAGCCAGCAGTTGAGAGTGCAGAGGAGGAGACCACCCCCGTCACCTGTGCTGTGAGCACCTGCACACACACACACACACACACACACACACACACACACACACACACACACACACACACACACGTGATTATGCATCCCTAACCCACCATGTCTGTTGTTTCTGTTTTTTGTCTTGTGTTCACTCTGCTCTAATCTTCTGCACTTGCAGCCCGACAACACTGCTGAGATAGAACAGCTCCATAGCAGGTGTGTGTTTGTGCGTGTGTGCGTGTGTGCGTGTGTGCGTGCGTGCGTGTGTGCGTGTGTGCGTGTGTGCGTGTGTGTGTGTGTGTGTGTGTGTGTGTGTTGGGGTGTGTGTCATTCCTCCTATTGTTACATGTGTACCAGTCACACTGAACAAAGGTATTAACAGTTTTTTTTTTTTTCCCCCTCTTCCCTCCATCTATTCCTCCATCTCTGTCCAGTCTGGAGGAGAAGGATCGTCTAGTGGCTTCACTTCAGGAGCAGCTGGAACTGGTCAAGGCTCAGACAGAGACCAAGGAGGACACGGTGTGTGCGTGTGCGTGTGCGTGTGCGCGTGCGCGTGCGTGTGCGCGTGTGTGTGTATGTGTATGACACTGTTGTGATGTTACATTGGCATGTTGATGTCCACCAATCAGAGGTGACGTTGCTGACTTGTGCCCTCCTCTCCTCTTCTCTCCTCCAGTCTGATTCGTCAGCGGATGTGGAACTGCTGCAGAAGGAGCTTAACCAGCTGAAGGAAGAGCTTGAGAAAGTCAATAGGGCCAAAACGGTGAGGGCGCATGCGCGCGCGCACACACACACACACACACACACACACACACACACACACACACACACACACACACTCACACACAAAGACACGCGCAAAGAGAGACACACACAACGACAAACTAACTCGCACTGTGGTAACAGCAGTAAGTGAATGAGTGAGTGGTCAGTGAGTAATTGTCTTTTTCCTCTTTTCAGGAAGCCGAGGCTGAGCAGCCATTCGAGAAGTAAGTAGTCACTATGTGCGCACACACACACACACACACACACTTTGTGCTCTAAGCGCTCACAGACATACACCCTTATACTTTAAGATGTATGAAGTAGTATGTATGACTTCATGACTTCACTCTTGCACCCGTCCCTGTGTGTGTGTGGTGTGTGTGTGTGTGTGTGGTCTGTCTGTGTGTCTCTCCAGTCTTGAGAAGGATGCTCGTATGATGTCACTGGAGGAGGAGCTTCAGCAGCTGAAGGAGGAGCTGGAACAGGTGAAGAACAAAAGCAACGTAAGTCACCGTGGCAACAATTGGACACCAAAATCACATAATAAAGAGGTGTGTGCGTGCGTGCGTGCGTGCTTGCCTACCCCCCCCACACACACACACACACACACTGTCCTTCTCTCTCTCAGGACCTGCGTGAAAAGAACTGGTCGGCGATGGAGGCTTTGTCTACTGCTGAGAAGCTGGGAGAGGAGAGACTGACCCAGGCCAAAAGTTCACTGGTAAGCATATATACACACACACACACACACACCACACACACACACACAGAGACAGTGCATCACAGAAGGCATGTACAAACATAGTCCGGGAAGGGTTAGGTGCCTGTCTTGTTTACTGGTTGGTCTTATTGTGTGTGTGTGTGTGTGCGCGTGTGTGTGTGTGTGTGTGTGTGTGTTTGACTGTGTGAATTTCACAGGCTGAAGCTGAGAAACAGTTGAGCTCTTTCCAGGCCGAAGTCAAGGACGCCCTGCAGACACTATTCCCACAGATTGCCATGGAAACAGAACAGGTAAACGACTCATTCCTGACCTACTTTTTTTAAAAACACTCCTACCCTTCATAGCTTAGCATTATCCAGGCATTCAATTGTTCTAAACTCAGAGGATGCCAAGTTATTTGTCCTGAACGTCTGTCTTGTGTATGTGTTTGTCGTCGTGTTCCCTGCCAGACAAACTGGTTGGAAGTGTTCACAGCCAAAGCCCAGGAGGCGCTCGGAGGCGCTCAGCCCAGCCAGGAGGTGCAGCAGGAGAGCGCCTCCTCCACAGAGCTACCGGTGAGGAAGGGAAGGAGTGAATGAATGATTGATTAATTAGTAATTCATTATTAATGTGATAATTAATTCATTCATGAAAGTAATGAACAAATGAATGGGTGAAAGGCAATGAAGATCTTTTAACCCGATGCGATAAACCACCACCACCCACTAAAGCTCACTCACTAAAGCACATAAAATAACAGTCTGACGGTGAAATTCTCCTTAGAATTGTGTAATGCGGTTAAGTGTGTGTCCTGATTGTGGTGGTGTGTCGCTTATAGGAGCTGCTGTCAAAACTCCAGGAAGCTGAAGAGTCTCATAGGATACTCAAAGCAGAGTGTGACCAGTACCGCACTGTACTGGGAGAGACGGTGAGGAACATGGACACACACACACACACAACATATACATACATGTATATATACATACACACACACACACACACACACACACACACACACACACATACACACATATACACACACATACATACACAGATATACACACACAGACACACACTCTCTCATTCTCTCACTCCCCCCCCCCCACACACACACACACACACACACACACACACACACTACAGAGTGTACAGGCAGAGACTGTGGTTGAACCTTACTCACTGAAGGCAGAGTGTGACCAGTTTTGCACTGCACTTGCACTGGTCTTACTGGTAGAGACAGTGAGCATTACTTCACGCGCGCACACACACACACACACACACACACACCACACACCACACCACACACACACACACACACACACACACACACACACACACACACATGTACACACTAACTACAGAGTGTAATCAGTACTGGGGGTGATGGTGAGGAAGCAGCATAAAACACACACATACATATACACACAAACACACAAACACACACACACAACACACAAACACACACACACACACACAAACACACACACACACACACACACACACACACACACACACGCGCCAACACGTGCCCAGGTCACTCTCGCTGACACATTCACTCTCACACTTGCTCACACATGCAGTCCGGTTCAGACACCCAAAGGCCCCCTGTATCGCTCTGACCTCTGTGTTCTTTGAGGATTTATGTTCTGGATGGTCATCAGAATGTGATCAGGCAGGCAGATAGATGGAGCATTCCAGCACGTTAGCACTCTCAGCCCCCCAGCACAGTAACACCAGTCTCACCACGTCCCACTCAAGTGCGCCCTCCAGTGGAGCAACAGCAACTTCAGCCCTCACCTGTGATTAGCTGTCTGTCTTATCTGTGTGAAAAAGGTTCTTTGAACTACAAGAAGGTTCTATGAACTGAAAATAGTTCTATGAACTGCAAGAAGGTTCTATGAACTACAGAAGGTTCTATAAACTACAAAAAGCACTACCGGTGGGGAAGCACTTTCTGTCTGCCTGCCTGGCTGCCTGCCTATGTTGGTTTTTTGTGCCCTTTAACCTTCTGACCCCTGTGTGTATGCAAGATGGCGTGCTGAAGTACTGCGCTCCAGTGCGCCATCTAGTGGATCAGTGTTAGTGCTTGCACTTACCTGTAGGTAGCTGTAATTTTCAATCCCCCCTGTCTGTCTTTGTTGGTTGACCTTTGCCCTCTTGACCTATATGTGTGTGTGTGTGTGTGTGTGTGTGTGCGTGCGTGCAGGAGGGCATGCTGAAGCAACTACAGAAGAGTGTAGAGGAGGAGGAGCAGGTCTGGAAGGCCAAGATCGCCGAGGCCGAGGGGCAAAGACAGGCGGTAAGGAAGCAGAGGGAGGGGGTGGAGCTGCCTGTACACCATGTACCCTGGACACCTCACCCTTAGTGCTCTTACACAGCTGAGAATATAGCTTACTTGTCTATAAAATATGACACACACACACACACACACACACACACACACACACACACATACACAGTTATGCTGTACCTTTTGAGGTAATGTCAAATAACACACACATAGCACTGTTTAAGATGATCTCCTAATATTAATCTCCTCACCTCCCACAGGCCCTAGATCAGGTGAGGACACTGGAGGAAGCTGCACAGAGCCAGAGCACAGAGCAGGTATAAACACACACACACACACACACACAGTTATCTTATAAAACAGGTGCTAGTTTTAAACTCAAATACCCACTCACGTCCACACTCACAGCTGGTTTTGGGTTTGGGTTTTGTCATTAATGTGTAGGTGTGTTAGAAGACCCCGAGGACCATTATAACCCCTGAAAACAGCATTGCTTTTGGCCATTCTGTGTGTGAAGCTTAAATGTTAACCATTGGAATGTTTTGTTTGTTTGCCATGGTAACATGTCTCCTCACAGCTAAAGGAGCAGGTGATGCTTCTAGAAGCCCAGCTGGAGAAGCAGCTGGAGTCATTGACCTTTAGCCAGACTTATGCCGAGGAGATCGCACAGGTGAGCTCACCTCTTTTCCCCAGGACAGGAAACCTATAGTTCTCTGTATGTAATGGTTTAGGTATGTCAGAGGTCACTCTGATCCGGTTGTCCACCTGAAAGTTTAGGTTTGTGAGATTGTATATAAGGTTCTTTAACTGAAGGTTTAGGTATGTGAGCTTGTACATACAGTTGTCTAACTACGGGTTTAGGTATGTGAGATTATTCATTTTTAGCTGATGGTTTAGATATGTGAGGGAGAATGTACTCTACCTGAAGTGTCTCCGAGTGTGGACTGTTGTGTGATGAATCACTCGAATGAGAGCCCTAGTTACTGCTCTCTCTGGTTCTGTACGTGGCATTGTGAGAGAGGTAAGCTCTGTGTTCTTGCTCTCTCTGGTCCTTTCTAGCTGAAGGCGTCTCTGTCGGAGTCCCAGGTCCAGCTGGAGACAGCCCAGGCAGAAGCCCAGAAACAGACGGCTGAACTCGCCATGGTACAACCTCAGCCACACACACACACACACACACACCACACACACACACACACAGAAAAGTCAATAATATAGCCCTGGTGAACTCGGCAGGGCACCACACGTGCAACACTAACACACACACACACACACACACACACACACACACACACACACAAACAAAAGTGAATAATGAGACCCATCCTATCATGTTGCTCCCCTTAACCCAGCACATATGGGACACAGATTCGGGTGTCAACATCTGTTTTATCTGCTTGTCTTAGTACCAGTTATAGAGCTCATAAACAGCTGTTTGAGCTTTCATGGGTGTCACTTTAGTTCATAAACTTGTTTCATCACGTCACGTAAAATCATTTTTATTTCACTTAATCATATGGAAAGGATTTATTTAAAAGCAAATATTCAGCAGTATGCAGTGCTGTGAAGAGAGTATTGTGTAGCTGTTGATCTAAATGTTCCATAACTGTAACCAGGTGCAAAAAACAAGATGTCTGCCCAGCTTTTCCTGCCAGGGATCAAGGAGTTCAAAAACTTCTTTTTTTCCTTTCTTTTTTTTCATTCTTTTTTTTTTTTTTGGTGGAGTTTGTTGTGATTGACAGCTTGCTGTTTCAGGTGAGGCAGCAGCTGAGGGAGGCGACTGACCACGTGCAGAACGAAGACTCCTCCCACTCCTCGGGGTCAGAGGTTACACAGGTCAGGGTGCCAGGCCGAGGGAACGCACCCTGCAAAGCCTTCTGGGAACTATCAGACAATGCTTTTCGCTCTCTCTCTTTTGCTGTTATCATCAAAGATCTTGTTGAAGATGTGTCCCTGCCGCAGCCTTCTCTTCCTGAGGCCAAAACCAGCCTTCCGATTTGTGATCATTTTTTATTATTTAAGAATGATTGGAAAATAGATATAAAAACATATCATTTAAGATCATGATGAGATCACATAAAATGAATTATTTAAATTAATGTGCTCTGATTATAAAAAAAATAAAATAAAGTGGCCTACATAAAATACAACAAGGTAAAATTTTACTTGTTGTAATTTAGCCCAAATTCAGAAAAGAGACTGTGACTGTTACATTGTCCCTCCTGCCACAAATGCAGAAAGATGATGTCACAATGTTACATCGTCCTTCAGAGTTATGATTGGTAAAGGGAGAGACTGTTGCTATGGAACGGAGTGAAGAAGTGCTGATGGCATCCTTCTCACCTCCGCTAACCGTGCTTAATGCTAGCGCAGACATAACACCACCCTCTACAGTCACTAGTTTTAGAGATGAACTACAAGTATTGTTTTCTTCCTCTCTCATATCTTTCTCTTTGTCATGATCTAGTGGTTTCTTTCACAAGAGTGTGTAGTTCAGTAGCTGAAGAAGTTGACTTAAAGTAATGTGTCAAAAATCTCCTGTTCATAGAGCCTTGTGGCTTCACTCTCAGCGAAAGAAAAAAAAAAACAGAAGCCACAGGGTTCTATCAGGAGGTTTACCACGCACTGAAAGTCAACTTCACTACACCACACACTCAGAACATC
The DNA here is from genome assembly GCA_015244755.2 of Tenualosa ilisha. Lineage (NCBI taxonomy): Eukaryota > Metazoa > Chordata > Actinopteri > Clupeiformes > Clupeidae > Tenualosa > Tenualosa ilisha. Next base: position 710,737 of record PYXC01002824.1, on the reverse strand, counting down.
CTCTCCCCCTGCCTCCAACATCACTACTTCTACCCAAACTCCAAATTCCATATTGCCCCCCCCCCTTTCTCTTTTACTCTGATAGTTCCCATCTAGGAGCTTGCTTTTGGTTGTCACTAACCTCTGCTCCGTGTGTGTGTGTGTGTGTGTTTGTGTTTGTGTTTGCTGATTTCTGTGTGTGTACGTGTGTGTGTGTGTGTGTGCGCGCGCGCTAATTGCTAGTTGCCTTTGTCGTGTGTGGAAAGAAGCCTCGATCCAAACTGCAGTAGAACCTGCTGGAGATGCTGCTCTCACTAGCTGCTTTTGCAAACCTGTGGCTTGTGGTGCCATCACTGTCTTGGGCCTGTATCTCCAACACCTCATAGGGGGGGATTAGGTGATATTAGGTTCGTACTGCGCCGAAGGCCTTTGAACTGTGTAACGCGAGCAGAGGATTGATCTCATAGAATTAAACTCTTGACTTTCTCTGTGTTTTGTGTCCAGTCTGCTCAAAGATGTAGTTGTGCAGAGCGACCATTGTTGAATGATACTGCTGAAATGCTATCATTTTGAACAGATCTCTCTTGGCTACCGTGGTCATACATCGCTCCAAAACACTTTTGAGAAACACGGCCCAAGTGTGGTAGTATAGAGATACTTGTTACTTCAGGCCTGCTGGCTTTCCAGAACACTCTCTCGGATTTTATGAGTGTGGTTGTGAGATACGGGCCCCCCTGGTGTGTGTGTACACTACCGCTGCTGCTTACTGGTCCTCGCTGGTGCGTTCAAAACATTCGAGGAGAGAAGCAAAGCAAAGCAAAACAAAAGAAAAAATCCTCTCAAATTGAATATGACCAAGAGCAACTGTGCTTCAACGTGGCTGCCAAGATAAAAATAATATAACTATTCTGTCCCCTGGAGGCTTTTGGCCTTTGAAAGAACACAGGGATTTCCTACTTTTTTTATTATTGTTTTTTTTTTTATTTTTATTTTTATGGTGAGCTTGTTTTCAGCTTCCTGGTTCTCGAGCTGAGCTGCTGCCTTCTGGAAAGTTCTCCAACTCTAACCTCACATGCTTGTTTGTGTTTGTCTGGTTTTGTTTGTTTGTTTGTTTGTTTGTTTGTTTGTTTGGTGTCACAGCACTGCACCCTTGTCTTAGGAGTGATGCAAGCACATCCCTGCCACCCCATCCCAAAGCTCACATTCTCCCTTACTCCTCTAGTGCTTTTTTTTTTTTTGTGTCCATGGTGATGTATTGAGTTTGACCTTTGCATGACCTCTGCGTGTTTCCGGTTCTTTCCGCAGGTGCAGAGCCAGCTGGAGGAAACGGTGGAGAAACTACAGACAGAGGAGGTCCTGAAACAGCAGCTAGCTGCCAACTATGAGCAGGTAGCCATTACACACAGAGATGACATACAGCACACGTCATCAGACAGCCTCACAAACATAAACTGCATGCAGTGTCAAAAAGCAGCTAGCAGAGAGCTAAAAACAGTGCTAATGTGGTTCCCCGTACTCTTCCTCTCACCTAGACCAAAGGTAGACTGTATTGACTGACTGGAGAATTTGTATTAAAGTATTAAAAGTGTACGCTTCCTTCTCGTCTTGTGTAAGCACACTAAAGCCCTGTCCCATTTCTATCACTTCCACTCGTTTTTGGCCCTAACACTCAGTTTGGCGCGTTCACGTGTAAGGTTGAATGTTTCAGTACTTTTTAGTCCAATGGGAAGTGCTTTTCAACCCTTAAAACCACCCCTTAAAATGGAGAGAGACCCGGTGCAGACTTTGTACTGATTACCAGGATTACCTGTTTTTTTTTTTTTTACCCAGTAGCCTAATGAATGAGCTGCCTATATGCCTGCTTTTACGTGAACAAAAGTATCCTGGTGAGGATACTATAGATCATTTTCAGGATGTATGCATTTACAAGCGCAGAGAAATGAATCCGGATTAATCCTGTGGACATGAGCTGATATTTCAAACATAGTGACCTACATAGACCTACTGTTGGTGGCCCACGTCACCCTTGTGTGTTGCATATGTAAAGACACCAGCTACGCAAATTTGCATGAAGTGGTGTCCCGTTTTGTCGGTACGTATTTCTAACCCTGATACTTCTCACTTCATCATCGAGAGGTATCTTCTTTTGGAGGGTGCTCAAAATCAGGTGATGGTGTTCAGGGAGGAGAAACGGGACTGGGCTATAGAGACACACACACACACACACACACACAAACACACACACACACACACACTGAATACTTATGTGCTCCCTCTTCTCCTTCCTCAGGCTCAGAAGTGTGTATCAGACCTAGAGGCTCAGCTGGAGACACTGAGGGCAGAAGGAGAGGGACCTACAGCTGAGCTGAAGGTGATCTGTGTGTGTGTGTGTGTGTGTGTGTGCGCATACCTGTTTGCTTGCATGTGTGTGGTCATCAGCTTGTGTGTGTATTTGATCATCTGTTTGCTTGCTAGCTTGTTTGTGCACATGTGTGTGTAAGTGAGATCGTCTGTCTGTTTGGGTGGGTGTGATTGTTTGTGGGTGTTTGTATGTGAATGTCTGCTGGTTTGTGTGTCTGTGGTCCTAGATCTGTTTGTTTCTGTGTATGATGTCAGATCTTAGTCCACAGTACAATTGTAAATCCACAATTTTTTAATTTGTGTGTGTGTGTGTGTTAGATTTCTTTGTTTATCTTTGTTTGTTTGTTTGTTTACTCTAGGAGCGTCTGGAGAAGGAGAAGAAGCTGACTCGTGACTTGGGCCAGGCGGCCACCAAACTGCAGCAGTTACTCAAAGCCACACAGGAGCAGCTGGCCAAAGAGAGAGACACCGTCAAGAACCTCCAGGAACAAACACAGAGCAATGTGAGAGAGACACATTCACATTTACACACACACACATTCACACACTTATATACATGAAGAGCATGAATATATTCAAATGTCGTCTTTTTTTTTTTAATTGTGTAAAACAAAGTGAGGCACACACGCACACACTACATACATACTCACTATATGCACACACACCTCCACATAAACGCACACACTACACACATACTCACTATATGCACACACCCCTCCACATAAACACACACACACACACACATACTCACTATATGCACACACCCCTCCACATAAACACACACACACACACTACACACATACTCACTATATGCACAAACCCCTCCACATAAACACACACACACACACACTACACACATACTCACTATATGCACACACCCCTCCACATAAACACACACACGCACACACTACACACATACTCACTATATGCACACACCCCTCCACATAAACACACACACACTACACACACATACTCACTATATTCACACACCCCTTCACATAAACACACACACACACACACTACACACATACTCACTATATGCACACACCCCTCCACATAAACACACACACACACACACACACACACTACACACATACTCACTGTATGCACACACTTAATGCATTCCCACTGTATGCACACACCCTCTACATGAACAAACACTAAATGCATACTCACTGTATGCACACACCCCTCTACATAAACACACACACACACACACACTAAATGCATACTCACTGTATGCACACACCCCTCTACATAAACACACACACACACACACACACACACACACACACACACTAAATGCATTCTCACTGTATACACACACCCCTCTGCAAATATTTTAAAAGGAGAGAGGGGAGGGCCTACAAATGATGCTGAAGGGAAAAACAAACAAACATGGTGTAACCGTATAGTACACTTCTCTCACACATTGCACATAGCTTCTCTCTCTCTTTCTTTCATTTTTACTCTCTCTCTCTCTCTCTCTCTCTCTCTCTCTCTCTCTCTCTCTCTCTCTCTCTCTCTCTCTCTCTCTCTCTCTCTCTGTTTTCCATCCAAGAGTATGTAATGTTTTCTCTCTCCCTCGTAGCTGATATTTTTGGCAGGGCACAGTGTGCTGCTTGTTCCATTGCCAGTTCCCTGAGGCTGACAAACAGTCTTGAGCTCACAAACATGAACTGACACACACATACAGAAGTGTCACAACACACACACAGGAGTGTCACACCATGCACACACACACACGCTCATTCTTGTAGCACCCCGCCCTTTCCCAAAATGGAGTAACGTGTGTAACGTGCGTGCATGTGTGTTATTTCTGTATATGTCTCAATTGTATGTATGATCATAGGTGGCTGTGTGTCTTAAGTTGTGTGTCTAGGCTCAAGTGCCTGACAGTAGAAAAAAAAAATGGAGTGAAGCAAGTCTGACATTGTACACTGGGGCTATTCCACAAGACTCACACGAGAGTCACTCAAAGTTAGCTTAAACTAACAAGTTAACACAGGACAAGTTCTGGACTGTTTGTACCACAGGAATTCCAGTAATTTCTTTTTGTTTGTTTGTTTGTTTGTGTGCAGGAGATAGAGGAGTCAAAGGAGGGAACATCGGTCTGAGTCAGACAGAAATGACCACCAAAGGGAGAAATGGAGGAGAAGGAGATGGAGATAAAAAGAAGAAGAAAATGAGGAAGAGGAAAAACAGCGACTTTGCCAAGATGCCTTAATTTACTCAACGTATTCATTTATATTTTTGTAGTTTCACAGTGCCGTAGAAACTGACCTTTCAGAGCACAGGGACGAATGCATGGAGTGGACTGGATGATGGAATGATGATTAAAAAGAGAGAGAGAGATGGAGAGAAGAAAGGGGGAGAGGGAGGAAAAAATGGAGAAAGGGAAGGTGTGGGGATGAATGAGTGGACTAAGAGATCTAGTTATGTATCTTTATTTTTTAAAAGAAAATAAATAAATAAAATTGCTGATCAAAGATTTAAATGTGGGATGCTTCAGCCCGAGATGGGACCGGGGTGTCTCTATGGACTCACATTCCCAGAATGCACCACTCTGTCAGTGTTAATGGATCAAAGGGAAGTCCCTTCACATGGGAGCGTTGCAGCACCACATGTGGTGGATTTAAATACAAGACGGTGCAATCACTTTTTCTTTTAACTTCATTTCTTCCTTTTTTCAAATGGGAGTTTTAGACCCTCACCCTCCTGTCCTTTTCCAACCCATCCCAACCCAGGAACAGGAATTTGGGGAATTGGGGGCGAGAGAAGGGGTGGGGGAAAGGGTGAGAGACGTGGTGACATTTCTCCATTGCGGTACGGAGACAGCATGCAATGTTAGCCTCCCCACACACGCACACACACACACCTGTTGCTGTGGGGGACACCCTCATAATGTGATCTTTGTAATGAAACAATAAAAACAATGTAGACAACAATACACTTCTGCATTCCTTTGATTTTGGTTAATTAATGTGCAGGTAATATTTCTATTTTGATCCCTCAGGGAAATTGGTGAGTGTTTTTTTTTTTTTTTTTTTTTTTTTTAAAAGCCATTTGTGACCAGTGACACACCTAAACAGAATTGCATATGGTGAATGGCAGTGAAGTAAAGGTACCAGACCTCTGTGATTCAAGTCGGGGACGTTTTCCTGATTCTCCTGGGAACTGGGGAAATTCCTATTTCTACAGTTAATATCATTAAAATAAGTGTTTTGGCTTCAAAAATGTGGGGACAAAGTGGGCTTTCTTGCCTCTTATTGATGACTGTCCCCTACAGACACGTACATAAACATGAAACAGTAGGCAGCATTGGTGAGGAAATGGATGCCTGCTTGCTCACAGGCTCAACTGTGGATGAGTGGGAGAGTGACACCCCCCCCCCCCCACACACACACACGGTACTACCAGTTCTAACCAATAGGCTGCCTCATTTTAATTAATTTCAATGAAAGTTATATTGCATTTACATTTCTTCATTGTGGCCAACTTACAGCAGCTATAGCCTAGATTTTGAACAACAATTTACAAACCATTTTTATCCACCAAAAATTTGCTGTCCTTTGGCTGGTGCAAATAACCCTTAACATGTAGAAAAGTAAGATGGTATCAAAACAAGCTCTTGAAAATGAATTTGGAGCTTTGGTACAGACTGCCTTTAACCATTTTGTTGTGTGTGTACCAGTAAGTCTGCTGAACATAGCGCAACTGTTTTCCTTCGACCTTGTGAAACTATTTACTGTGTATGGCTCCTTTAAGAGAGTGTTCTAAATCACTGATTGGACAGCCCAGTCCTGTCACCTATGACCCAAACTTAAAATACAATATGGCGGCGCCCGTGAGAATCCTCACCGCCTGCCGCAGCGCAATATTAAATTAAATTTTACAGTTTTCTCACTGCGCTCACGAAAATGTTCAGCCTTGCCACACGCAGACGTGCAGAAGGAGTACTCATCCAAATGGGTTCGGCGGAAATTCGTCGATTACTTCAAAGAGCAGCACGGACATCGGGTCGTACCGTCCTCACCTGTGCGACCGCGGGGGGACCCAAGCCTGTTGTTTGTAAACGCTGGCATGAACCAGGTACAAAACACACATGACAGTCCCAAATTCTCACTCACAGAAAAAAGACGTCAAGACAAACATTTGAACACACGATATTAAAGGAACTGATGTAGTCAACAGTGAGCTATCAACTGTTTCAATGTTAGCCTGTGAAATGTAACTCAACTGTTGTATTCTAAAATTATCGTGCAGGGGGCATGATAGTAACGTTAATAGTAATGTAAATTTGTGGTAAAAGAGCTACGATTGAATAGAAACATCACAAGTTCACTCAAGTGTAACGTTAACTTTCACCCAAACTTTCATCACAAGATGCCTTGTGATTTTATATCAAGTAGTTGTAGCATGTATCTGGTGCGATATGAAACAGCTGGTCTGCTCTGTTTATCTTAAAAAGAAACGACTTTGCTGTATGGCTACCCTGTTCCTGAAAGCTAGTAATGTGTTTTTTTTTGTTTTTTTTTTTTAATTCTGTCAGTTCAAGCCTATTTTGCTGGGTGCAGCAGACCCTCGCAGCGAGATGGCGTCCTACCGACGAGTGGTGAACAGCCAGAAGTGCGTGCGCGCCGGAGGTAAACACAACGACCTGGAGGACGTGGGCCGAGACGTGTACCACCACACCTTCTTCGAGATGCTGGGAAACTGGTCCTTCGGGGACTACTTCAAGGTGTGGGAGACAAGCTTGTAGGTTGATAGATTGACAAGATGACAGACGGTAGTTTCTTTGGTAATTTATGTTTAGGGCACAAAACTCAGATTTTAAAGATTGTAAAAAATCTTCTGCACATTGAGCCAGACTTCCTGATAGATTGACTGTCGGCTTATCTATGTTAGGGGCATAGCAGAAAAAGTTTGAATGTATGTATGATTGCATGCATGCAAAATTCTTCTGAGTATGGAACACATAGAGGTTGAGTCTGCGCTGAGACACTGATAGATTGAGAAGCTGATCAGTTGTTATGTTGACGGCTTATCTATGCTGCTGTCTATAGCATGCCACTTTATTACATTACATTTATGCATTTAGCAGCTTTATCAAAGCGACTTACAATAATCACTATCAATTGTTCAGGCAGTCTCTAGAGCACTTAGGGTTAGTGCTTGCTCAAGGCACACGTGCAGCGATTCGAACCACACTTTTCAGCTACTTACACGCTAGCAGGTCTTAACTACGCTACCACCACCACTCTTTATGTTTGGTGGACTGTTGTGTTGGTGCTTGTAAGTAAGTCATTGCCCTATGTCACCCACCAACCACTCCGCTCCTCCAAGGAACGTTATCTGGCACGGCCAACACCTTGCGCAGGTCAATCCAGGCTCTTCTCATGTGTTGTTCCACGCTGGTGGAATGACCTTGCAAGTGCTACCAGATCAACAGATACCCTCTCCACCTTCAAGAAACTCTTGAAGACCCAGCTCTTCCAAGAATATCTCCTGGCTTGATTTCTGAGAATTCTTAATCTCTCTTTTGAACTGCATTTTCAGCTTAAAATGCTGCAATTTTTATGTTAGCAGTATGCACTCTTTGTTAGTTTCTTTCATTGTGTTGCAGCTTGAATATTATCCTCTTTTGTAAGTGGCTTTGGATAAAAGCGTCTGCTAAATGCATAAATGTAAATGTAAACGTCATTGGTCACTGGGTTGAGTTGTCTGAATAAAGGCTTAGAAATATTTTTTGAGAGGTTTTAAAGAACCCTCTGGACAAAATTGCATTGAGTACTGAGCCAGAGCCCTTTGTCTCTCTCTAGTCCCGAAGCATCAAAGGTTCTAAATATGAACCATAGCTTAGTGCCTTATGGAGAGAACAGAGGGTTTCTCCATCTTCTCTCTCTATCTCATCTCTCTATCTGTCTCTCTTTCTCTCTCTCTCTCAGGAGGAGGCGTGCAGTATGGCGTGGCGTCTGCTTACTCAGGAGTACGGCATTCCGCCCGAGCGCCTCTATGTCTCATACTTTGGCGGCGACACAGCCTCTGGCCTCCAGGCAGACGAGGAGACGCGGGAGATCTGGAGGAGCCTTGGGTACGCTCCATTTGTCTTTTTTTTTTTTTTTTTTTTACCTAAAGCAGCCGTGTTTGTCCAAGTCCCCATACAGACCGAATGTGCTCCCCTCTCCTGCCCCCCTCCTTTTGGGTATCTGCCTCTCCCCTGTCATCTCCTCCTCTCTTTTTCTTCCCTATCTTTTCCTCTCGTCCCCTCCTCCTCTTGTTTCTTTTTGTGTCCTTTTCTCTTGTCTCTTCTCTATCAACCGCTCTCCTCTCCTCTTCTCTTCTCTCCTCTCTCCCGTAGGGTGCAAGAGGGGCGTATCCTGCCCTTTGGCATGTCTGATAACTTCTGGGAGATGGGGGACGTGGGACCCTGTGGCCCCTGCACTGAGATCCACTATGACCACGTGGGTGGCAGGGAGGCCCCTGCACTGGTCAACGCAGACAGCCCAGAATTGGTGGAGATCTGGAACCTTGTCTTCATGCAGTATAACAGGTGAGATAGATGTTCCACACACACACACACACACACACACACACACACACACACACACACGCTCCTGCGTGATGTACAGCGCCTGGGATGTGATAAAAGAACCATAAATAGATAGCACAATAAAACATAGCAGACATCAGCCATTTTGGATGCACCTGTGCTCTTTGTCTCAGTTTGGGTCACACTGGCCTGCTTGTGTCACGTGTTTGTGCATATGGCATGTCTGTGAGTCATGAATGTTGTGTATGTGTTTGTTTGTTTGTTTGTTTTCAGGGAGTCTGACGGGAGTCTGCGTCCTCTCCCCCAGAAGAGTGTGGATACGGGAATGGGTCTGGAGAGGCTTGTCACTGTGCTCCAGGGACATCAGTCCAACTACCATACAGATCTATTTACACCGATACTCAGTGCAATACACCAGGTCTGTCTAGCTGCATGACATATTTATTCACACCCACTGTCAGCATCATACACCAAGGGGGTATACTACGAAGCCAGGTTACTGGCTAAACTGGGTAACTTCTGGAGTAGCCGCTGATCTAAAAACATCATGTCATTTCAGAAACAACTGATGCACAATGGAGGGTAATCTTAGAGATCAATGGTAACTCCCAAAGCTACCCGGGTTAACCAGTAACCTTGTTTAGTAGCACAGGCCCCAGATCTGTCTAACTACGCCACAGATCTATTCACACCCATGCTCATTGCCATACACCAGGTCTGTACATCTGTCTTTTTCTCTGTCTGACAAACACATAGATCTATTCACACCCATACTGAACAACGACATATGTTTAGGACATATGTTTATGTTGCTGAGTTGAAGATGTATCTAATCATGTTTTTTTTTTTTTTAAGGTTGTAAAGCATTCCTCTTAACTCTTTGTACAGCTGGTCGACTCTGTTGCTTTTTTTTAAATTTCAAAGCTCACAAAATACTGTAGGTGGTGGTGGTGGTGGTGGTGGTGGGGGGGGGGGGCATTCCAAGTAGGGGGTTAAGTGATAAATGTGAATAAGTTAAGCTGGAGAACGTGGTAAACCTTGGTAACCTTGGAAAGCTGCCCTTGTTTAGTTGAAATACCTCCTAAACTGTACTTGCTTTAACAACACCAGACTTGTCTGTCAGTTCATCATTGTCATCCTTCATTAATGAGTCTCCCTTTTTTATTTTTTTTTCTTTCTTTCGTTTCTCTTCCGCCCACAGTGTTCCGGAGTAGCACCATATGGTGGCCGTACGGGAGAGATGGATTCTGGGAAGGTGGACATGGCGTACCGCGTGGTGGCTGATCACGTCAGGACTCTCTCTGTGTGCATCGCTGATGGGGTTTACCCTGGCATGACCGGTGCAGAGTGAGTCACTCTTGTGGTTAAGTGTGTGTGTGTGTGTGTGTGTGTGTGTGTGTGTGTGTGTGTGTGTATGATCAGGACTGTAAGAGCGTGAGTAGAGATGTTTGTATTGTCATCATTATTATCATAATACTGTATGTGTATGTGTATGGTAACATGTTTGTCCTATGGTGTCTGGGTACCTGTGTGTGTGTGTGTGTGTGTGTGTGTGTGTGTGTGTGTGTGTGTGTGTGTGTGTGTGTTTTCTATCAGGCTTGTTCTGAGGCGTATCCTGAGGCGTGCTGTACGTTACTTCACTGAGGTCCTTCAGGCTCCACAGGGATCCCTGGCCAGTCTGGTGCCCACTGTAGCTCACATACTGGTGAGGAGGAGTGTCCCCCCCCCTCTCTTTCTCCTTTTTTCTCTCTCCTCACTCCTTCTCTGCATCTGTTTGTATCATTTTTCTATTGGTGGTGTTGTTAATGTTGATAATGATGATTCTATCTTGTGTTGTTGGCAGATGCGTCTTTTCTTCATCTCTCTGTCTCTTTTTTTCCGTTTGTCTCTGTCTGTCTCTCTATGTTTATTCCGACTCTTCTTCTCAGGGTGATGCCTATCCAGAACTGCACACAGAGACAGAGAGGGTAAGATCCTCCCCATGCACACCAGAGTCGAGCTCTCGTAGGCTGATCCAAAAGATCATTGAAAAATGTATATTTTGACGTAGTGTGACATTCCCACCCATGCAGACCAGAATTATTCACATTTGCTCCCATTGTAACATATTATGTTGCTCTATCTTGGTCAGTATTCAATCATCTTTGGTGATACCATCTCATGTTTTTTTGTTTTTCCTTTTGTTCCCCTCCTGTTTCTCTTGCTCCTCCCGTCGGCCAGATCATGGATGTCATCAATGAGAACGAGGACCACTTCCTGTCTGCCCTCAGACAGGGTCGACGAGTGATTGACAGAACGTTGGGTAAGATGGATGCCCAGGAGACAGCATTCCCAGGTAAGAAACAGTGAGATACACTAAAAGTTTGTTTTTCACCTTGTGTCCCAACAGTGACACGGTTTTCAAAAGCAATTTCCATAAAAGCCATTCCTGGAAATCGTTCTAAGTGCATATTTAACATGTTTATGGGCCTCCTGAAACAGGCTGCTGATGAAAGACGAAGCATGGAAATGAAATGTGAACTTGGCTGTCTTTGTTGACCAGGAGCTGTGTGTGTGTGTGTGTGTGTGTGTGTGTGTGTGTGTGTGTGTGTGTGTGTGTGTGTGTGTGTTTCTCCCTCCCCAGCACCTGTGGCCTGGTCTCTGCACCGAAACCTGGGTTTCCCTCTGGACCTAGTGCAGCTTATGTTGGAAGAGAAAGGCAAAGTCCTTAACACACAACACATACAACAGCTGGAGCAGCAGGAGAAGGTAGGATGCCACACACACACACACACACACACACACACACACACACACACACACACGTGCGCCACTCAACATACAGACTGAACACACTAATACATGTATCCTATTGCTGCTACATAGAGATTGTACACTGTCATGCAACATGTTCTCTCTGTACTCTTCCTTTTCTCTCTCTCTTCCTTTTTCCTTCTCATTTTCCATCCCCCCCAGGAGCGTGCCCAGTCCATGGCCCAGCCTGATGACTCAGTGGAGCTGATTGATGTCCACAGTCTGGCTCAGCTGCAGAGGGACGGGGTCCCTCACACTGACGACTCCCCCAAATATCACTACAGCCTCCGCAGCGATGGCAGATATGGTACACATACACTATCTATCTGTCTATCTATCTGTCTATCTATCTATCTATCTATCTACCTCTATCTATCTATCTATCTATCTATCTATCTATCTATCTATCTATCTATCTATCTGTCTGTCTGTCTGTCTGTCTGTCTGTCTGTCTGTCTATCTATCTATCTATCTATCTATCTATCCATCTATCCAACTGTCTGTCTGTCTGTCTGTCTGTCTATCTGTTTGTCTATGTATCTATCTACCTACACTGGTACACGCACGCTTCTCTTTTCTTCTCTGTTATTTTGTTCTCTGTTTTATTATCTATCTATCTATCTATCTATCTATCTATCTATCTATCTATCTATCTATCTCACTCTTGTCTTCATTCTGTATTTTCTGTTATAACAAAATAAGCTTAATTTATTTCACTTAACCTCCTGTCTCTCTCTCCCTCTACCCTTTTGTCCCTCCATCACCCTCATTCCATTCCCTCTTCTCTTCTCCCTTCTCCCTGCGTGTAGTCTTCCCCGCCTGCAGGGCGGCGGTGTTGGCTCTGTACAGCTCTGTTCCTGGTGCTGTTGGTCTGGTGGAGGAGGTGCAGGAGGGCCAGACGTGTAGGGTGCTGCTGGACCGCACCTGCTTCTACAGCCAGCAGGGGGGGCAAGAGCACGACATGGGATACATGACCAAAGACGGCCTGCTGGTACACACACACACACACACACACACACACACAAACTATGTGGTTACATGACAAAAGACGGCCTGCAGCTACATACGCACACATACACACACACACACGCACACTATGTGGTTACATGACAAAAGACGGCCAGCACACACACACACACATGCACGCACACACTATGTGGTTACAAGACCAAAGATGGCTGGCAGATAAATACAAACACACCCCTCGTCTGGAATGACTTGCCAGTACACACACACAGGTCTCTCTCTCTCTCTCTCTAATTCTCTAATTATCCTTATAGCATAATTAACATGAATGGATGAAATGCATGTATCAGATGTATCCACCCCTCTGTAGGACGTGTTGTTTCCAGTGGAGGACGTGCAGCTGGTTGGGGGCTACGTGCTCCATCAGATCATTGCCACAGAGACGCTCAGGAAGGGAGACCACGTCCAGCTGCACATAGATGAGGTTTGTGTGCGTGCGTGTGTGTGTGTGTGTGTGTGTGTGTGTGTGTGTGTGTGTGTTGTATTATCAAGTTCTCCGAGTCCCAGAACCATGATTAGTGTGTGTGTGTGTGTGAGAGAGTTTGGTTGTCTTGTACAGTGATCAGTCCTCACTTTCTCTGTGTGTATGGTTGTCTAACTGTGTATGTTTGTGTTTGTGCCTGTGCATGTGTGTGTTAGGCCCAGAGGCTTGCCTGTATGGTTAAACACACAGCCACACACGTGCTCAACTTTGCTCTAAGCCAGCTCATGGGAGGGGGCGTGGCTCAGAGAGGCTCCCATGTCTCCTCCCACCGCCTGCGATTCGACTTCAGTGTGAAGGTAACCCCGCCCACTCCATTCCACTCCACTACCTCATCCAACAAGCAGGTCTGCAGCCCCCCCCCCAAAAAAATGTCATGTGCAATGTGAGTAACGGCATTCAGGATGAATTGATATTTCAACATTCAACACCATTTAGTACACAGTAACACTGACCCAAACAGCACAAATGTAAATAAAGCATTGTAGCAGTACCAATTCAATTCAAATCAATTATATTTATACAGCACCTTTTGTAATAGCATTGTCTCATGGTGCATCACTGCAAGGGGCACCGAGGAACAACAGGGGCAAGGGCAAACTCCCTTACTTTAGTCTAGGAAGAGACCATTGAGTAGATCCACAGCTCAAGGGGCTAACCCAACTGTCAAGGGTCTTGCAGGAAAAAGTACATTTACATTTACGCATTTATCAGATGCTTTTATCCAAAGCGACTTACATTTGTCAACTACCAACTATATCAGGGCCAGTCTCCCCTAGAGCAACTTAGGGTTAAGTGCCTTACTCAAGGGCACAACAGTGGCAGCTAGGATTGAAAGTACAATCAGTCGTTATCATGAAAGAAAACAATTTGTCCATGGTTTTACCCGAGCATCATAGTAATTCCAAGATATTGTCCCACAACATTATATGGTAGTCAAGACATAGGTGGTTGTCAAAAGTCATGGCTGGACAGAGTAGTAGCACCCAGACATAATTTTAAAGTCAAGGAGTGAGATTGATCATGGTCGTAACATTGGGAGGGTCCATTTGACAGTGCCATTGTGAAGAGGGGTCGGACACAGAGAGTCGGTCCTGGCCTCCATTGGCCTCCCATGAAGTTGGTGGGAGTCCACTTAGGGGGAGTTGGTGAGAGGAGTCAGCCAATGGGAGGCAGGGATGACACTCAGCAGAGATGATTGTGGGGTAAGAGGAGAGAGGAAGCAAATGAGTGAGGCCAGACTCACACTTCATTCACCATATGAATAATATAAACACCTCACTCTTTTTTCTGCTTCCCTCCTCTTCTCTTCTCTTCCCATCTCCCTCTCTCCTTATCTCTCTCTCCCTCCCTCCCTCCCCTCACCCCAGTCGTCTTTGAGTGTGTCTGAGCTGCAGCAGGTGGAGTCGCTCATCCAACAGATCATTCAGGAAGACCTGCAGGTGCACACACAGGAAGTTCCCCTCGCACTGGCCAGTCAGATCCCTGGCCTGAGGACTGTGGATGAGGTGAGAGACCAGGGTCTCTCTCTCTCTCTCTCTCTCTCACTCACATACACAGACTCTTTACTTATACAAAATTAAAATGTCATTGCCACATGTCAAAGGGACAGGTTGGTAGGATCTTGAATGAATGACTGATGGCAGACCTCTGTGTTTCTGTGTGTGTGTGTGTGTGTGCGCGTGTAGGTGTACCCTGACCCAGTTCGGGTTGTATCTGTGGCAGTGCCAGTGTCTGACCTGCTGGAGGGAACTTTGGAAAGATCCACATCTGTGGAGCTTTGCTGTGGAACGTAAGCAACAACCCCTAACCCTAACAACCCACAGATCAGACTAGTATATATTGCTAAAACACTGGACTGCTGTTTTATTGTTAGGAAAATGTCCTTTTTACTTTTACTTTGAACTCATCTGTTGTGCTTTCAATTCCTCTGTATGTCTTTGAATATGTGGAGCAATTGACAATAAAGCTGACTCGACAATAGTGTGTCCTGAATTAGTTGCAAGTAACAGACGCACAATTACTGGAGAGCAGCCAGCTGTCAGTAGCTCAGAGTCAGGAACAACCAGACAATACGCAGCACATGTAAATCTATACCTGTGCGTGTACATACAATCGTTAGCCACATTTTCCAATTTTTTTAATCAGGCATCTGCTGCGGACGGGCGCCATCCAAGACCTGGTGATCATTTCGGAAAGGCAGCGTGTGAAGGGCATCAGCCGCATCGTGGCCGTTACCGGGGATGACGCCAGGGAGGTGAGAGAATTCTGAACTACGCCACTTCTTGACGTAGAATATCTCTACCACCAAACATAAAATATCTTTGATCTAGAACCAAAATAGTTAAAGAAACTTTAACAGAGTGAGTTATCAGAACACTTTTAGTTTGACTGAGAGCTTTTGCTTTTCAGGGCAAGGCAAGTTTATTTATATAGCGCATTTCATACCTAGAGGCAGTTCAGTGCGCTTCATTCATGAGAGAAAATGGAAGAAGGAGAGAGGGAGAAAAATAAGAAGAGGGAAGCAGATGAATAAGTGGTGGTGGTGGTGGTAGTAGTTGTGTGTGTGTGTGTGTGTGTGTGTGTGTGTGTGTGTGTGTGTGTACGCGTGCGTGTGTGGGTGAAGTGTTGGACAATGTGTGGTTGTGTGTCCATTCATTGTGTTCAGTTATTCAATCATTCTTTAATCAGTCTTTATTTGTCTTCACTCTAAGGCCCGAGAAACAGGGAATGTTCTGGAACAAGAAGTAGAGGCGTTGTCAGCGCGAATTGCTCTTGGAACCGCCGACTCTCTCCATGATGTGCAGGGGATAGCCAAGGACGTGGGCCGGCTCATAGATGTATGTAAAGATAAAGAGATGGAGATGCTTTATTGTTATCCTGAAGGAAATGACAGTGTCCAGTAGCATATACAGTACTCATCCATACAGAAAGGCAAGATACAAAAAAAGATGAAATTCAAAGTACAAAAACTCATAGGAAGATATTGTACAAAATACCACTTTAAACAGCCTTGTATACTGCACACAGCAGCAGGGGGCAGGCCCTCCTGATACAGATGTGATCACACACACACACACACACACACACACACACACACACATTCATGATGCTATATATGCCCGTATAGACACAAAAAAGAGTTGTAAACAATGAACTAAATGTTGAAAATATACTTAAAACACCAACTATATACCATATTTCTAATGAATGTTTACTTTTTACTTATGCCAGTGACTATGATTGTGCTTTATTTTCACTCAGGCAGTGGAAGGGACACCCATACCTCAGTGGCAGAGGAGGGTCCTTCAAACACAACTAAAGGCCATGCAGAGGAGCACCAACACCAGCATCCGGAAGCTGCAGATCAAAGAGGTGTGGCACACACACACACACACACACACATACACACACACACACACACACACATTAATCTCATCTTTTTCTTCATCACACTATTTTATTCTGATTAATACACATACACTCCTTGTTTTATAGATTTTTTTTTTTTACACTAACATACACAAAACGGATGCCTCCATGTTTCCACACACAGACACACAGAGAACAAAGTGTGTCTATGTTACACACACACGTGCACACACACACACACAGAACCAGTTGTGTCTATATCGGACTGCAGTCCTCTTCCTTCCTGTCTCCCAGGCTGGGCTGAAGGCACAGGAGCTGCTGAAGAAGCACGGCAGTCAGTCGCTAGTGGTGGATACAGTGGACACAGACTCCATAGCCGTAAGACACACACACACACACACACACACACACTCACACAGTGAACACAGACTCTATATCCGTAAGGAAGACAAACACACACATGCACGTGCACACACACAGTGAACACAGACTCCATATTCATAAGGAACACACACACAGAGACCCATATTCGTAAGAAACTTACACACAGACACACACACACACACACACACACATGCCTGCACGCCCGCGCGCACACACAGTGGACACAGACTCCATATCTATAAGAAACTCTCACACATAGACCCCATATCCATAAGAAACACACAGCGGACACGGACTCCATATCAGTAGGAAATACACACACAGACTATATCCGTAAGAGAGACACACACACACAGACACACACACACACACACACACAGACCCTATATCCATGAGAAAAACACACACAGATAGTGGACACAGACTCCATAACGGTAAAAACACACACACACAGACTAAATATCCTTAAAAAAACACACACATACATACACACACACACACACACACACACACACACACACACACACACACACACACACACACACACACTCACTGGGCACAGTCTCCATCTCCTTTGTCTTTGTTATTCATCTATTCCTTTTTCTCACTCCTATTCACACACACACACACACACACCACACACACACACACGCACACTCCACTCTATCTAGGTGGTGATGAAGACTGTGAACCGCTACAGTGAGCTCTCTCCAGGCTGCATGGTCCTCCTCATGGCACCTCAGACCTCTTCAGGGAAGGTCCTCTGTGCCTGCCAGGTGCCCAAGGTAAAGGTGAAGGGTCACAGGGGTTGTGGGGTCAACCTGTCTGGTGGGTGTTAGTATGAGAGAGTGTAGATGAGTTGCTGACGGCAGAATTCTGGAACACTTAAAGGGCAAGTCAGTGGCAGTGTTGGATGCTGAATGACATCAGATTGTTTTGTGTTCATAGATTTTTATTCATGACATGGTGGAGAAGGTGTGTGCATTGCCAAAGCAATCAATCAGATCGAATAGTAATAATAATAACAATATATACTTTTTTGTACACACTAACCTGGAGGAGTTGGCTGCCTGCTATGGTGGCATCCAGGGAGCAGTGAGGGGGTAGGTGGCTTGTTCAGGGGCACTTTAGCCATAGTCCACTGGTCAGGGATTGAACCAGCAACCCTTTAGTTACATGCTGAAAGCCCTAACCAGTAGGCCATGGCTGCCCTAAGTGTCTCTCGCTCTCCCTCCTGATGTCTGTGTCACTCTCTCTCTTTTTCTCCCCCTCTCTCAAGGGCAGTGCCACCACAGCGAGCGACTGGGCCGTGGCTGTTTGTGGGCATCTAGGGGGCAATGCAGGTGGCTCTGCCACTGTGGCCAAGGGGGTGGGCATTGCCAGTGGCGAACATGTCAGCCGGGCGCTGAGATGGGCCCAGGATTATGCAGAGGGAAGAACAGAGTCCTGAAAACTACACATACACACATACATTCTGAGATGGACACAAGAATATGCAGAAGGAAGAATGGGGTCCTGGACGCACACACACACACACACACACACACACACACACACTGAAATGGGCTAAATACTAAATTAAATCTAACAGATGTTTGTAAACAATATACATTTATTCATTTCACAGGCTTTGTTGAACAGCAAATAATATGAGGATATTCCTGTAATAAAGATATCTGTCTGGCATTTCTTTGTTTTAAAAGGAGTAAAGACTTTTGCGCCAAAGCTGGTTAATGCTGTCAAATTCTTTGTCTATATGTGTTCTAACTTTGGTGAGAGGATGGACCGAGGTTCTTGCCCAAATGTTAGTGATGCAAAATGAGATGGAAACCAGAACGAATAGGCCTGTGTTGAATACCTGCAGATCGAGAGATTTAATCATGTAAACTAAACTCTAAATAGGAAATGATTTCAAACTGGCAAACAAAATTAAAAAAAATACAGATTATATATAATACTAAGACGCAACTCGGTAACAAAAATTCTTATCGTGAGAGCTTTCAAAATCGTGAAATAAGAAAGCGCCATTCAAACAAAGAATGAGCGGGAACCACAGCTAGTTAAAAGAAGGCGGGAAATGAGAACAAAAGCGGGCGGGAAGCACAATCCAAATGGCTAGCAGTTGGTGTGAACGTCCAAAAGCCCGCCCCTTAATCGTAAAAGTAACGAATAGGGAGGGGCATGGAACCATTCAGTCCCGCAATCCACGGAGATACGCAGTGTTTAATTTGCATATGATAGCCTATTTAGTCAGAACTCTCCGACGTTTCTTTACATTCTGACAAGGAAGAAGCAAACCGCTCCGACCATGCCTGAACCAGCGAAGTCCGCACCCAAGAAAGGCTCCAAGAAAGCCGTCACCAAGTCTGCAGGGAAAGGTGGAAAGAAACGCAGAAAGTCCAGGAAGGAGAGCTATGCCATCTACGTGTACAAGGTGTTGAAGCAGGTCCACCCCGACACTGGTATCTCTTCAAAGGCGATGGGCATCATGAATTCGTTCGTGAATGATATCTTCGAGCGCATCGCTGGAGAGGCTTCCCGCTTGGCTCACTACAACAAGCGCTCCACCATCTCTTCCAGGGAGATCCAGACAGCAGTGCGACTGCTTCTGCCCGGTGAGCTGGCCAAGCACGCTGTGTCTGAGGGAACCAAGGCCGTCACCAAGTACACCAGCTCCAAGTAAAACTTTGATGTTATTTGAAGAAAAAAGGCTCTTTTAAGAGCCGCCCATATTTTCTCCAGAAAGCAATGCCAATGTTGTCCTGAAGACTTGAAAATGGTAAATTAGACTGGTATGTATAATCCTTAAGACCAAGAAAAATACTGTGTAATAAACTCACACAAGTGTTTCCTCCATCTTTTCTCCTATAAAAGTGCTTTGACGGTTAGATTGATATGTTTACCCTTTTGGCAGCAGTTTTATTTACATGCACGACATGGATCTAAAATGTGAGATTATTTGGGTCGACAGTTAAGACTAGCCTCACCAGACAGTGATGGATGATTGGTATTCGAAGGCAATGTGTCTTGCCTTTTGCAATTGCTCGGCAAATATTTAAAGGTTTTGTGTCTTCAGATAACCAGTCCACAGACGAGGACAATGGAATGAGAACAATGGAATGTAAATATGGAATATAAACATTTGAAGAAACTATGATGGCTCTTAAAAGAGCCGGTTGTTTTTTAGGCGCGCTCCCCACGAATGCGGCGAGCTAGCTGGATGTCTTTGGATGGCGCACAGATTGGTGTGCTCGAACAGACAGACCAGGCAAGCCTCGTTAGCCTCCTGAAGAGCCATAACAGCAGAGCTCTGAAAACGCAGATCAGTCTTGAAGTCCTGAGCGATCTCCCTCACCAGACGTTGGAAAGGTAGTTTACGGATTAGCAGCTCAGTAGACTTCTGGTAGCGACGGATCTCTCTGAGCCACGGTACCGGGCCTGTAACGATGAGGCTTTTTCACGCCACCTGTAGCCGGGGCGCTCTTGCGGGCAGCCTTGGTAGCGAGCTGCTTCCTTGGGGCTTTGCCACCAGTAAATTTACGCGCAGTCTGCTTGGTTCTTGCCATTGTTTAACCTCCTCTACCGATGCGTTTTAAAGTCGGTAAGATCCTTGTATTGTTACAGCCATTTTACATTTTTCCATAGAACGCCTGGCATAAACGCCGCCCCTTGAGGCTTATTGTTTTCGGCTTTGCGTCACATCCGGATAGCGCCAGAAATTCAAATAACTCATCAGGTAGAATTTTTGACCGGCATCTGAATCAACATTTTACCCGCTTTCTACTGATTAAAACGTGTGTATGTATCATTTACATATATGCATTTAGCAGACTTCTTTCTCTAAAGCGACATTTACGCTACAGCACATGTCATTTGGGCGCGCTCTACTTCAGACGGCTGCTGCAGTGCGCGTGCGGGTTTGCCGGCATTTTCAACACGACGCTCAAAGTTCAAATTTGTTGAACGTTGATCCCTTTGGGTTAATCTCTCAGCGTTGTTGCTGCTGCTGTGTTTTCAGCAAACAAACTAGCAGGGTGTTTCTTTTATGTTACGGCTCTTGCTGCCTCCGGCATATTAATCAAATGCAAATTTGTCATTTTGGATCAAGCATCGCGACAAGCATAAGCTAATCTTTTCAACGGTAGTCATGTTTATAGGGCTAAATATGTGAATGGTGGCCTCATCGCAATCGACTGTTGAGGGTAATTTTTACTGCGTGGTCTCTCTAACCATAAACTAATCAACTGTATGGAGATCTTACTGAGTTTTGACTGATGAGCCTGTAGCCCATGCAAAAAAGGCACATCATGGGGTACCATAGGCTAGCTTAGCATAGCATCTGGTCACACTCCTCAACAGGAAGTTGAGTCCATAGAAGATGTATTGAAATTTTGGACCATTTTACCAGACATGCTGCCCAATTTGCCTGATAGTGATCTGTTTTGCCCAAGAAGAGGCATCTAACATTTAATTGCTGTTAAAAAATATATCTATTGATAAAATGAACCACTGTTACCATAGAAGAATAGCCAACAAGTAAATATAATGAAACAAAACTGTTGTGGAGTTTTACATTTATGTCTGTTAATGTTTGTATGGATCTCTCTAAATTTTGCCAAAAAGCGGCCATATTTACCTGAGTTCACTCTACTACTGCTTCATTAGTACTTAGGGTGACCGCCTACAAATAGCCTATAGGCGAAAAGTGGAACAGTAAGCACATTTTTGCAGGACAGACACGACACAAAATTCATTACATTTAATTGTGTCAAACATAACGACACACTGTATTTTCTATATCCTAAATAAGTGACTCTTCTTTCG
Source organism: Tenualosa ilisha (assembly GCA_015244755.2). Classification (NCBI taxonomy): domain Eukaryota; kingdom Metazoa; phylum Chordata; class Actinopteri; order Clupeiformes; family Clupeidae; genus Tenualosa; species Tenualosa ilisha. The sequence continues at coordinate 688,964 of PYXC01002824.1, read as the reverse complement.
ACCATAGGGCAGTGTTTGTACTTGCTCAATGACACTTAAGTCTAAGTCAAAGTCAAAGTCAGCTTTATTGTCAAAAGCCACATGTACAGGTTGCACACATAGGATTTGAAATGACAGCACTCCCCAGGCCCACAGTGAACATTAAACATCTTATAAACAAATGTCAATATGATGACAATAAATACAGTGACAAAGCTTAACGATATACACATAGAAATTCCCTGTCCTTGTCTAAACTATTTCATAACCTCTCTGAAAATGATGATCTTTTGCCAATATCAATATCAAAATGGATAGAATGGTTCTAACCCATGACTGTGCAGCTACACACAGCTTAAACCACATCATCAAATTTGCTGGTGACACAACTGTGGTGGGTTTGATAAGCAGAGACAATTAGGCCCTGTACAGAGAGGAGGTGACAGGTTAGCAACTAGTGCGCTTATAACAACTTGTCCCTCAATGTGGACAAAATCTCTGTCTTTATCTATATCTGAAATAACCATTAATTTCAGAAGACCTCCAGGCAAACACACCCAGTCCATAAACAACCTTCCAGCTGAGATTGTTCAGGACACAAAGTTTCTTGGTGTACACATCACAGACAACCTCACATGAACCAAGAACACAACATTACAAATAAAGCCCATCAATGCCTATATCTTCTGCGAAGACACACCTCCCCTCCCCCATCCATGACAACCTTCCACAGGGGGACTACTCAGAGCATCCTCAGCAGTGCCATCACAGCGTGGTTTGGTAACTGCACTGCAGCAGAACAAAAGGCCCTGCAGAGGACTGTGAGGATGGCTGAAAAGATCACTGGGATCTCTCTTCCATCCCTCTCCGACATCTACAACACCACTGTCTGTACAAAGCTACAAGCATTGTTAAGGGCACAACACACGCATCCCGTGCACACTTCTTACTGCTATCCGGTAGAAGGAAGAGCAATATAACTGCCCACATCTTCAGAATGGGGAAGAGCTTCTTCACTCAAGCAGTCAGACGGTTGAACAACAACAAAACATGACATGTTCTATTCACACTGAACTGAAATGCACTCCCGCACTTTTTCAATACCGCTAAATGCTGTACCGTATAGTCTCTCCACCTCACAGTGAACCGAGCTTCCAACAATTAGAGTAGAGTAGAGTAGAGTTACTTTATTGATCCCAAAGGAAATTAAGGTGTCCTGCAGCATACACATAATACACATAATACACAATGCCAAAACAGATCAACCATATTGCTGCATTCATACAACATTCACTGAACAGGAAAAAAAAAAAATGAAATTAGAACTAAGAAATCCACGAGGTAGAGAAGTGTCGTGATAAGGTGCCTTGCGGTAATCCAGGTAGATAGATTACAATGACCCAGTAAGATTGTCCAAAGTTGTAAAAGAGTCATTTAGTGCAGTGGTTATCAGGGTAGTGCAGTATATTGTTGTCCATAGCAGTATAGTCACCACCAGGGACGGCATATGAGTGTGGGTGCAGGAGAGGGACCGGAGTCTGTTGCTTATCAAACTCCTCTGATTTATGAAGATGTTGTGTAGGGGGTGATGGTCATTGTCCAGTATAGAGTGTAGGCTGCTCAGGGTCCTCCTCTGGGCTATTGTAGTTAGAGACTCCAGCTCAATGCCCACCACAGACCCTGCTTTCCTCACCAGTCTGTTCAGACGTTCCAATGTCTCTCTTCCTAGTGCTACCACCCCAACATACCACAGCATAGAAGAGCACACTGGCCATAACAGACTGGTAGAACATCAGCAGGAGTTGCAGATTAGTGCTGTTACAAGTCTTCTTATGCCCTGTCTTGTTGTCTGTCACACTTTAGGTATCTATAATGTGTGCACAAAAGTGTAGCCTGTTTCAAACGTATTTTTATATCTTAAATGTAGCACCACTTGAACCTAAGCTGAATCTTTGTTTCGTCTCACTATATGAAATGACCATAAAAAACACTTGACTTGACTTGACTTTACATACAGGACCACTCCAACACCAAAATGATGTATCTTTGGTTTCTTATTTGAAAATGCTTACATACAACGTGCCAGAAATGGAAATAAGTCCAAAACTTCCCAGTTTTTCTTGATTGCTAAGAAGCATTTAATGAAACTGGGAGCCACTTGATCTTCATCCCTTTCTTAGCAAAGCAGAAACCAGATCTTCCAATTGTGTTAACGTGTTTTAATTTCATACAGTTTTTTAAATCATTTAACACAGCTCTCATAGAAAGTTAACAAAACTCTATTGAATTTAGGGGGGCTTCAGCCTCCTGTCAAATCTCTCAAGTATGGCAACACTTAATGTTGGTATCTATTCCCAATTACCGCGAGTGAAAACATGGCATTAGCATTAGTTTTGGCACAGGAAAATTTATTATTTCTGTCTATTCGTTGGCTAGATGGACATACGAAGATTTTTACGAGGGTGAGTGAGGAGCAGGGGAGAGACAGAGGAGCTGACGCAGACAAGGTCTCGATTGAGTACTACTCGTACTACAGAGAACAATGTGTTTCGCTCCAACATTGTGCAACGCTTTCCTCAAGTTCAAGACGTTGTAAACCAAGCCTACAATAGGAAAAGTTTCAAAACGATGTGCCAGCCGAACTTCTGCTTCCCAACAGGCATCTGAGTTTATTTAATTTGGTTGGATATGAGTGTCCGAAATGGCACGCTAATTTAAGTTAAGACAACATAACGTACAGTACATCAACCCCCAGTTGGAAATAAAATATAAAGGCGAAAGTAATCTCCATATGCATTGCCATTTAGCCTCATCAATAAAAACATGAAAACAAATAGCAAGTCATGACAGGCTACATACAACACAGTGCACAACACACTGTGTAATGAATTAATTAGAACATAATTTCATTAAATAGTTATATAACCTACTTGTCTATATGCTCTAGTAATAGTAATCTTGGAAGATGTGATATTTAAGGAATGTGATATATTTATATGATATGAATTTAAGTGTAGGATTTCATCACTTTTTTTAAACTCCTTGAAGGGTGAGGCAGACAGGAAGGCTGAGGATGAGCGTGATCATCAGGCACATACAAGTCAGAGTGAGGAGGTGAATCCAGATTCAGAGGAGATTGAGCAAATAGAAGGTGAACAAGCTGGCCATGAGAAAGAATATGATCAAGAAGCTGCAGCTCCTGTTAGGGGCCAGGGACTACCCTTCTGTGGGAATGATGAAAGTGTGGAGAGCACAAACAGAGGCAACTTTCTGGCTTGCATGGGTTAGCTTTTGACGAAATTTGATCCACTCCTGCAGAATCACAATCCTCCGTCAAATGGCACATGTATCTCCTCAGTGTCCCAGAATGAGACGATTGATTGTTGTGCACAGGAAGTGACCAGTGTCATTGTGTCTGATATCACACGTTCCAAAATGTATTGCATCATGGCGGATGAGGCAAGAGATGGACGTTCAGAGCAGCTTGCTGTTTGTGTTAGGTACGTGTCAGAGGGGGAAGTAAAGGAACCTTTTCTAGCACTTTCAGAAATGATGTCTTTTGATGCCCAGTCCACTGCAGACAAGCTGCAGCAGCAGCTCTAGATCAATGGCCTTGCTGATGTCCTTTTTGAGAATGCACTTAACAACTTATACTTAATTTTTCTTTTATACTGCACTTTATTACACTATTGCAATTTCAACTTAAAATAGTGCAGTTTTATGTTAGCAATATGCACTCTTTGTTAGTTTCTTTCATTGTGTTGTAGCTTGGATATTATCCTCTTTTGTAAGTTGCTTTTGGCTGAATGCTTAAATGTAAATGTAAATGTATGTCAAGTGTGTGGCACAGACTTATGACGGTGGTATGGTCATGAGTGGACCCACAGGAGGCGTGCAGGCACGTTTTAGAAGGCTTCATCCTGAAGGCTATCTATATACACTGTTATGCGCACGAGCTTAACTTAGTGTTGTGCCACACTTGCAGGGCTGTTTCGGAGGCTGTGGAACTATTTGATTTGTTGGAGTCTGTTTATTCTTTTTTCACCAACTCCCTAGTGAATCACCATAAGTTCAGAGATGCTCAGTCCAAGCTTGGGCTGGCAGCAGTAGAGCTTGTACAACTTTCCAACACTCATTGGGCATGTCGGCTACAATCAATCAATGCAGTCCTTTAGACCTTACCTGCCATTTTGGAATGCCTTTCTGTCAGTGGGTCTCCATTGGCTATTGGAATCATAGCAAAGCTGTTTGTGTTCTCGACCATCTATGCTCTCTTGATGTTTCCGATACTTCTGTCCATCACTGAAGGACTCCATAAACTCCTTCAGAAGGAGATGTTAGACCTGGCAGAAGCGCTGATTGGCAAAGATGCTGTTTGTGACACTCCTAAAGGTAAACGCACAGATGCATTTGCCACAGAAATGTTTGAGAGAACCAAGGCTCTGTGCCTCACACACAGCATTCCAGAACCACATGCCAAGAAAAGGCAGAAACAGAGAAAAATTGAAGATTTTGTGTGTGAGACAACCGTAGGTTCACGCACTGAGTTGGTGAGTTCTGAGGCCTTCAAAAGAGAGTTGCTTTTCGCCTGATTAGATAGAATGGTTGGTGAGCTCGAACAAAGATTTGCCACTGTAGATGCAGGGCCTCTAAAAGGCATTCAGGCATGCAGCCCTAAATCTGAGAACTTCTTGAATAAAGTGAACTTGAAAGAACTTGCTGGGCACTATAACATTGACCTGAAAACAGAGGAGGTTGTGGTTGCCAGAAACGTTGTTGCTCACAAAGCAGATCCTGGGTATACACCCCAAGATATGCTAGCTGTGCACAACCTCCTAAGCACCGACATGTTTCCCTCTCTGAAACATGTCCTCCAAGTTGCTGTGACTGTGCCTGTAAGTAGCTGTTCATGTGAGAGGTCCTTCAGTGCACTGCGTCAGCTGCACACCTGGCTGCGTCAAACAATGGGACAGAGAAGGCTTCATAACCTTGCAGTCCTGGCTATTGAAAATGGCATAGTAAGTCAACTGAGTGACAACAAAGTCATAGACAGATTTGCCACTCTGAAAACAGAAGGCACACTTTGATGCTTTCACCCACAAAGTAACAAAGTTCGGCTTAAGTTGTTGAAATGAATATACTGATTGATGTCACAACAGTGATTTTGTATACTGTTAATTTGTCTTTTGTTTAATTGACACTTCCTCTGCTCTTAACACATCACTGCTATTTAAATTAAATTAGAGAGTATATTGTGAAAAAGTCTCAAGGATGTCATTCTTTGCCATGATGTTAGTGTACTGTCCATTTATGATGACTTGTTTAAACTTTGTAGGCTAAGACCAAATGGGTCAAAATCAGGTCAGTTATTATCAATGCCCTCACCTACGTACAGTAGACATACAAAGGAATCAAAATGATATTTCTCACCATCCTAGGCATAGACAAAGGCAGGACAAAGTACAGGACAAGACTACATGAAGTAAGGTATTGTGTTTTTACCTATCCAAAGTGTAACTAGTAACATTATTGTAATTACATCTAAACATAACAGTAACCCCAAATAAGTAAACCTAAACACAACTTTAGTGTACAGTACAGTGCAGTGAGGTCAGAGCATCAACACAAGCAGCTGAGGGTATGTTTCAAAGTAATGTAAGGTAACTGATGCAAAGAATAGTGCAAGTGATTCGGCAGATACATGGGGGACCTAGGCAGGGTCTGAGCAAGTTTTCTTGGGGGAATTTTGTTCTTGGTCAGATTCCTGCCTATATGGCAGCCTGGTAGTGCAGAGGGTGGAGTTCAGCATCCTGAAGGCCTGGTGGATAAAGCTGTTGGTGAGTCTGGTGGTGCGGGAACAGAGGCTTCTGCAGACTGTGGTCATAATAGATGATGAAGCACTTGCCCTCTTCACTTTGCGCAGGAATGCATGGCACCTATCTTAGTTTTTCATCCCATCTGGTGAAGTAGCTTTAGTAAGCATGGGAGCATTCGTGAAATAGCACAGAAATGGCGAGAAGTGTGTCCTCAAGGTGTGCTGTTCTTCAAATAATGAAATAATAAAGCCTTTTTTGTATGCTGAAAAATTTTCGGCGCGCACAATGTATGAGAAGCGCTCCAGGGGCTAAGCCCCCCCCCCCCCCCCTATCTGTCAACCCTAGTGATGTTGCCTTGTATTTCGGATTGGCCTCTAATCTCGACTGCAACACGGCACAGAGCTCTGTGAGTTCCTGGCTGCGGAAGGCCGGAGGTCACACAATCCACCCAGACACCCCATCAACAATACCGTCTTCCTTATCAGACATATCGTCAATGGTTGCGCACTTCCAAATGTCCATTTCATCCTCTGCTACCACGCGCCGTCTAGCTTCCAGCAGCTGTAAAAATCAACCAATAGAGACAATCGGTACGGTGCCATACATTGCGTATTGACACAACAAATCTATGAATGTACGTGAAAAGTAGTCACGTTGACTAAAAATGGATCTAATCTCAGTCTCAGCTGTCTTCTGGATCTACTCCGAGCTGAACTTTTCACAACGTCTCTCAAGCTGTGGTTGTTGGTATCTGAAATTCCTGCGTACTGTTTTGTATGTCTTACAGGCAGCTGGAAAACAAAAATGAGTGATATGAATAATAAAAAAAACGTCACAGTACAAAGAACAACAAACAAGGAAGGAGACAACAGTAAAAGTTACACATAATGGAGTCAGTTGGCTGGACGGCGCCTCAATTTCAACTCTCATTCAACTCCTCTGCGCGGAGAGAATCAACCCATTGCAGCAAGTCCGCAGGGTGGCGAGAAGGTAGGCCTACTGCTGAGTGCCATCAGTGGACTGTCTCGTCAAATAACTGATTCTGTGAATGATCTGAAAGTTGTTTGCAAGGATGCGTCAAGGAGGCCAACAGCATGTGAAAGTAAATGTGAATGTATCCATGTTTTTATGAAAAATGAAGGTCAATGGAAATCGGAAAGTTACCTCAGTATATGAAGTGCTCTGTATTGTGCAGTATATTTGCCTAGGTGCTTACCGTAGTATGGGTCTTGTATGTCAATGACAGTTACTTTAAGTTTAGGAGGAAAGAAATGTTGTAACATTGTGGTTCTTTTTCACACATTCAATAACCAGGTAAATGAAACATACCAAAACTCAAGTTTTGCATTTTGTCTTCGTTTGTGTTATGATTGACTGAGAGTGCTCACTGACATGACCACTAACATGTTTGAAGAAAAAATTAAGCTTTTGCTGCATGTTTTGTCACTGTTATAGCCTTTTGCAAACAAAATGTGTGATTTTGGGCAGAGAGCTTGTGTTAGGCCTTTGTGTTAACTGATCTGAAAATATGGATTCCCAAGTGATGATAGTACAAAACCCTTGGTTTGACAATACATAGATAATAATTCTTGAAAGAACATACATACATGCATACATACATGAATGAATGAATAAATAAATGAATTATCTGATTTTTAGTCAGATTGTCTGTTTTAGTGGTGTTAGCTAAAAAAACGTTTTTAGCATTTTGAAATGTAGACGTGGTGGTTTGTTAACAATATGTGCTTTTATTAAAAAAATGAAATAAAATAATATATATATATTAATATATATAAACTTTTTGGTGATATGTGATATGCAGGTGTTTTGCTGTGTTACGATTTTAGTATTGTAGGGCTACTTTTCGGGTCTACTTTGTGTCGTTTGAGGTAGGTAAAGGAAGTGGGCGTTTTCGGTGACGTCGTATCAATGCCCGCGCAGCTTCTACTCACAAAAAGGCGGGCGAGTGGAAGGGGAGGGTCTTATAGTCTTCTCTAACGTCTTCTCTCTGCGTATAAGTACCCCTACTGAGCCACTACAGTGTCAGACATCTTGTGACTTTGTTGCTAAGAGGGTGAATCATGTCTGGTAGAGGCAAAGGAGGAAAGGGTCTAGGAAAGGGAGGTGCTAAACGTCATCGCAAGGTTCTCCGCGATAACATCCAGGGAATCACAAAGCCTGCTATCCGCCGTTTGGCTCGCAGAGGAGGTGTGAAGCGTATCTCTGGTCTGATTTACGAGGAGACTCGTGGTGTGCTGAAGGTTTTCCTGGAGAACGTAATTCGTGATGCCGTTACCTACACTGAGCACGCCAAAAGAAAGACTGTGACTGCCATGGACGTCGTTTACGCACTGAAACGCCAAGGTCGTACTCTGTACGGTTTTGGTGGTTAAGGTTTTTTCTACCCCTAACGAAACCAAAGGCTCTTTTAAGAGCCGCCCACTTATTTAGAAAAAAGCTGCAACCATGTCGAATGTTTGAATATTTGACGAGAATACAATTATTCTGTTGATTAATGTTGCTAATGTGTGAAAAAAAAAAAAAAAAAAAAAAAAAAAAAAATTACTGTTAGATTTAAATGTGTGCTATGGTGAAATAAACATAAGTCAGCGGTCGCAGAAGTGTTATTGCTGAATGAAGGCTCATATTATAAAATAAGTCCGGCCAATTATAGAGGCAAATCTTAAATATGTAAAAACCATACTCTGAGCCAAAACTATTTACTGTTTTAAGCACTGCTTACACAAGGCGTGTGCTATGGCACTTAAAATCTGTGGCCAGAGTCCCACCAACAAGGACAGGTAATGATGATGTAAAAGTAATATAGATAATGTAAAATTATGAATTTAAGACCGAAAATATTTAAGCAAAGGTCCTAAATGATTTCCCGCGCAGAAATAAAGAGCGGGAAGGAGAAGGGAGGAGTAAACTTTTGATCGTGGCTCTGCTTTGGATGGTGTGTCTCACCGACCGCCCCTTTGGACACTAAATAACCAATCGTCTCAGGATGTTTTGGAGGGAAATGACAAGACTTTCTTGTTGGGTGTGTCCGGCGTTAATAATTTCAGAGAGGTTTGAGTATATATATACGTGCCAAGCTTCCAAACCAAGACTACCATTCACCATGCCTGATCCAGCGAAACCTGCACCTAAAAAGGGCTCTAAGAAAGCCGTCACCAAGTCTGCAGGGAAAGGAGGAAAGAAACGCAGAAAGTCCAGGAAGGAGAGCTATGCTATCTATGTGTACAAGGTGCTGAAGCAGGTCCACCCCGACACTGGTATCTCTTCAAAGGCGATGGGCATCATGAATTCTTTCGTGAATGACATCTTCGAGCGCATCGCTGGAGAGGCTTCCCGCTTGGCTCACTACAACAAGCGCTCCACCATCTCTTCCAGGGAGATCCAGACAGCAGTGCGACTGCTTCTGCCCGGTGAGCTGGCCAAGCACGCTGTGTCTGAGGGAACCAAGGCCGTCACCAAGTACACCAGCTCCAAGTAAACAATTGATTATTCATCACAAAGGCTCTTTTAAGAGCCACCCACTTAATCTTTAAAAGCAATTCTTAACCATTTATGACCAAGAATGTTTAGTCTAGGAGTCGCAACATTAGTGGTAAATGCGGGTGGCAATTTAGATTTAGGTCCACAGCGTACAACATGCTACGATTACAAATTTGGTTGTAGATTTTAGCAACTCTTCATATATGCACTAGCAATACGTCATTTTACAGAGAACATGTATCGGTCGGATCGGTCCACGTCGGTAACGTCCCAAAATTCTGCCCAGTCACACATTGAGCAAAAACGTACACCCCCAACATGAGTGGCTCTTAAAACGCCACTCCATTGACAGAATAATTGTACAAAACCTGAGATCTTAAAATAATACGGCGAATTTGGTAGGTCTGCAGGAAATAGGAAAATGGGTACTACGAAAATTATAGGCTTCAGATATTAACGATGTCGGAATATTAACTTCAAGAGGAAGTTGTAGTGGCTCTTAAAAGAGCCGTTGGTTTTTTTAAAAAGAATTTAGGCGCGCTCCCCACGGATGCGACGAGCCAGCTGGATGTCCTTGGGCATAATAGTGACCCTCTTTGCGTGGATGGCGCACAGATTGGTGTCCTCGAACAGGCCGACCAGGTAAGCCTCGCTGGCCTCTTGGAGAGCCATGACAGCAGAGCTCTGGAAACGCAGATCTGTCTTGAAGTCCTGAGCGATCTCCCTTACCAGGCGCTGGAAGGGCAGTTTGCGGATTAGCAGCTCAGTGGACTTCTGGTAGCGACGAATCTCTCTCAGAGCCACGGTACCGGGCCTGTAACGGTGAGGCTTCTTCACACCACCGGTAGCCGGGGCGCTCTTGCGGGCAGCCTTAGTAGCGAGCTGCTTCCTTGGGGCTTTGCCACCAGTGGACTTCCGAGCGGTCTGCTTGGTTCTTGCCATTTTACAATCGTCCTTCCGATGCGTTCAGAAATGTATGTGGGTTCAGCGATGTAACATGCCCTTTTATACTTTTCCAAAGAACACCGCCCCTTACAGCCGCGCTCTTTGTTTTCGGCGTTTCGTCACATCCGGGAAACGTCAAATAGAACTTGTAAACTGCATCTAAATGAACTTTTTAACCGTTTTCTAAAATGTTCTAAATTATCATTTACATTTATTGGTTTAGCAGACGTCTTTTTCCAACGCGATAAGAGGATTAACGTTAAACTGTAATACATGTCAATCATTTGAGCGCGCTCCACTTCAGACGCCTGCTTTTACAGTGCGTATGTGAATAGTGGTTTCATCATTCCATCTTTTGGATGTCATTTATACTGTGTAACAGTAGTGTCCTTAAATTGATCTAGAGATCTCATTGTTTTGACCAATAAACCTTTTAACCTCTCCCATCAACACCGCAAGCCACAAATACTTCGGTGTTAATCCGAAACTGAATAGACAATGGTGCAGTTGTGACCTTTCATTCCTACAAAAGCAGTTCGAAAAAACATAAGTGCATAGTGACTAACTTATTGGGCGTTGTCGCATGCACACGATCAAGACACGTTCCTCAACACTGAAGACATTCGCTTTTCTCAGATATATTTGAGTGGCTCTTAAAAGAGCCTTTGACTGAGCTGAAACAGCAATTTACTTTGACTTCTCGGTCTTCTTGGGCAATAGCACTGCCTGAATGTTGGGCAGTACACCACCCTGAGCGATAGTCACTCCGCCGAGCAGTTTATTGAGCTCCTCGTCATTACGGACAGCCAGCTGCAGATGCGGGGGATAATACGGGTCTTCTTGTTGTCGCGGGCAGCGTTGCCAGCCAACTCCAGGATCTCAGCAGTCAGGTACTCGAGCACAGCAGCCAAGTACACTGGGGCACCAGCACCAACACGCTGAGCATAATTGCCTTTGCGCAGCAGCCTGTGCACACGACCCACGGGGAACTGAAGCCCTGCCCTCGAAGACCGACTCTTGGCCTTAGCTCTAGCTTTTCCGCCAGTTTTGCCTCTTCCACTCATGGTGACGCCTCACAATTCTGAAAGTGAATAACCGCCAAAGAGTTGAGACAAGTTATTGCATTGCAGGTTAGCACTTATTGGCTAATACCTGAAAGGTTAGAGCCAATCAGAAGTGAGGTATATGATGGAAACTACGCCCTTTATCCCTTTTGTTTCTTCCAATTTCTTGCCCAGTAGTTTGTGAAGTTGGGCAAAGATGCACAGAATTTTGGATTAGTTTAAAAAATACTTCAATAGATATGATTTACACGTTTAGTTCCACAAACGTTTTTTTCCCTGAACAATGCAGCGTTGTGTTCCCAGGCTGTAGTTAGTAGATAACTGGTGTTTTAATATTCAGGTTTTCTGCACTTGCACACCTGACGAACATAACTAACATAATGTGACCTATATAAGGCATGGCTAATGCAATTCTGTTTAATTGCCATAACTGATATCAATATTTGTAATGGTATAAAAAATCTTCCATCTAACATTCAGTGTAACACTTATGAACAAATGCATTTTAAAGAGAGGTTGGGTGGCTCTTAAAAGAGCCTTTTTAAGAGCATTGACGCAACGTCCGTTTATTTCTTTTTCGGAGCTGCCTTTTTAGGTTTCACAGTCTTGGGCTTCGCTGCCTTGGCTGTTTTGGGTTTGGCAGCTTTGACTTTTTTAGGACTTTTTGCTGCCTTGGCTGCTGCGGGCTTCTTCACCTTCTTAGGACTCTTGGTCGCTTTTTTGGGCTTAGCCACCGCGGGCTTCTTAGCCTTTTTCGGTGATTTCTTGGCGGCCGCTGGTTTCTTGGCTGCTATCTTCTTGGGCTTCTTCGCAGCGGCCGGTTTCTTGGCCTTAACTGCCTTTTTCGCGGGCTTCTTCTTCGCCTCTGCCGGTTTCTTGTTCAGCTTGAAGGAACCAGATGCACCGGTTCCTTTTGTCTGGACAAGAGTTCCCTTGGTGACGAGACTCTTGATAGCCAACTTCACTCGGGCTTTGTTCTTCTCCACATCGTATCCACCAGCAGCCAGAGCCTTCTTCAGCGCTGCCAGAGAAACTCCTTTCTTCTCTTTAGAAGAAGAAATGGCCTTGACGACTAGCTCGCCGACACTAGGCCCAGTTTTTTTCGGCCTCGGTGCTTTCTTCTTTGGGGCTTTGGCCGGCGCAGGAGCGGCGGGTGCTGGAGCAACTTCTGCCATTGTTTCCGCAAACGTGCACAGAGTAATTCTGTAGTCTTAAAGGCTTAGGGAAAGTGGGCTGGTATTAAAGATAACATGAGAACCTTTCAGACTCAGTCCAGTAAGCTGTCCATAGCCTCACTTCCGCGTTGCACTCGCTTGTGTTTTCTCCTTTTACATATTGCAAGAACTCTGAGTAATTGCGAGTCATTATACAATACGAAGCATACTGTCTGAAAGAAAACATAATACACTTCAAAACGAATATGTCGAGACGGGGTTCCTGGCTTCAGATACCGCGCAAAAAAGTGACATACTAACAAGTTGGTGTACATCGGTTACTGTCAATGTTGGTTTCGTATGACAATCGAACAAGTTAAAATGACAAAAATGTTTTATGGTCAGGAGGCGATCCACTTAGAACGAAGAAATATGTCTTACCAATTGATGCAGTACGTTTTATGCTGCACTTAGCGAGCCATTGTTATTATAAAGAGCGCGGTTTCAACCGTGTAAAACACACACAAGCCATCCAAGGGCTGTATTGTAAACCCATAGTAAAACATTTCCACACATTAAAACAGCTACTAAACGTATTCTATGACGTGAAATGGGCCAACAGTAATCAATACGTTATACTAGATGTATTTGGTGTAGATTGTTAGAGTTTAAGATATGTTTTCGTTTCCCTTACAGCGAAAACAAGAGGAAGTAGGACTATGGCTTCTCGCCATTGCAACAGCCGCTACGACCACATCATGCTTCCCTGAAAAGGTTTCGGACTGCATATATTTTTTAAAACGTCATGGGAAGACAGAACTGCAGATGACATTTTGTGAATTTTCAAAATTGATCTGTTCCTTGCACAACGTTAACACGCTCTCTCACTCCCTTAATTTATGTCGCAGTATGTTAGGCTATGTGTAGGCTACTTAACCATCAAGCCTGTAGTTCAGTTAGGCCTAACATAGTCATTTATCGCTGACCTTTACATACATTATAGACATATATTTGACCAAATCCACCAATTGGTATTTAGCTTTTAGGCCGCTTTTCTTTTGCCTGCATTAAAAATAATAATAATAAACTTTTCTATAGGCCTACCACTGTATTGGCCTATACAGTGTATTCAGCCCACAGTGTGTTCACTGTAACCTAATAATAGCATTCGACAATTCCCAAGGTAAGGTTGATGATGAAATAACTTTTTTGTTCCCAATATGTCATAAGAAGAATATTTCTCTGATAGAATCACTGTGTCTATGGAATCATTACTCTCAAAACAACATTGAACATTAACATGTTCAATTAATTCCAAGGTACCACAAAAGAAATAAGTAAGAGTCGTGCATGCCAGTGTGGGAGATTTGAATTTAATTCTGGCTGAAATAGGAATTGCCAATGCAGAGAAACTAAAGTGAAATGGATCTGGAACATCTGCAAAGACAGCACATATAAGGAGTTCAGCCAAAATAGACCATTAGGCTATAGAATACGCTAATCCAGTGATAGATAGACAGATAGACAGACAATTTAATGATCCAAAGGAAATTTAGACATCCTGTAGGCTAGCTTGTAAGACACATAAGAGGGGACTGGGTTACAATCAGCCTACAACGTACAATCGTCAAAATGCTCATGCTGCTGAGCCTGTGAAGGGACTGAACTAAAGAGCTAAAGGTCAGAGGAGTCACGCCATGACTAGAAGATCAGGCCTGCTTAAATACATTCCCACCCCCTAATCAAGCTCACCTGCATATACGTGACTCCACTAGGCTACATGTGCAGGTAGTCGATATAGGCCTATAACCTGTGATATTTGCATATCTGTATCAGCACCGAATGCACGCAAGTTCCAGTTCATGTCAGTTTAAATAGCAGTTTAAACAGTCTATCTATCTATCTATCTATCTATCTATCTATCTCTCTCTCTCTCTCTCGATATATATATATATATATATTATATATATATATATATATATATATATATAATTATTATAATATATTATTATTATTATGATGATAATAATAATAATTATTATTATATATATAATCTCTCTCTCTCTCGCTCTATAGAGAGAGAGAGATATTGGCAGTTAATTTGCGGTGTTCTTGATTTAATCACTTGCTTTAAGCTTGTGGGCTTTGTAATTTGAAAGTGAAAATGCGCTCTCCCTACTCGCGCCCCGCTTCTCCCTCACGTCTCTAAGACATCAGCAGCAATCAGCCTGCGAAAGGGCACTTTCCCTGACAAAAGACTTGCAATGCAAACGAACTGTAGGCCTACTGATGACCGAATTACGCACAAAAACTCACAAATAGACCCCCTCCCACCCGCCGTCCATTATCATCATTTCTCATAGCTGAAGGTGAAAAGTGAAAGTTAGCTCAAAAAGCTTACGACAGTGAATACGATCTATAAGCCTAATCTATAGGGGGTGGATGTTTTGCACTAACTGTAGCATTTCCAGTGCCCAACGGTCTACGTGACGCAGTGTCACGCCGGCGTTGCCATTTGTTCTGTTCACCCTGGAAGTGGGCTAGGATGTCGGTTTTCAAGTCAAATAAGTCATTGGGGCAATAAATAAACTGCCTTGAAGAACACAATGTTTATTCTATTGTTGTCAACCATTTATGGTTTCCGTTATATTGTAGTCTATCTTGTAGATAGTAGGTTTGCTGACCAAAAAGAAAGAAAGAAAAAATGCACTAGATGACCGCAGTACTTAAGTTACATAACCTGCGCGTCTGTTTCATTTTCATTCAGTAGTCTATTTGCCTCCTGACCTCTGCACGCTGTTCGACATTCTTCGGCAAACAGCCAGCAAATGGAGTCTGAATCCGTAGGTTCCGTATGATCTTTCAGCAAAGGTAGACATTTCAATATCAAGTATTACACCGTATGTATGTATGTATTTCCTCCAACTTTTTACATGGTTGGTTTGTTTTTAGTGTAATTTCTTTAACTAGGGACAGGGTTCGAATATCATTTTGTCTCTAAGGGTGTCCCAATCTAAAAAAAACAAAAACAAAAAACAAACAAAAACAAACAAACAAACAAACAAACAAAACGCTAAACGGAGTGAGAGGCTACAAGGAGTGGCTTTTTGTGGGGACATTATAATTTAATGTCCCTAATGTCCCTAATAGACATGTCCCCAATAGACATCACTAGTTATGTATACTTTCACCTCTCCAGATATCAAAACGAAAGCAATATTTGACTTCGTGTTAGGCGCTCATTATGCTATAAAGAAAAAGTGTCACGTGACTTTATGCCGCAAAACAATGATCAGTAATTACCAAACTTCATATGGACAAATCTTGCCAGAAGCACTAACACCTTGCAAATAATAATAATGGCCCTTGTTGTGAAACTTTCAGTCACTTTTCATCCTATGGAGCAATGTAGATCATAGCTCCCTTAAAATGGGGGAATAAATAAATAAATAGACAGACAGACAGACAGACAGACAGACATACAGTCATTAGTTACAGAAGATTGTATTGTTTGTAAGATGGTGCTAAGGCAGTTGGTTCTTCTCAGAGAGACCTGCAGCATATAAAAAAGAGAAAATCTTACCTGAGAGTTGAACATCACATACATTAGGGAAATCTTGTAGTGTAAACAAAAAGCTGGTTTGGAATTAGCAACTTGCTAAGCTAATGCTAATAACCAAACAGTGTACAATAAAGTCAGCAAGCTAGCTAGCATGCAAGTTATAGGCAAGTCATAGGCAAACAGAATTCTTTCAAAACAGAAATTATTGACAGTTAATGACATTTCAAAGGGCATAGGGTACACCCTAAAATACTAAAGCTTGGACTAACATGTAACGTGACAATGTGATTAGCCAAAGGTGGCTAATAGCCCTGACTTACCTCAAGCCACCTTTCTGTCTGAAATCACATGCCTGACAACCAGTGACTATTTGGCTCTTAATTTAAATAAATAAATATTTCCACAATGTTAGCGATATCTGGCATGTTCTGAGCAGGACGTATGGATATAATATATACACAAATTCAGCAAAGAACTAAACCTTAGAGAGAGCAGAAAACAAGTAAGGGATCATGTATTGGCCATCACTTCTGTTCACCCTGATCAGGTGGGACTTATTTTACAATATTTTCCAACAGTGGACAATATATTATCCTGATCATACAGCAGCTGTCTCAGTGTGGAGTGGAATGTGTGCAGGTGGGTGAGTGTGTCGCTGTAGGACAGAGTGACATCCATCTCAAGCAACAGATGACAGATTTATAGTGTGTGTGTGTGTCTGTGTGTGTGTGTGTGTGTGTGTGTGTGTGTGTGTGTGTGTGTGTGTGTGTGTGTGTGTGTGCCCACATTCCAGTCTAACCCCCAGTAGACATCCAGGCATGGAAAGTTCACGAGGGGAGACGCTGTCGAAGAACAGAGTGGTGGCCTGTGGCGAGAGAGGGGCAGAGATGAAAACCACACACACACACACACACTCACACACACACACACACACACACACCACACACACAGATCATCTGTTGTATAGATAGAGCGAAGAGAAAGGAAGAAGGGAGAGAGTGAACAGAGAAAGAGAGAATGAAAGGTTTGCAGAAAGGATGCAAAGACAGAGTGAAGAAAAAGAGACAGATGAGGAAGAGGGCAACGGCAGAGAGAGCAGATAGACAGATAGTTCTCAACACAGAGACAACACAAAATACTGTTCTATGCCATCATCCAATGTGTTTGGTTTGCTAATAGCCTAATAGCCAATTCATGTCAGACATGAATTTTTAGGGACCTCTATGGCATCTAAAAATTAACAAATAGATTATGCTGTCAATAGACTATTACATGATTGGGCTCCCAGTTTTAGGCCTATATTTAAATAAAGAAGTAAGTAGTAAAATATATAAGAAAAGGGCATCTAGTGGCGATTATCAGGAATTGCAGTTTTCCAGGAGGCTAATGTATGACAAATAAGCCTACGCATTTGCTTAGTAACCGATGGTGGAAATATTATGGTTCTGTTAATGTTGTCGGTGCAAATAGCCAACTTTTTTTTCTTGCTTTCAAACTCTCAGCCTAGTCTATGCCATGCTAGCATGTATTAGTTTATTTTAATGCAAGCACTGCACAATTGATTAGGTGTAGCTTTAATTTTATATCCACCGAAGCCTTTACAGTCCTCAGCTCTGCGTGTAGGCTTACTGCTTTGCTTGATTTACACAATTCCCGGTGCATGCGCACCGGCCACGAACGAAAGTGAAAGTACAAAGGGATTTCCGAGAAGTCAGGTCTCCTTGTGCAATCTTCCCCACTGCCTATATAAATGCTTCCTCACTGATGCAACTCCGATCCCGTCCGCGCGCTGACCGATTGCACCGCAGGACTTTGGGCGCCCACTGTTTTGTGAGCTCTTTGACGGCTACAAATACGGTAAGTTGTCTGCTGTAGGTATCGTGGCGGGTCGATAGTCCGCTACTCTGGTGAAAATCAAGTGCAAAATGGTCTAGGCCTACTAAATAAACACCATTTTGTGTTTGTGAACAGACATATCTCTTTTATCGCGGTTCTTGCATGCAAATAGCCAAGCCTACAAACTACGAGCACAAATCTGAAAATGAGTCTTAAGGAAATTATATTCTACAAGATATTTCCGCGATTACAGTAACGCGCTCTGTAAAGTGGTGCCGGTTTTATTTTCACTTTCGTCCCTTTCCCGTTAGGCTTGATACTGCACACTGATATCAGAATTATTCGTGGACTGCTCGCCGGACAAGTCTGAAGAGGTAAGTTGTATTATGGAGTCCGCAATCTGATTTTAGCCCATAGTAATGCATCGCCTTAACTTGTTGGCTTATTCAGGTCGACATGGTGAATATAGAGGTCATTGTTAGTGATTCAGATGTATGCAATTTGTTTTGTTTTGTTGGTTGCGTTGTTTGACTTTGTCCATTTGGACTTTGTCCAACATCGTTTCCTAGGTCTACACACTGTTCCTTCCTGGAATAGTCCATTCCACATTATCTTCCCATAGCCGGTACGGTTGGCCTTCTATCTACAAACATGTAAACAGCCTGCACAATTACGGGATGATCTGTTCAAATGAGTAGCTCTTAATTAGTAGCTTCTACAGTTGAAGTTATAAACCCGGTCCTACAATAGAAACACAATGAATTAAATGATGAATGGGAGACCAAAATGTATCATTTAATAACTTGTACTGAATATAATTGAACAAATGTGCGTGTGACTATTTGAAGCAGCATTTTTTTTTTTAGTTTGTTTTGTTTTTGTTATTTGTTGTGTTCTAAAACAGCGTTGGTTGTTCAGCCATCTTATAGCCAGCCATGTCCAACAACGGACCACCCCAGATGCCTGAACCAGTGTGCCTGATTAAGAACACCGACAAGGGCCTGCAGACAGTGGAGTCGTCTCTCAACCTCCTCCGTCAGATCCAGCAGCCTGTAGTGGTGGTGGCTGTGGTGGGGCTCTACCGCACTGGCAAATCCTACCTCATGAAACCGACTGGCCGGGCAGCAATCAGGTTAATTCAGTTTACATGCGCAGAATCAGTGATGCTCACTGGTATGGAAACACAAGCATTTTGTAGCCTGCAGTTGAAACGTCCTTATGATATGCTACCTCTGCTTTCTCCAAGGACGGTACTAAAGACCCTGTCCTCTTATGATACCGAGGGCTCTGTAAAAAGTTAAACAAAGTGAGGGCAGCATGTTTCCCAAACAATAACACGCAAGTTTCTCTTAGCAGCAGCAGTAGTCTATAGTACTTCCAACCATAGCCTTGTTGTTCAGGGTCACAAAGTGCTGTCATTCTGAGAAAGAACAAAATAATTTGGTGCAGCATACACACAGTAGGTAGTACTGCGGCTGACTCTAACTCCCTATGTCCAGTCTGTGTTTAGAGACACATTACTTGACTGAGTGTGGCCAGAAAGTCACTTTAAGCTTCGTTTTATTTGGTTTGATTCAGTTATAGTTGCTGGTTTGCTATTCTGACACACTTTTGAAGAGTTGTCAGGTCAGTGATAAAGGACGCTTTAAGTTTGCCTCAACATGTTGCCATGGCTACCTAATGTACACTTGGCCAGCTGGTGCCACATGTCTGTCCAAAGTCTATGTTATGGCAGCTTCAGATAAGGATTAAGCTATTTCCCAACCCCACCCACACATCAAGAAAAAATAGAAAGCAGAAATGAAATTAAGTTCATTGAGGAGTGAACTTTCCCTGGGTCTACACACTGTTCCCAGCTGGAATAGTCTATTCCACATTATCTTCCCATAGGCGGTAGGTGGATGGCGCACAGATTGGTGTCCTCGAACAGGCCGACCAGGTAAGCCTCGCTGGCCTCTTGGAGAGCCATGACAGCAGAGCTCTGGAAACGCAGATCTGTCTTGAAGTCCTGAGCGATCTCCCTTACCAGGCGCTGGAAGGGAAGTTTGCGGATTAGCAGCTCAGTGGACTTCTGGTAGCGACGAATCTCTCTCAGAGCCACGGTACCGGGCCTGTAACGGTGAGGCTTCTTCACACCACCGGTAGCCGGGGCGCTCTTGCGGGCAGCCTTAGTAGCGAGCTGCTTCCTTGGGGCTTTGCCACCAGTGGACTTCCGAGCGGTCTGCTTGGTTCTTGCCATTTTACAATCGTCCTTCCGATGTGTTCAGAAATGTATGTGGGTTTAGCGATGTAACATGCCTTTTTATACTTTTCCAAAGAACACCGCCCCTTACAGCCGCGCTCTTTGTTTTCGGCGTTTCGTCACATCCGGGCAACGTCAAATAGAAATTGTAAACTGCATCTAAATGAACTTTTTAACCGTTTTCTAAAATGTTCTAAAATATCATTTACATTTATTGATTTAGCAGACGTCTTTTTCCAACGCGATAAAAGGATTAACGTTAAACTGTAATACATGTCAATCATTTGAGCGCGCTCCACTTCAGACGCCTGCTTTTACAGTGCGTATGTGAATAGTGGTTCCATCATTCCACCTTTTGGATGTCATTTATACTGTGTAACAGTCGTGTCCTTAAATTGATTAACTAGAGATCTCATTGTTTTGACCAATAAACCTTTTAACCTCTCCCATCTACACCGCAAGCCACAAATACTTCGGTGTTAATCCGAAACTGAATAGACAATGGTGCAATTGTGACCTTTCATTCCTACAAAAGCAGTTCGAAAAAACATAAGTGCATAGTGACATTAACTTAATGGGCGTTGTCGCATGCACGCGATCAAGACACGTTCCTCAACATCATTGAAGACATTCGCTTTTCTCAGATATACTTGAGTGGCTCTTAAAAGAGCCTTTGACTGAGCTGAAACAGCAATTTACTTTGACTTCTCGGTCTTCTTGGGCAATAGCACTGCCTGAATGTTGGGCAGTACACCACCCTGAGCGATAGTCACTCCGCCGAGCAGTTTATTGAGCTCCTCGTCATTACGGACAGCCAGCTGCAGATGACGGGGGATAATACGGGTCTTCTTGTTGTCGCGGGCAGCGTTGCCAGCCAACTCCAGGATCTCAGCAGTCAGGTACTCGAGCACAGCAGCCAAGTACACTGGGGCACCAGCACCAACACGCTGAGCATAATTGCCTTTGCGCAGCAGCCTGTGCACACGACCCACGGGAACTGAAGCCCTGCCCTCGAAGACCGACTCTTGGCCTTAGCTCTAGCTTTTCCGCCGGTTTTGCCTCTTCCACTCATGGTCACGCCTCACAATTCTAACAGTGAATAACCGCCAAAGAGTTGAGACAAGTTATTGCATTGCAGGTTAGCACTTATTGGCTAATACCTGAAAGGTTAGAGCCAATCAGAAGTGAGGTATATGATGGAAACTACGCCCTTTATCCCTTTTGTTTCTTCCAATTTCTTGCCCAGTAGTTTGTGAAGTTGGGCAAAGATGCACAGAATTTTGGATTAGTTTAAAAAATACTTCAATAGATATGATTTACACGTTTAGTTCCACAAACGTTTTTTTCCCTGAACAATGCAGCGTTGTGTTCCCAGGCTGTAGTTAGTAGATAACTGGTGTTTTAATATTCAGGTTTTCTGCACTTGCACACCTGACGAACATAACTAACATAATGTGACCTATATAAGGCATGGCTAATGCAATTCTGTTTAATTGCCATAACTGATATCAATATTTGTAATGGTATAAAAAATCTTCCCATCTAACATTCAGTGTAACACTTATGAACAAATGCATTTTAAAGAGAGGTTGGGTGGCTCTTAAAAGAGCCTTTTTAAGAGCATTGACGCAACGTCCGTTTATTTCTTTTTCGGAGCTGCCTTTTTAGGTTTCACAGTCTTGGGCTTCGCTGCCTTGGCTGTTTTGGGTTTGGCAGCTTTGACTTTTTTAGGACTTTTTGCTGCCTTGGCTGCTGCGGGCTTCTCACCTTCTTAGGGCTCTTGGTCGCTTTTTTGGGCTTAGCCACCGCGGGCTTCTTAGCCTTTTTCGGTGATTTCTTGGCGGCCGCTGGTTTCTTGGCTGCTATCTTCTTGGGCTTCTTCGCAGCGGCCGGTTTCTTGGCCTTAACTGCTTTTTGCGGGCTTCTTCTTCGCCTCTGCCGGTTTCTTGTTCAGCTTGAAGGCAGATTTTTTGTCTGGACAAGAGTTCCCTTGGAGACTCTTGATAGCCAACTTCACTCGGGCTTTGTTCTTCCACATCGTATCCACCAGCAGCCAGAGCCTTCTTCAGCGCTGCCAGAGAAACTCCTTTCTTCTCTTTAGAAGAAGAAATGGCCTTGACGACTAGCTCGCCGACACTAGGCCCAGTTTTTTTCGGCCTCGGTGCTTTCTTCTTTGGGGCTTTGGCCGGCGCAGGAGCGGCGGGTGCTGGAGCAACTTCTGCCATTGTTTCCGCAAACGTGCACAGAGTAATTCTGTAGTCTTAAAGGCTTAGGGAAAGTGGGCTGGTATTAAAGATAACATGAGAACCTTTCAGACTCAGTCCAGTAAGCTGTCCATAGCCTCACTTCCGCGTTGCACTCGCTTGTGTTTTCTCCTTTTACATATTGCAAGAACTCTGAGTAATTGCGAGTCATTATACAATACGAAGCATACTGTCTGAAAGAAAACATAATACACTTCAAAACGAATATGTCGAGACGGGGTTCCTGGCTTCAGATACCGCGCAAAAAAGTGACATACTAACAAGTTGGTGTACATCGGTTACTGTCAATGTTGGTTTCGTATGACAATCGAACAAGTTAAAATGACAAAAATGTTTTATGGTCAGGAGGCGATCCACTTAGAACGAAGAAATATGTCTTACCAATTGATGCAGTACGTTTTATGCTGCACTTAGCGAGCCATTGTTATTATAAAGAGCGCGGTTTCAACCGTGTAAAACACACACAAGCCATCCAAGGGCTGTATTGTAAACCCATAGTAAAACATTTCCACACATTAAAACAGCTACTAAACGTATTCTATGACGTGAAATGGGCCAACAGTAATCAATACGTTATACTAGATGTATTTGGTGTAGATTGTTAGAGTTTAAGATATGTTTTCGTTTCCCTTACAGCGAAAACAAGAGGAAGTAGGACTATGGCTTCTCGCCATTGCAACAGCCGCTACGACCACATCATGCTTCCCTGAAAAGGTTTCGGACTGCATATATTTTTTAAAACGTCATGGGAAGACAGAACTGCAGATGACATTTTGTGAATTTTCAAAATTGATCTGTTCCTTGCACAACGTTAACACGCTCTCTCACTCCTTAATTTATGTCGCAGTATGTTAGGCTATGTGTAGGCTACTTAACCATCAAGCCTGTAGTTCAGTTAGGCCTAACATAGTCATTTATCGCTGACCTTTACATACATTATAGACATATATTTGACCAAATCCACCAATTGGTATTTAGCTTTTAGGCCGCTTTTCTTTTGCCTGCATTAAAAATAATAATAATAAACTTTTCTATAGGCCTACCACTGTATTGGCCTATACAGTGTATTCAGCCCACAGTGTGTTCACTGTAACCTAATAATAGCATTCGACAATTCCCAAGGTAAGGTTGATGATGAAATAACTTTTTTGTTCCCAATATGTCATAAGAAGAATATTTCTCTGATAGAATCACTGTGTCTATGGAATCATTACTCTCAAAACAACATTGAACATTAACATGTTCAATTAATTCCAAGGTACCACAAAAGAAATAAGTAAGAGTCGTGCATGCCAGTGTGGGAGATTTGAATTTAATTCTGTCTGAAATAGGAATTGCCAATGCAGAGAAACTAAAGTGAAATGGATCTGGAACATCTGCAAAGACAGCACATATAAGGAGTTCAGCCAAAATAGACCATTAGGCCTATAGAATACGCTAATCCAGTGATAGATAGACAGATAGACAGACAATTTAATGATCCAAAGGAAATTTAGACATCCTGTAGGCTAGCTTGTAAGACACATAAGAGGGACTGGGTTACAATCAGCCTACAACGTACAATCGTCAAAATGCTCATGCTGCTGAGCCTGTGGAAGGGACTGAACTAAAGAGGCTAAAGGTCAGAGGAGTCACGCCATGACTAGAAGATCAGGCCTGCTTAAATACATTCCCACCCCCTAATCAAGCTCACCTGCATATACGTGACTCCACTAGGCTACATGTGCAGGTAGTCGATATAGGCCTATAACCTGTGATATTTGCATATCTGTATCAGCACCGAATGCACGCAAGTTCCAGTTCATGTCAGTTTAAATAGCAGTTTAAACAGTCTATCTATCTATCTATCTATCTATCTATCTATCTCTCTCTCTCTCTCTCGATATATATATATATATATATATTAATATATATATATATATATATATATAATTATTATAATATATTATTATTATTAATGATGATAATAATAATAATTATTATTATATATATAATCTCTCTCCTCTCTCGCTCTATAGAGAGAGAGAGATATTGGCAGTTAATTTGCGGTGTTCTTGATTTAATCACTTGCTTTAAGCTTGTGGGCTTTGTAATTTGAAAGTGAAAATGCGCTCTCCCTACTCGCGCCCCGCTTCTCCCTCACGTCTCTAAGACATCAGCAGCAATCAGCCTGCGAAAGGGCACTTTCCCTGACAAAGACTTGCCAATGCAAACGAACTGTAGGCCTACTGATGACCGAATTACGCACAAAAACTCACAAATAGACCCCCTCCCACCCGCCGTCCATTATCATCATTTCTCATAGCTGAAGGTGAAAAGTGAAAGTTAGCTCAAAAAGCTTACGACAGTGAATACGATCTATAAGCCTAATCTATAGGGGGTGGATGTTTTGCACTAACTGTAGCATTTCCAGTGCCCAACGGTCTACGTGACGCAGTGTCACGCCGGCGTTGCCATTTGTTCTGTTCACCTGGAAGTGGGCTAGGATGTCGGTTTTCAGTCAAATAAGTCATTGGGGCAATAAATAAACTGCCTTGAAGAACACAATGTTTATTCTATTGTTGTCAACCATTTTATGGTTTCCGTTATATTGTAGTCTATCTTGTAGATAGTAGGTTTGCTGACCAAAAAGAAAGAAAGAAAAAATGCCTAGATGACCGCAGTACTTAAGTTACATAACCTGCGCGTCTGTTTCATTTTCATTCAGTAGTCTATTTGCCTCCTGACCTCTGCACGCTGTTCGACATTCTTCGGCAAACAGCCAGCAAATGGAGTCTGAATCCGTAGGTTCCGTATGATCTTTCAGCAAAGGTAGACATTTCAATATCAAGTATTACACCGTATGTATGTATGTATTTCCTCCAACTTTTTACATGGTTGGTTTGTTTTTAGTGTAATTTCTTTAACTAGGGACAGGGTTCGAATATCATTTTGTCTCTAAGGGTGTCCCAATCTAAAAAAACAAAAACAAAAAACAAACAAAAACAAACAAACAACAAACAAACAAACGCTAAACGGAGTGAGAGGCTACAAGGAGTGGCTTTTTGTGGGGACATTATAATTTAATGTCCCTAATGTCCCTAATAGACATGTCCCCAATAGACATCACTAGTTATGTATACTTTCACCTCTCCAGATATCAAAACGAAAGCAATATTTGACTTCGTGTTAGGCGCTCATTATGCTATAAAGAAAAAGTGTCACGTGACTTTATGCCGCAAAACAATGATCAGTAATTACCAAACTTCATATGGACAAATCTTGCCAGAAGCACTAACACCTTGCAAATAATAATAATGGCCCTTGTTGTGAAACTTTCAGTCACTTTTCATCCTATGGAGCAATGTAGATCATAGCTCCCTTAAAATGGGGGAATAAATAAATAAATAGACAGACAGACAGACAGACAGACAGACATACAGTCATTAGTTACAGAAGATTGTATTGTTTGTAAGATGGTGCTAAGGCAGTTGGTTCTTCTCAGAGAGACCTGCAGCATATAAAAAAGAGAAAATCTTACCTGAGAGTTGAACATCACATACATTAGGGAAATCTTGTAGTGTAAACAAAAAGCTGGTTTGGAATTAGCAACTTGCTAAGCTAATGCTAATAACCAAACAGTGTACAATAAAGTCAGCAAGCTAGCTAGCATGCAAGTTATAGGCAAGTCATAGGCAAACAGAATTCTTTCAAAACAGAAATTATTGACAGTTAATGACATTTCAAAGGGCATAGGGTACACCCTAAAATACTAAAGCTTGGACTAACATGTAACGTGACAATGTGATTAGCCAAAGGTGGCTAATAGCCCTGACTTACCTCAAGCCACCTTTCTGTCTGAAATCACATGCCTGACAACCAGTGACTATTTGGCTCTTAATTTAAATAAATAAATATTTCCACAATGTTAGCGATATCTGGCATGTTCTGAGCAGGACGTATGGATATAATATATACACAAATTCAGCAAAGAACTAAACCTTAGAGAGAGCAGAAAACAAGTAAGGGATCATGTATTGGCCATCACTTCTGTTCACCCTGATCAGGTGGGACTTATTTTACAATATTTTCCAACAGTGGACAATATATTATCCTGATCATACAGCAGCTGTCTCAGTGTGGAGTGGAATGTGTGCAGGTGGGTGAGTGTGTCGCTGTAGGACAGAGTGACATCCATCTCAAGCAACAGATGACAGATTTATAGTGTGTGTGTGTGTCTGTGTGTGTGTGTGTGTGTGTGTGTGTGTGTGTGTGTGTGTGTGTGTGTGTGTGTGTGTGCCCACATTCCAGTCTAACCCCAGTAGACATCCAGGCATGGAAAGTTCACGAGGGGAGACGCTGTCGAAGAACAGAGTGGTGGCCTGTGGCGAGAGAGGGGCAGAGATGAAAACCACACACACACACACACTCACACACACACACACACACACACACACACACAGATCATCTGTTGTATAGATAGAGCGAAGAGAAAGGAAGAAGGGAGAGAGTGAACAGAGAAAGAGAGAATGAAAGGGTTTGCAGAAAGGATGCAAAGACAGAGTGAAGAAAAAGAGACAGATGAGGAAGAGGGCAACGGCAGAGAGAGCAGATAGACAGATAGTTCTCAACACAGAGACAACACAAATACTGTTCTATGCCATCATCCAATGTGTTTGGTTTGCTAATAGCCTAATAGCCAAATTCATGTCAGACATGAATTTTTAGGGACCTCTATGGCATCTAAAAATTAACAAATAGATTATGCTGTCAATAGACTATTACATGATTGGGCTCCCAGTTTTAGGCCTATAGTTTAAATAAAGAAGTAAGTAGTAAAATATATAAGAAAAGGGCATCTAGTGGCGATTATCAGGAATTGCAGTTTTCCAGGAGGCTAATGTATGACAAATAAGCCTACGGCATTTGCTTAGTAACCGATGGTGGAAATATTATGGGTTCTGTTAATGTTGTCGGTGCAAATAGCCAACTTTTTTTCTTGCTTTCAAACTCTCAGCCTAGTCTATGCCATGCTAGCATGTATTAGTTTATTTTAATGCAAGCACTGCACAATTGATTAGGTGTAGCTTTAATTTTATATCCACCGAAGCCTTTACAGTCCTCAGCTCTGCGTGTAGGCTTACTGCTTTGCTTGATTTACACAATTCCCGGTGCATGCGCACCGGCCACGAACGAAAGTGAAAGTACAAAGGGATTTCCGAGAAGTCAGGTCTCCTTGTGCAATCTTCCCCACTGCCTATATAAATGCTTCCTCACTGATGCAACTCCGATCCCGTCCGCGCGCTGACCGATTGCACCGCAGGACTTTGGGCGCCCACTGTTTTGTGAGCTCTTTGACGGCTACAAAATACGGTAAGTTGTCTTGCTGTAGGTATCGTGGCGGGTCGATAGTCCGCTACTCTGGTGAAAATCAAGTGCAAAATGGTCTAGGCCTACTAAATAAACACCATTTTGTGTTTGTGAACAGACATATCTCTTTTATCGCGGTTCTTGCATGCAAATAGCCAAGCCTACAAACTACGAGCACAAATCTGAAAATGAGTCTTAAGGAAATTATATTCTACAAGATATTTCCGCGATTACAGTAACGCGCTCTGTAAAGTGGTGCCGGTTTTATTTTCACTTTCGTCCCTTTCCCGTTAGGCTTGATACTGCACACTGATATCAGAATTATTCGTGGACTGCTCGCCGGACAAGTCTGAAGAGGTAAGTTGTATTATGAGTCCGCAATCTGATTTTAGCCCATAGTAATGCATCGCCTTAACTTGTTGGCTTATTCAGGTCGACATGGTGAATATAGAGGTCATTGTTAGTGATTCAGATGTATGCAATTTGTTTTGTTTTGTTGGTTGCGTTGTTTGACTTTGTCCATTTGGACTTTGTCCAACATCGTTTCCTAGGTCTACACACTGTTCCTTCCTGGAATAGTCCATTCCACATTATCTTCCCATAGCCGGTACGGTTGGCCTTCTATCTACAAACATGTAAACAGCCTGCACAATTACGGGATGATCTGTTCAAATGAGTAGCTCTTAATTAGTAGCTTCTACAGTTGAAGTTTAATAACCGGTCCTACAATAGAAACACAATGAATTAAATGATGAATGGGAGACCAAAATGTATCATTTAATAACTTTGTACTGAATATAATTGAACAAATGTGCGTGTGACTATTTGAAGCAGCATTTTTTTTTTTAGTTTTGTTGTTTTTTGTTATTTGTTGTGTTCTAAACAGCGTTGGTTGTTCAGCCATCTTATAGCCAGCCATGTCCAACAACGGACACCCCAGAATGCCTGAACCAGTGTGCCTGATTAAGACACCGACAAGGGCCTGCAGACAGTGGAGTCGTCTCTCAACCTCCTCCGTCAGATCCAGCAGCCTGTAGTGGTGGTGGCTTGTGGTGGGCTCTACCGCACTGGCAAATCCTACCTCATGAACCGACTGGCCGGGCAGCAATCAGGTTTTCAGTTTACATGCGCAGAATCAGTGATGCTCACTGGTATGGAAACACAAGCATTTTGTAGCCTGCAGTTGAAACGTCCTTATGATATGCTACTCTGCTTTCTCCAAGGACGGTACTAAAGACCCTGTCCTCTTATGATACGAGGGCTCTGTAAAAAGTTAAACAAAGTGAGGGCAGCATGTTTCCCAAACAATAACACGCAAGTTTCTCTTAGCAGCAGCAGTAGTCTATAGTACTTCCAACCATAGCCTTGTTGTTCAGGGTCACAAAGTGCTGTCATTCTGAGAAGAACAAACTAATTTGGTTGCAGCATACACACAGTAGGTAGTACTGCGGCTGACTCTAACTCCCTATGTCCAGTCTGTGTTTAGAGACACATTACTTGACTGAGTGTGGCCAGAAAGTCACTTTAAGCTTCGTTTTATTTGGTTTGATTCAGTTATAGTTGCTGGTTTGCTATTCTGACACACTTTTGAAGAGTTGTCAGGTCAGTGATAAAGGACGCTTTAAAGTTTGCCTCAACATGTTGCCATGGCTACCTAATGTACACTTGGCCAGCTGGTGCCACATGTCTGTCCAAAGTCTATGTTATGGCAGCTTCAGATAAGGATTAAGCTATTTCCCAACCCACCCCACACATCAAGAAAAAATAGAAAGCAGAAATGAAATTAAGTTCATTGAGGAGTGAACTTTCCCTGGGTCTACACACTGTTCCCAGCTGGAATAGTCTATTCCACATTATCTTCCCATAGGCGGTAGGTGGATGGCGCACAGATTGGTGTCCTCGAACAGGCCGACCAGGTAAGCCTCGCTGGCCTCTTGGAGAGCCATGACAGCAGAGCTCTGGAAACGCAGATCTGTCTTGAAGTCCTGAGCGATCTCCCTTACCAGGCGCTGGAAGGGAAGTTTGCGGATTAGCAGCTCAGTGGACTTCTGGTAGCGACGAATCTCTCTCAGAGCCACGGTACCGGGCCTGTAACGGTGAGGCTTCTTCACACCACCGGTAGCCGGGGCGCTCTTGCGGGCAGCCTTAGTAGCGAGCTGCTTCCTTGGGGCTTTGCCACCAGTGGACTTCCGAGCGGTCTGCTTGGTTCTTGCCATTTTACAATCGTCCTTCCGATGTGTTCAGAAATGTATGTGGGTTTAGCGATGTAACATGCCTTTTTATACTTTTCCAAAGAACACCGCCCCTTACAGCCGCGCTCTTTGTTTTCGGCGTTTCGTCACATCCGGGCAACGTCAAATAGAAATTGTAAACTGCATCTAAATGAACTTTTTAACCGTTTTCTAAAATGTTCTAAAATATCATTTACATTTATTGATTTAGCAGACGTCTTTTTCCAACGCGATAAAAGGATTAACGTTAAACTGTAATACATGTCAATCATTTGAGCGCGCTCCACTTCAGACGCCTGCTTTTACAGTGCGTATGTGAATAGTGGTTCCATCATTCCACCTTTTGGATGTCATTTATACTGTGTAACAGTCGTGTCCTTAAATTGATTAACTAGAGATCTCATTGTTTTGACCAATAAACCTTTTAACCTCTCCCATCTACACCGCAAGCCACAAATACTTCGGTGTTAATCCGAAACTGAATAGACAATGGTGCAATTGTGACCTTTCATTCCTACAAAAGCAGTTCGAAAAAACATAAGTGCATAGTGACATTAACTTAATGGGCGTTGTCGCATGCACGCGATCAAGACACGTTCCTCAACATCATTGAAGACATTCGCTTTTCTCAGATATACTTGAGTGGCTCTTAAAAGAGCCTTTGACTGAGCTGAAACAGCAATTTACTTTGACTTCTCGGTCTTCTTGGGCAATAGCACTGCCTGAATGTTGGGCAGTACACCACCCTGAGCGATAGTCACTCCGCCGAGCAGTTTATTGAGCTCCTCGTCATTACGGACAGCCAGCTGCAGATGACGGGGGATAATACGGGTCTTCTTGTTGTCGCGGGCAGCGTTGCCAGCCAACTCCAGGATCTCAGCAGTCAGGTACTCGAGCACAGCAGCCAAGTACACTGGGGCACCAGCACCAACACGCTGAGCATAATTGCCTTTGCGCAGCAGCCTGTGCACACGACCCACGGGGAACTGAAGCCCTGCCCTCGAAGACCGACTCTTGGCCTTAGCTCTAGCTTTTCCGCCGGTTTTGCCTCTTCCACTCATGGTCACGCCTCACAATTCTAACAGTGAATAACCGCCAAAGAGTTGAGACAAGTTATTGCATTGCAGGTTAGCACTTATTGGCTAATACCTGAAAGGTTAGAGCCAATCAGAAGTGAGGTATATGATGGAAACTACGCCCTTTATCCCTTTTGTTTCTTCCAATTTCTTGCCCAGTAGTTTGTGAAGTTGGGCAAAGATGCACAGAATTTTGGATTAGTTTAAAAAATACTTCAATAGATATGATTTACACGTTTAGTTCCACAAACGTTTTTTTCCCTGAACAATGCAGCGTTGTGTTCCCAGGCTGTAGTTAGTAGATAACTGGTGTTTTAATATTCAGGTTTTCTGCACTTGCACACCTGACGAACATAACTAACATAATGTGACCTATATAAGGCATGGCTAATGCAATTCTGTTTAATTGCCATAACTGATATCAATATTTGTAATGGTATAAAAAATCTTCCCATCTAACATTCAGTGTAACACTTATGAACAAATGCATTTTAAAGAGAGGTTGGGTGGCTCTTAAAGAGCCTTTTTAAGAGCATTGACGCAACGTCCGTTTATTTCTTTTTCGGAGCTGCCTTTTTAGGTTTCACAGTCTTGGGCTTCGCTGCCTTGGCTGTTTTGGGTTTGGCAGCTTTGACTTTTTTAGGACTTTTTGCTGCCTTGGCTGCTGCGGGCTTCTTCACCTTCTTAGGGCTCTTGGTCGCTTTTTTGGGCTTAGCCACCGCGGGCTTCTTAGCCTTTTTCGGTGATTTCTTGGCGGCCGCTGGTTTCTTGGCTGCTATCTTCTTGGGCTTCTTCGCAGCGGCCGGTTTCTTGGCCTTAACTGCCTTTTTCGCGGGCTTCTTCTTCGCCTCTGCCGGTTTCTTGTTCAGCTTGAAGGAACCAGATGCACCGGTTCCTTTTGTCTGGACAAGAGTTCCCTTGGTGACGAGACTCTTGATAGCCAACTTCACTCGGGCTTTGTTCTTCTCCACATCGTATCCACCAGCAGCCAGAGCCTTCTTCAGCGCTGCCAGAGAAACTCCTTTCTTCTCTTTAGAAGAAGAAATGGCCTTGACGACTAGCTCGCCGACACTAGGCCCAGTTTTTTTCGGCCTCGGTGCTTTCTTCTTTGGGGCTTTGGCCGGCGCAGGAGCGGCGGGTGCTGGAGCAACTTCTGCCATTGTTTCCGCAAACGTGCACAGAGTAATTCTGTAGTCTTAAAGGCTTAGGGAAAGTGGGCTGGTATTAAAGATAACATGAGAACCTTTCAGACTCAGTCCAGTAAGCTGTCCATAGCCTCACTTCCGCGTTGCACTCGCTTGTGTTTTCTCCTTTTACATATTGCAAGAACTCTGAGTAATTGCGAGTCATTATACAATACGAAGCATACTGTCTGAAAGAAAACATAATACACTTCAAAACGAATATGTCGAGACGGGGTTCCTGGCTTCAGATACCGCGCAAAAAAGTGACATACTAACAAGTTGGTGTACATCGGTTACTGTCAATGTTGGTTTCGTATGACAATCGAACAAGTTAAAATGACAAAAATGTTTTATGGTCAGGAGGCGATCCACTTAGAACGAAGAAATATGTCTTACCAATTGATGCAGTACGTTTTATGCTGCACTTAGCGAGCCATTGTTATTATAAAGAGCGCGGTTTCAACCGTGTAAAACACACACAAGCCATCCAAGGGCTGTATTGTAAACCCATAGTAAAACATTTCCACACATTAAAACAGCTACTAAACGTATTCTATGACGTGAAATGGGCCAACAGTAATCAATACGTTATACTAGATGTATTTGGTGTAGATTGTTAGAGTTTAAGATATGTTTTCGTTTCCCTTACAGCGAAAACAAGAGGAAGTAGGACTATGGCTTCTCGCCATTGCAACAGCCGCTACGACCACATCATGCTTCCCTGAAAAGGTTTCGGACTGCATATATTTTTTAAAACGTCATGGGAAGACAGAACTGCAGATGACATTTTGTGAATTTTCAAAATTGATCTGTTCCTTGCACAACGTTAACACGCTCTCTCACTCCCTTAATTTATGTCGCAGTATGTTAGGCTATGTGTAGGCTACTTAACCATCAAGCCTGTAGTTCAGTTAGGCCTAACATAGTCATTTATCGCTGACCTTTACATACATTATAGACATATATTTGACCAAATCCACCAATTGGTATTTAGCTTTTAGGCCGCTTTTCTTTTGCCTGCATTAAAAATAATAATAATAAACTTTTCTATAGGCCTACCACTGTATTGGCCTATACAGTGTATTCAGCCCACAGTGTGTTCACTGTAACCTAATAATAGCATTCGACAATTCCCAAGGTAAGGTTGATGATGAAATAACTTTTTTGTTCCCAATATGTCATAAGAAGAATATTTCTCTGATAGAATCACTGTGTCTATGGAATCATTACTCTCAAAACAACATTGAACATTAACATGTTCAATTAATTCCAAGGTACCACAAAAGAAATAAGTAAGAGTCGTGCATGCCAGTGTGGGAGATTTGAATTTAATTCTGTCTGAAATAGGAATTGCCAATGCAGAGAAACTAAAGTGAAATGGATCTGGAACATCTGCAAAGACAGCACATATAAGGAGTTCAGCCAAAATAGACCATTAGGCTATAGAATACGCTAATCCAGTGATAGATAGACAGATAGACAGACAATTTAATGATCCAAAGGAAAT
This sequence comes from Tenualosa ilisha, assembly GCA_015244755.2. NCBI lineage: Eukaryota > Metazoa > Chordata > Actinopteri > Clupeiformes > Clupeidae > Tenualosa > Tenualosa ilisha. The sequence continues at coordinate 655,254 of PYXC01002824.1, read as the reverse complement.
TTAGACATCCTGTAGGCTAGCTTGTAAGACACATAAGAGGGGACTGGGTTACAATCAGCCTACAACGTACAATCGTCAAAATGCTCATGCTGCTGAGCCTGTGAAGGGACTGAACTAAAGAGCTAAAGGTCAGAGGAGTCACGCCATGACTAGAAGATCAGGCCTGCTTAAATACATTCCCACCCCCTAATCAAGCTCACCTGCATATACGTGACTCCACTAGGCTACATGTGCAGGTAGTCGATATAGGCCTATAACCTGTGATATTTGCATATCTGTATCAGCACCGAATGCACGCAAGTTCCAGTTCATGTCAGTTTAAATAGCAGTTTAAACAGTCTATCTATCTATCTATCTATCTATCTATCTATCTCTCTCTCTCTCTCTCGATATATATATATATATATATATATATATATATATATATATATATATATAATTATTATAATATATTATTATTATTAATGATGATAATAATAATAATTATTATTATATATATAATCTCTCTCTCTCTCGCTCTATAGAGAGAGAGAGATATTGGCAGTTAATTTGCGGTGTTCTTGATTTAATCACTTGCTTTAAGCTTGTGGGCTTTGTAATTTGAAAGTGAAAATGCGCTCTCCCTACTCGCGCCCCGCTTCTCCCTCACGTCTCTAAGACATCAGCAGCAATCAGCCTGCGAAAGGGCACTTTCCCTGACAAAAGACTTGCAATGCAAACGAACTGTAGGCCTACTGATGACCGAATTACGCACAAAAACTCACAAATAGACCCCCTCCCACCCGCCGTCCATTATCATCATTTCTCATAGCTGAAGGTGAAAAGTGAAAGTTAGCTCAAAAAGCTTACGACAGTGAATACGATCTATAAGCCTAATCTATAGGGGGTGGATGTTTTGCACTAACTGTAGCATTTCCAGTGCCCAACGGTCTACGTGACGCAGTGTCACGCCGGCGTTGCCATTTGTTCTGTTCACCCTGGAAGTGGGCTAGGATGTCGGTTTTCAAGTCAAATAAGTCATTGGGGCAATAAATAAACTGCCTTGAAGAACACAATGTTTATTCTATTGTTGTCAACCATTTATGGTTTCCGTTATATTGTAGTCTATCTTGTAGATAGTAGGTTTGCTGACCAAAAAGAAAGAAAGAAAAAATGCACTAGATGACCGCAGTACTTAAGTTACATAACCTGCGCGTCTGTTTCATTTTCATTCAGTAGTCTATTTGCCTCCTGACCTCTGCACGCTGTTCGACATTCTTCGGCAAACAGCCAGCAAATGGAGTCTGAATCCGTAGGTTCCGTATGATCTTTCAGCAAAGGTAGACATTTCAATATCAAGTATTACACCGTATGTATGTATGTATTTCCTCCAACTTTTTACATGGTTGGTTTGTTTTTAGTGTAATTTCTTTAACTAGGGACAGGGTTCGAATATCATTTTGTCTCTAAGGGTGTCCCAATCTAAAAAAAACAAAAACAAAAAACAAACAAAAACAAACAAACAAACAAACAAACAAAACGCTAAACGGAGTGAGAGGCTACAAGGAGTGGCTTTTTGTGGGGACATTATAATTTAATGTCCCTAATGTCCCTAATAGACATGTCCCCAATAGACATCACTAGTTATGTATACTTTCACCTCTCCAGATATCAAAACGAAAGCAATATTTGACTTCGTGTTAGGCGCTCATTATGCTATAAAGAAAAAGTGTCACGTGACTTTATGCCGCAAAACAATGATCAGTAATTACCAAACTTCATATGGACAAATCTTGCCAGAAGCACTAACACCTTGCAAATAATAATAATGGCCCTTGTTGTGAAACTTTCAGTCACTTTTCATCCTATGGAGCAATGTAGATCATAGCTCCCTTAAAATGGGGGAATAAATAAATAAATAGACAGACAGACAGACAGACAGACAGACATACAGTCATTAGTTACAGAAGATTGTATTGTTTGTAAGATGGTGCTAAGGCAGTTGGTTCTTCTCAGAGAGACCTGCAGCATATAAAAAAGAGAAAATCTTACCTGAGAGTTGAACATCACATACATTAGGGAAATCTTGTAGTGTAAACAAAAAGCTGGTTTGGAATTAGCAACTTGCTAAGCTAATGCTAATAACCAAACAGTGTACAATAAAGTCAGCAAGCTAGCTAGCATGCAAGTTATAGGCAAGTCATAGGCAAACAGAATTCTTTCAAAACAGAAATTATTGACAGTTAATGACATTTCAAAGGGCATAGGGTACACCCTAAAATACTAAAGCTTGGACTAACATGTAACGTGACAATGTGATTAGCCAAAGGTGGCTAATAGCCCTGACTTACCTCAAGCCACCTTTCTGTCTGAAATCACATGCCTGACAACCAGTGACTATTTGGCTCTTAATTTAAATAAATAAATATTTCCACAATGTTAGCGATATCTGGCATGTTCTGAGCAGGACGTATGGATATAATATATACACAAATTCAGCAAAGAACTAAACCTTAGAGAGAGCAGAAAACAAGTAAGGGATCATGTATTGGCCATCACTTCTGTTCACCCTGATCAGGTGGGACTTATTTTACAATATTTTCCAACAGTGGACAATATATTATCCTGATCATACAGCAGCTGTCTCAGTGTGGAGTGGAATGTGTGCAGGTGGGTGAGTGTGTCGCTGTAGGACAGAGTGACATCCATCTCAAGCAACAGATGACAGATTTATAGTGTGTGTGTGTGTCTGTGTGTGTGTGTGTGTGTGTGTGTGTGTGTGTGTGTGTCTGTGTGTGTGTGTGTGTGTGTGCCCACATTCCAGTCTAACCCCAGTAGACATCCAGGCATGGAAAGTTCACGAGGGGAGACGCTGTCGAAGAACAGAGTGGTGGCCTGTGGCGAGAGAGGGGCAGAGATGAAAACCACACACACACACACACTCACACACACACACACACACACACACACACACACAGATCATCTGTTGTATAGATAGAGCGAAGAGAAAGGAAGAAGGGAGAGAGTGAACAGAGAAAGAGAGAATGAAAGGGTTTGCAGAAAGGATGCAAAGACAGAGTGAAGAAAAAGAGACAGATGAGGAAGAGGGCAACGGCAGAGAGAGCAGATAGACAGATAGTTCTCAACACAGAGACAACACAAATACTGTTCTATGCCATCATCCAATGTGTTTGGTTTGCTAATAGCCTAATAGCCAAATTCATGTCAGACATGAATTTTTAGGGACCTCTATGGCATCTAAAAATTAACAAATAGATTATGCTGTCAATAGACTATTACATGATTGGGCTCCCAGTTTTAGGCCTATAGTTTAAATAAAGAAGTAAGTAGTAAAATATATAAGAAAAGGGCATCTAGTGGCGATTATCAGGAATTGCAGTTTTCCAGGAGGCTAATGTATGACAAATAAGCCTACGGCATTTGCTTAGTAACCGATGGTGGAAATATTATGGGTTCTGTTAATGTTGTCGGTGCAAATAGCCAACTTTTTTTTCTTGCTTTCAAACTCTCAGCCTAGTCTATGCCATGCTAGCATGTATTAGTTTATTTTAATGCAAGCACTGCACAATTGATTAGGTGTAGCTTTAATTTTATATCCACCGAAGCCTTTACAGTCCTCAGCTCTGCGTGTAGGCTTACTGCTTTGCTTGATTTACACAATTCCCGGTGCATGCGCACCGGCCACGAACGAAAGTGAAAGTACAAAGGGATTTCCGAGAAGTCAGGTCTCCTTGTGCAATCTTCCCCACTGCCTATATAAATGCTTCCTCACTGATGCAACTCCGATCCCGTCCGCGCGCTGACCGATTGCACCGCAGGACTTTGGGCGCCCACTGTTTTGTGAGCTCTTTGACGGCTACAAAATACGGTAAGTTGTCTTGCTGTAGGTATCGTGGCGGGTCGATAGTCCGCTACTCTGGTGAAAATCAAGTGCAAAATGGTCTAGGCCTACTAAATAAACACCATTTTGTGTTTGTGAACAGACATATCTCTTTTATCGCGGTTCTTGCATGCAAATAGCCAAGCCTACAAACTACGAGCACAAATCTGAAAATGAGTCTTAAGGAAATTATATTCTACAAGATATTTCCGCGATTACAGTAACGCGCTCTGTAAAGTGGTGCCGGTTTTATTTTCACTTTCGTCCCTTTCCCGTTAGGCTTGATACTGCACACTGATATCAGAATTATTCGTGGACTGCTCGCCGGACAAGTCTGAAGAGGTAAGTTGTATTATGAGTCCGCAATCTGATTTTAGCCCATAGTAATGCATCGCCTTAACTTGTTGGCTTATTCAGGTCGACATGGTGAATATAGAGGTCATTGTTAGTGATTCAGATGTATGCAATTTGTTTTGTTTTGTTGGTTGCGTTGTTTGACTTTGTCCATTTGGACTTTGTCCAACATCGTTTCCTAGGTCTACACACTGTTCCTTCCTGGAATAGTCCATTCCACATTATCTTCCCATAGCCGGTACGGTTGGCCTTCTATCTACAAACATGTAAACAGCCTGCACAATTACGGGATGATCTGTTCAAATGAGTAGCTCTTAATTAGTAGCTTCTACAGTTGAAGTTATAAACCCGGTCCTACAATAGAAACACAATGAATTAAATGATGAATGGGAGACCAAAATGTATCATTTAATAACTTGTACTGAATATAATTGAACAAATGTGCGTGTGACTATTTGAAGCAGCATTTTTTTTTTTAGTTTGTTTGTTTTTTGTTATTTGTTGTGTTCTAAACAGCGTTGGTTGTTCAGCCATCTTATAGCCAGCCATGTCCAACAACGGACCACCCCAGATGCCTGAACCAGTGTGCCTGATTAAGAACACCGACAAGGGCCTGCAGACAGTGGAGTCGTCTCTCAACCTCCTCCGTCAGATCCAGCAGCCTGTAGTGGTGGTGGCTGTGGTGGGGCTCTACCGCACTGGCAAATCCTACCTCATGAACCGACTGGCCGGGCAGCAATCAGGTTAATTCAGTTTACATGCGCAGAATCAGTGATGCTCACTGGTATGGAAACACAAGCATTTTGTAGCCTGCAGTTGAAACGTCCTTATGATATGCTACCTCTGCTTTCTCCAAGGACGGTACTAAAGACCCTGTCCTCTTATGATACCGAGGGCTCTGTAAAAAGTTAAACAAAGTGAGGGCAGCATGTTTCCCAAACAATAACACGCAAGTTTCTCTTAGCAGCAGCAGTAGTCTATAGTACTTCCAACCATAGCCTTGTTGTTCAGGGTCACAAAGTGCTGTCATTCTGAGAAAGAACAAAATAATTTGGTGCAGCATACACACAGTAGGTAGTACTGCGGCTGACTCTAACTCCCTATGTCCAGTCTGTGTTTAGAGACACATTACTTGACTGAGTGTGGCCAGAAAGTCACTTTAAGCTTCGTTTTATTTGGTTTGATTCAGTTATAGTTGCTGGTTTGCTATTCTGACACACTTTTGAAGAGTTGTCAGGTCAGTGATAAAGGACGCTTTAAGTTTGCCTCAACATGTTGCCATGGCTACCTAATGTACACTTGGCCAGCTGGTGCCACATGTCTGTCCAAAGTCTATGTTATGGCAGCTTCAGATAAGGATTAAGCTATTTCCCAACCCCACCCACACATCAAGAAAAAATAGAAAGCAGAAATGAAATTAAGTTCATTGAGGAGTGAACTTTCCCTGGGTCTACACACTGTTCCCAGCTGGAATAGTCTATTCCACATTATCTTCCCATAGGCGGTAGGTTGGCCTTCTACCTACAAACATGTAAACTGCCTGCACATTCACAGGATGATCTGTTCAAATTACTAGCTCTTTTCTCCATTTATATAAGCCTATTTAGTCTAACTTATAAACCCTGCCCACACATCAAGAAAAAATAGAAAGCAGAAATGAAATTAGCTTAATCGAGGAGTGAACTTTTAGAAGTCTGTGTTGACACATTACTCCAATATCTGGAGGGGCGCTGCTAGGGATCGAGTGAGGGTTAGGATCACTCTAATGCCTAGCACTGATAGGGGGCCCCAGGGAATATTTTAATGTTGTAATCAATGATTAGGGGGATGATATTATTTTCTGTCATTGGGCCCAAAATTTCTATTGGCGCCCCTGAATTTCTGTTTGTGGCTTGTATAATCCCGGCACCTGACGTAACACTGACGTAACACATGTATACATACACATAGACTAAGCTGCAAAACATTGTGACAAATGACACACATAAGTTAGGATGAATTCAGGTAATGTGGGACATTTAAGCTTCAGCATATATATGTCATATTTTAACAAACTGTAGTCAACAAGACTTTTACTCTAAGTTTATCACAGATATCTTTTCAGATTTATGATATCATGGGAGAGATATCACAGAAAAGGATAGGTAGAAGGTCAATCATGACAAGCTCCCCCAAGGAACATCATGACAAGCTCTGTGCCATAATATACTAGCTTAAAGTTTTCCCATTCCTTTATTAGAGTGTCATGGATTATTAAACAAGTCCCAAATTATAATTTTCTTTATTCGTTTTTGTTCATTGGTGCACCAACACTATGATATCATTTCTACTCTGAGTGTGATATGTCATTTTTTTTCTTCTGATTGATTAGAAAGGATCTAATTACAGAATGGTATCATGAGTTTGTCATGTTTTACACAGGTATCTAAAAATATCAGTCAAAATTATAAAAATTGTCCCAGATGACCCAAATGTATTTATTTTTTTTTTTTCCCCAGGCTTTGCCCTAGGAAGCACTATTGAGTCAAAGACCAAGGGCATCTGGATGTGGTGTGTACCTCACCCCACTAAAGAAGGTGAGCACATCTATTTACCTTTAGCTGAGGCTTTTGAAAACAACATTAAAAAAAAAACACACAGTGTTTCTAAAACGGAAAAAGTTCCAGTCCATGATTGTGACTGGATGAATCACCATCCATGTCATTGTAAAATCCATGATATGCCACGGTTCCAACTGCATTTTGTTCTGTAGTGCTATCCCATAGGAAAGTGAATGTTGGCACATTACCTGGCAACCATTCAGCTAGAGAAAATATATTTCTTGGCGGAGGAATTGAAAAATTTGCTACATTTCTCGTTTTTGTGTCTTCCCTTAAATGAAACCATGGCAGGTGAATGGCAACGGTTTTAGAAAAGCAATAACCCACTCAACACTGTGAGCTATGCTTGTTTTACCACGGCTAAGGGGGTTTGACAGCACTCCGCTCCACGTTATGCCTAACAACTCCCCTTAGCTGTGGTAAAACAAGCAAACCTCACAGCCTCTTGTGAGTTACCTAACATGGCCTACTGTACATAGCCTTGTTTACCGCTATCACTATGGCAACATTGCGTAACACAAGAAGTAGAAAGGAACTGGAATCACAATGGACCACTGATCTCTATCAATGCAATGGTCTGACTTCTGTTTCAGGACACACACTGGTGTTGCTGGACACCGAAGGACTGGGTGATGTTGACAAGGTGGGGACAATGTTGGGCTCAGTGTCCACATACAGGAATGCTACACTCAGTGTGCTGTTTATTGCTGTGTAAAGTTCAACTGTAATTTATCTTTACATAACTTTGATTCAACTTAAATCTGGTTTGACATACAGGTCTGAACTCAGATTAATGGAAAGTAGATCACCTTCCAAGCATTTTGATTTCAATTGAATGAACTGTATGCATGTATACAATATATCTATGTTTGTGGGCGCTGTATGTATGTATGTATGTATGTATGTATGTATGCATGTATGTACAACCACCTCCTCAGTACAATGACATGAAATCTCATGTATTCCCAGGGCGACTCGAAGAACGATGCCTGGATCTTCTGTCTGGCTGTGCTGCTCAGTAGCACCCTGGTCTACAACAGCAGAGGCACCATTGACAACCAGGCCATAGAGAAACTCCAGTATCCTTCTCTTAGACTTCAACATGAACAAATAGTTTTGATACCATTTCCCACTACTCCTTCAGAGAAAGGCCCTTGTAGGCCTACATTACAGTGCACCTACAACAGCATTAGCCCATGAGAATAATACCTTCAACAATAACAATATAACAATAATATTGTATGGTGCAGTTTTTACCCAAGGTTCATTGTAGAGTTGATTTGCCTCTAGTACACTCATGGCCCCAACACACACACACACACACACACCACTTTCTCTATGCTGTCCATCTTGTCCGATGCTGACACTTGCTCCTAGGGTTAGGGTGGGGGTGGGAGCAAGGGGTGGCTTGTATAAATAAGGGGAAATTATTGCAGTCATTCTTCTTTAGCCAATAACAGTTATGTGACAGAGTTGACCAATCAAATTCGCGTGAAGTCTGCGGGTGGCAGTAACCAGGAAGATGAAGAGATGCCAGACGACTGCGAGTTTGTCCGCTTCTTTCCCGCCTTTGTCTGGGCCGTTCGGGACTTTACCCTGGAGAGAAAGATCGATGGCCGTGACGTGAGTGAAGACGACTACTTGGACTTCGCCCTGCAGCTCAAGAAAGGTTAGCCTCATTGGTTTAGCTTTTGATAATCTGTATGTTTGTGGTCAATTAACAATAGAATGCAAAGGATTAAACCTGGTACAACTACAATATGAAATGATATCTTAACATGAATGGAATACAATGAAAATTCAATAAAAATAAATGAATAAATAAATAAAAGTAGACCTTAAGTCTTCATTTCAGATGTAGCCAAATATTCTCATATAGTGTTTAAAGGAGGTACTGTATAAGACGTAATGGTGGCATATTTCAAATGAGCTCTGCTTGTGATGTACGAACCGGAGGCAAATCTAGGTGGGTCATCCAAGGCTGAACTATTCTTATCAGCTTTGTCAATTAAAAATTGACCACGTAATGTTTTTTCAAACACCCAAATTAATATGTACGATACCTAGAGAAAAATATTTGTCATGACATTTAAAGCCATATGCTTCATGTAGGGGCTGAGTTGAAAATTATGCATTTTATAAATTCAAGACTGAGTGGAATGCAAGACTTGAAGTTTAGGTAGTGACAAGTTTTGATTGTTGGGTGTAATTAGCTTCATTTTTGCTCAGTTTCTGGATCTGTTTCCACAGGCTTGAATTCTCAAGTGGTTATGTACAACCTTCCAAGGCAGTGCATCCGGAATTTTTTCCCGACCCGGAAGTGCTTTACCTTCCCCTTCCCGACTTCAGCGAACAAAATGACACACCTGGACTCTATGGCTGAGACCGACCTCGACCCTGACTTTGTGAGAGTTGCCGTGCGATTCTGCAGCTACATCTTTGCGGAGTGCCGCATAAAGACAGTACAGGGAGGCCACAGGGTCACAGGCAGCCGTGAGTCCCAATCCCTCTTTATACCAGACAGTCAGTCTATTAATGTCGTTATGATCAGGAATTTAAGATGATGTGAAAGCTGCCTTCTGAATACGACTGGACTCCATCTCCTTTTTCCCTCCGAGAGCTACTTTGACAAAATCAACGTGGTCAAACTACTCTACTATTTTACAACGTATTACTGATAGGCCTGGAGATAAATGTCTTTTACCATATTACACACTCACAGCACAATGCAAACACTCATCTAAAATGTAATCTAAATTTTATTACTGTACTTAAGTACGATTTTCAACGATATCTGTACTTTACTTGAGTAACAATAATTACGAATACTTTTATTTTTACTTCACTACATTTTGCAGTTATTATCTGTACTTTTACTCCACTACATTTCTAAAATGCATCCTGTTGCATTTTATTAGGCTATCACATTTACTTAAGTACTGAGTTCCAGTACTTCTCCCACCACTGCTTAGAATATCTAGATTGAGTGACCTCCCAAACACTCACTCATTCCAGGGTTCAGCCATCTTGTGAAGATCTACGTGGACACCATCAACAGTGGCAGCGTTCCCTGTCTGGAGAACGCTGTGGTTGCCATGGCAGAGATCGAGAACCAGTCGGCTGTGAATGAGGGATTCCAGATCTATGAGCAAGGCATGGGGAATCTTAAGCAAAGCTTTCCCATTGATCTTGGACAACTCTCGATGGAACACCAACGCCTTGAAGCCATGGCAACAAAGCACTTCTTCAAACGTTCCTTCAAAGACGAGGGTGGAAAATATATGGCACAACTGCAGGTGAGCTGGAAAAAGTTTTTTAAGCTGTTTTTTTTTTTCCTTTTTTAACAGATGAATTTTAGGCCTACCTAAGTCGTAGCGTTATATGATAAAAAAAAATACTGAACACAAGACAATGTGATGCACATGGTAACTTCTATCAGTAACTAGTATTGTACTGTATAGTACGGGTGAGCAATATGGCCTAGAATTCATATTGCGGTATAATTTCAAGCATAGACGATATGCAGTATATATTGTAATGTATTCTATGTAACTTTAAAATATAATTTCAAAGGTGCAGTAATGATCAAAAGACACAGATAAAACATAATGAGCTAATTGACTGATTTCTGATTGTTCGCATTTTTGGCACAAAATAGTATTGAGGTGAACTCCAAGACTAGGTCAGACCAGAACTTTTGTTGGTCAGAACATTACGGATTCAAAGCAGAATACAACTAAATTAAAGTAAAATTTGTTAAATCAAAATAATCAAATAACATCCAGGACATCAGATGAGTACAAAAATCTGAGTTAGTTAAACTAAAAGAAATATGTAAATAATTTCAAAGCCGTTTAGAATAAAAAGCAAAAAAAGATGCCCCACGATGTTCCTGCATCCATCCCTCTTGATAAAGGGAGCAACTGAACACAGCTAGGGAATATTTAGGCTTGTGGAACGTGTGGGCCCTTGTTGTTAAATGGATGTTTCACTTGGGCACCACACAGCGAGCTCTCACCATAGAGCTCTCATCATTCAGCGCACCTGAAAGTTTTATTTGGGGAGATTTATGAAAAGTTAATGGAAAACCTTTAATCGGAAATGACGGGAACATTGACAACTAGCGATGTCATTGTAAAGAGAACAAGAATTAGGCTACCATATGTAAATTATCCATTAATGATTAGGCTTGCATAAATCCACCCAAAAGCATGCATTCATCTGCGCAATCGTGTAAGATAAAAGATAGGATAGACGGATCATCTTTGCTACTGCTGTATGATGGTTAATAAAGTCTCTGCATGAGATCAAAAGTATACGTCTAGTGTTTATGATCTCATTTTCACCAGGAAGTGCGCCACTACTTCAGACAGTTACTCCTCTTCATCTATCTGACCATTACTTTATTCAGTTCAAGGTTTCCCTCTGTCAGCAACCATCTGCTCCTACTCCCACTTTCTCTGTCCGTCGCAATCTCCGGAATCTATCTCCTACTCACTTTTCTTCCTTGGTGGCGTCTGCTCTACCACGTCTAGTGTTTATACGTGTAGCGTAGCGTTCATTTGAACTGTAGGAATACATGCTAATGTATTTGGATGAAAGCCAAATCTGAACTCTTGCGGTAGGCCGGTATAATCAAAATCTCTACCTTTGGCCAAATTTATATTGTATATCAGGGGTCGGCAAGTAATTTAGGCCACGGGCCAGCTTTTTTTTCTCGCCACTAGGTGGCGGCCCAGAGCCCAGCCTACGACTTAGTTAAACACCCTGCGGTATGAACCCTCAAAGCTTTACTGACAAAAACCAGGTCTACATGGAGAATGGTCAATATAAAAAAAAAGGTCTACAAAAATAACTAATCACAATAAATAAACCATGTGGCATGTGCACAAGCCCATCAATAGTCTCTTTTAGATTGATAATTACATTTTCTTAGTGGACTTTAACTATTGAGTCATCTGCAACTGTAAAAGTCTTTTTCTACTTTCATTTCGAAATACTAAGTTAGCCGTCTCCTTACTATGTTACAATGTTTGTTTTGGTGGAAAATACGTGTTAATACGTGCAAAGACATTTGGGCATAAACTCACAGACGTAGGTCTGTTCACTCTTGCATGTCTTCAGCCTCTGAAGTAGGCCTATAGCGCTACTCGGTACAAACGTAATTCTCCTCCTACCAGGAATACGCAGGAATCACAGGAGGCGGAATAATAATAAAAAGGACCGTTTATAGCACCCACCCACATATATATATATAATATGTATTTTAATTTTTTACCCCCTTTAGGAGAAAATGGCTAAGCTCTATGATCAGGTGATCAGTGAGAATTTGGAAGCATCAGAGAAGCTGTGCCGGCAGCTTCTCTCCGACCTGTACGCTTCAGTGGCCGCCAACATTCAGCAGGGCATCTATGCCAAGGCAGGAGGGTACGAGATCTACTGCCGTGACCGTGATGCAATGGTGGCCACATACAGGCAACATGGCAAGAAGGGTATGAAGGTAAGAGGCTGCCAGGGCTCTTTGCAGATTTGTGTGTGTGTGTGTGTGTGTGTGTGTGTGTGTGTGTGTGTGTGTGAGAGAGAGAGTGATTGTGTACAACATTCTCTCTTTCTAACTCTATTCTCCATCATGTTCCCAGGGGGAGGAGGTGTTGGAGGAGTTTCTCCAGGAAAAGAGTTCTGAGGCCAAGGCCATCCTGATGGCTGATGAGAAACTCACTGTGGCCGACAAGCAAATGGCAGGTAAGATGACTATTTCAACCAATCAGAGAGTAAAACTGTTACCTTAAGAGCCAATCAGAATAATTTGCCTGTTAATTAATAGTTGCGTTTTGGTGTGACGTGCTATTTCGTTCTAGAATCACTGCTGGTCTTGCTATATCGGAGGCTGTCGCATAGTACGGGTTAAACCAACAGGGAGATACAGTATGCAGCTTAGGGAGGAGAAGTCAGTAGAGCTAGCCTTGTTTGTGACCATTCTTAATATATTTTCAGTCCAGACTCATCATATTTTGTGTCAGTCACAGTCCAGACTCATTATATTTTGTGTCAGTCACTTCTTGTCTTGCAAGAATAACAGGTCATTTATTATTTTTACACACACACACACACACACACACACACACGTATGTTTATGTATATATATATATATATATAATATATATATATATAATATATATATATATATATGCACAGCCACACGTCATATACACATACATTTACATACATTTACACACATACATTTACATATATAAGTGCATATAAATATGCAAATACATATGAAGAGATCAGATGCTAAAATAATGAATTTACAGAAAAATAGTTATATATTTAAATATAATACATATAAATAAATATTATATAACAAATATAAGTATTGTATAACAAATATTTAAATATGATTTACGTTTTCATCAACTTTATCATCAGTCATCTTCAACTGAATTGCCTTGGCTTGATTTATTTTCACTCGAAAATGAAATTGAAATTGCAGTTTGATAGAGATTGCTTGGAAGTTGTTATAAAAACAACTTAATTTTTGCATATAATTGAAGATGGACTTTGAGAGTTTTTCGAAACTCTTCATATACATAATAACCCATAGGTTCATACACACATATGATCATGTCACACAAGTAACTAGCGAGGGAGTTTCCCCCTAAAACGCTTCTCTCATGTGACCCTTTCCTTTCTCTCCCTCCTCCCACTTTTTTTTTTGGACCTGACTGGACTTCATTGATGCGACTCTGACGCCCTGACCCCCTATCTGAACCCGTCCAACCAAATAATCTCCCATTCCCATTCCCCTTGCTGACTCATTGCCTTCCCCAGAGGCCCAAGAGCAGGCGAGGGTGCAGGAGCAGCAGGCCAAAGCAGTGGCAAAGCGTCAAGAGGACCTGCAGCACGCCCTGGAGGACGAGCGGCGTGGCCACGAGGAGCAGATGAAGCGCATGTGGGACAAGATCGAGGAGGAGAAACGTCTCCAGCGTGAGGAGTTGGACCGCGCCCTGGAGAGCAAGCTGAAGGAACAGAAAGAGATGCTGGAGAAGGGCTTCAAGGACAAGGCGGAGATCATGGGTCAGGAGATTGAGCTCCTCAAGAGGGGAAATGAGAAAAAAGAGGCTGACCCGGGGTTCTTCAAGACGTACATCATGCCTGCCTTTGAGGTTGGCAAAGAGGTTCTGTCTACCTTCCTGCAGTACAAGTTGCTGAAACGACTCTGATGAGTGGCCAGATCCATGCCAGTGCTGCCCAGGCACTTAAGGATGGGAACATGGCAGACAAGATCATTATCACAAGCAGTGGACGAGCACAGCAAAAGTTTTCCACTCCAACCTCACACTCCGTTTCTCTTTAGGCCCAGTAGAATGTTGTTGCACTGAATGAATAACTGAATTAATGCATGCGTATTATATAACTTAATATACAACTAAGCTAAAATGTCATAGGATTTTTCTGTTATCTGTTTGTTGTTCATGGTTTACTTCAAGTCAATATCAATAAATATGTTTATTGATTTCAGTGTGGATGTCTTGTGACAAAAAAAAAAATGTTTTTAACATGAAATGAACTTTTAGTTCTCATTGGTGCAGAGATTTAGTCAACTGCATGTGGCCATTGGATCCGCCTCTTCTACAGGAAATGCTCAGTAGTGTAATTGCAGTTTAATTATGCAGAGAAATGGGGATGACTACAGACAGCGGTTTCTGACAGGAAATGGAGGATTATGATTGGCTCAGATTAGGGATAATAGATTCTGATTGGCTCTGAGGAGAACAAAACATGTATTTCTCCCTGTTGAAGCAATGTGTGATCATTTATCCATACGACTGAGAGGAAAGAAAGAGGAGCTTTGACTAGACAAGCAGAATTTGTTTGTTTTGTTTTTCCTCTCCTGCAGAGGAGGCTCAGAAGATGACCCTGCTGGAGCAGGCTAACAAGGCGGAGGAGGAGAAGTGCCGACAGCTGCAGAGTCTCTATGAGGAGGAGAAGAAGAGCCACGAGGAGAACCTCAACCGCCTGAAGGTGTGTGTGTGTGTGTGTTTGTGTGTGTGCGCACCCTTGAGCACCAGATAATAACTGTTTTATACATAATTTATTTATTTATACATGTTATATATATATATATAGCACCTTGTCTCAGTATCTGTCTCCACATCCTCCCCTCCTCAGGAAAAGCAAAGGCAGGAGTATGAGCTGCTGGCATCTGAGCAGCAGAGGGCGCTGGAGAGCAAGCTGGCAGAGCAGAAGGCGATGCTTACCCAGGGCTTCCAGCACCAAGAGCAGGAGCTCAGGGAGCAGATCCAGCAGCTGAGGAGGGAGCAGGCCCAGAGGGAGGCAGAGGAGGCGCGGCTGCAAAAGGAGGAGCAGGCTCGCACTGCCCAGGCTGCCGTGCAGGTAGGGGTCAGGGGGAGGCGATGTGGGTAAGAAGTGCACAGAAAACGGGGTAGACAAATCCGCCGGGATGTTAGTGGGCACTGCCGTTGCTGCGGTCCAACCACTGAGCCAAAAGTTGCTAACGTAATGTCAGAGTGGTCAAGTTCTATTCCAAAGCTTTTCCACCACGTCCAGAGCAGCCAGACACAGCACAGGTTCTTCTAAAAAAAAAAAAAACAAAAAAACAACAAAAACAAGCAGTAATATTGATCACTCACTGGTAACCTTCATTGACATGCATGTAATTTCATGACCAAATGCTCGGCAGTAGTGGTAACAGCATAAACTCAGCAGTCACTTCCGCATTTCGCCGCATGTTGCCAACATGAATCAGCCAATCATGAAGCCAGTTCATGCCACTTAGGGTCATGGTTGTGCCACAGAGATTCAGACAGTATAGTCATGCAAGTAGGAGGGGCTGCGCTGCACAAGTCAGAAAGCTCCAAGTTTTTAAATGTGTCATGTTGTGCATATTTCCACCCCAGGTGCTGGGCAACGCCCTGGATACATACTACACCTACAAGCAGAGGAAGGAGGATCGGCGCCTCCAGCAGGTCACAGCCCAGAAGGAGAAATATGCCTACAAGAACAAGATGATGAAGGCTGCCGAAGCGGCGAGAAATGTTGCAAAATGGCCGAAGGGTGGCGGTGTGGCAAAAGCGCCGGAGGGGCCAAAGGGTGGTGATGTTGCTGGGAAATGAAACGGTCTCCCAGACGGACAAAAAGACGTTTAAGATTGTAGCCAATTTTGTGGCATAGATTTCCACTTGTCACTAATTTACTTAAGATGAATGTACTGTATGGATATAGTTTGTATGACAACTAAGACACCTTGTTGTTTAAAGAGATTTATTTGTTTCTTTTTTTTAATGAAATATAATGATAATAATAATAATAATAATAATAATAATAATAATATCCATTATGTCCTGCATCTCTTGTTATGTTCCTTTTGTGTTTTATTTTATTCATAAATATGGCAATTTTGGAGACTGAGCCAGCACATTGCCTATGCATTTCACCCTATATGGTGCCCTGAGGAGTCCAAACATTTTATTGTTTGTGCCATGGAGCTATTATAGGAACTGGAGAAAACCCGCCCCCATTCATTTCAATAGAAAAAAAATGCTAGGCTAATGAAATGAATTCAGCCAGAATTTAACAAATTTTTCAGTTTTCAAAATGGAGTTTCATCATGGGCTCATTTCTGGCACCATTTTATTAAGCCAATCAGGGCCCATGTTACTAATGGAGGTGAGGGTGGCACAAAGCTATGTCAAGGATGCCTACTGGAGGTTCTCGCAGGAGAGGAAAAATGCGTGGGATACACAGTGTCCTCTGACTTGCCAACATCACAGCCCATTGGGAGCCTATCGGCCCTCCCCACAAGTGCGGGTTGATTTTGAAAACAGTAAAGCAGTAGAGAAAGTGATTGTATTTAGTAATTCACCATTAATCACAGGAGAAATGGAGACAAGAGGATGGAGTGGGAATATAATTATTCATTTTGTGTTCCTGACATTACATTCACTTTCTTTTTCAGGCACTTAGGTGTGAAATGAAATTGAAATATGAAATTTCTGTTGCTACATTTACTAGCCAAATTACCGTGCTTGGGTTCCTGAAATCAACGTGACATCGTCGGCTAGGAGTATGTGCAGCAGACACTGGACCTAACTGAAAATTCAAAATTCGTCCTCAACGCCTCCCACTGAGATTGACGTGATTCCTCTGTCCACTTCTCTTACTGTCTATCCTAGGGGCATGATAATTAAGCGGAGGTGCTAGGAAGGCAAGGCCAGATTAGAAAAATAATAACCCACATATGCAATAATGGATGCCAAAGCATGAATGACTTAGATGTGAATTAAAACAAAAAAAAAAAAAACATTCTTCTACCTGGTGGGGACCAGACAGGTGATTTTTGGTGGGTGCGGAATGGGACAGAAATACACCTGTGTGCCGTGACTCGATTGTATTTTTTTATTTTATTTTATTTTATTTTTTT
The DNA here is from genome assembly GCA_015244755.2 of Tenualosa ilisha. Lineage (NCBI taxonomy): Eukaryota > Metazoa > Chordata > Actinopteri > Clupeiformes > Clupeidae > Tenualosa > Tenualosa ilisha. Next base: position 637,976 of record PYXC01002824.1, on the reverse strand, counting down.
GATTCAACTTTACTGTCATTACACATGTATGAATACATCAAGTGCAAATAGCAGTACATACAGTTAGGAGCAGTTATGTACAGATAAGGGCAGTGTAAAAGTGGGAATTGATATGTGCTGATTATGTACAAATAAATTATGGGAGCATTTATTTACAGATAGTGTAGTGTAAAAGATGGGTATAAGTTAGTATTGTTTTCCAAAAGAGCAATGTGCAGATGAAGGATGCTAATATACAAATGTTCTATACTGCTACACATAGGCAAATCTAGAGATGTACAGATGTTATATGGACAAATATCCAGGTGTGAATAGGCAAAGTGCTATGGATGTATATACAGTAGTGAATAGAAGCACTGTGAACACATTATGCCATGGTGTAGTGTGAACAGGAAGGGAAGGTTCAGCAGGGGACAGAGTTCAGCTGTGGGGAAGAAACTGTTCCTGAAACTGCTAGTTTTAGTCTGAAGGCTCCTGAAGTGACTCCTGGAGGCAAGGAGCTGAAAGTGTCTGTTGGATGGATGAGAGGAGTCCCTGAATAAAAGTATTCAATAGCAGTGAGTGGAGTCCCTGTGATGTGTTGGGCGGTTTTCACCACCAGCTGCAGTGACTTACGTTCAGCAACAGCAATTCCCATACCAGACTGTGACACAGTTGGCCAGGATGCTCTCTATTACACTGTGGTAGAAGTTAGGATATGAGCAGACAGGTGTTTTTTCTTCAATGTTCTTAAGAAGAGGCACTGGTGAGCCTTCTTCACCAGGCTGGAGGTGGTTGTCCAGGACAGGTTCACTGAGATGTGGGTCCCCAGGAATTTGAAGCTGAAGACACGTTCAACAGCCAGTATTGACTTGCCTTGTAGGCAGTAAAGTAGGTGTTACCTATGAATATATTATTATTATTATTATTTTCTAATTATTATAATCTTCATGCACACGGGTGGGGGGGGGGGGGGCAATGACCAATCACCATGGAGAAAACAGTGCCAGAAATTATGTTAATGATGACGATGTTAATGATGACGGTACCATCATACCGGACATCCTGATCCCCAAGCTGTTCAGCCTGGGGCTCCCACCATCTACCTGCTCATGGATCAAGGACTTCTTAATCAACCGGCCCCAACAGGTGAAACTGGGCCGCCATCTTTCATCTGCCCGCACCCTCAGCACTGGCTCACCGCAAGGCTGTGTGCTGAGCCCACTCTTGTACTCGCTCTACACATACGACTGCAGCCCCACACACTCAGAGAACATCATCGTCAAATTTGCTGACGACACAACGGTGGTGGGGATGATAACAGGGGGGAATGAGGAGGCCTACAGAGATGAGGTCCTGAACCTGGAGAGGTGGTGTGCAACCAACAACTTAGCACTAAACATCTCCAAGACAAAGGAACTCATCCTGGACTTCCGGAGAAACAGCGCTACCCCTGCCCCCCTGTACATCAATGGTGAATGTGTAGAGCGAGTACAGTCATTCAAATTCCTGGGGGTCCATATCTCTGCAGACTTAACCTGGTCAACCAACATGTCAGCCTTGGTCAAGAAGGCCCAGCAACGACTACACTTCCTCAGAGTGCTCAAAAAGGAACAACTGAGCACAAGTCTGCTGGTGACCTTCTACCGCTCCACCATAGAGAGCCTGCTGACCTACGCTGTGTCAGTGTGGCACTCAAGCTGCACAGTGGCAGACAGGAAGAGGCTGCAGAGGGTGACCAACACTGCACAAAGAATCATTGGCAACCCCCTGCCTCCCTTGACTGACATCTACAGTTCCAGATGTCTGAACAGAGCAAAAGGGATCATAAAGGACATTACTCACCCTGGCTTCCATCTGTTCAACCTGCTACCCTCTGGCAGGCGATACAGGTCCATACCAGCCAGAACAAATAGACTCAGAGACAGCTTTTTCCCTAAAGCTGTCACAATACTCAACTCTAGTCTGCACTGAGAAACTGACATACTTTGCACTGGATGCCACATGCACCTCTTGTCATAGGCCACTTGTAAGCTGTATTTTGCACTATCAACAACCAATATTTATTACTGAATGCTGCTGTCACATGTCACTTTACCTATACCACCAGAGTATCACCAAACCATTTTTATTATTATTACTTATTTTATATTTTATTTTATTTTATTTTATTTTCTATTTATACGGTTTTATCTTTTGTTGTGTAAATATATATATACATACTTTTCAATCCATTTTATGTGTGCACTCTATGGGGCAGCTTTGAATCTCATTACACTCTGTGTAATGACAATAAAGGCGTTCTATTCTATTCTATTCTATTTTTGTAAAATTTCCAAATTTGCTAATTGGCTTCAGCCTTAAAATAACCAGCCAAATCATGATCACTGTTTGTGCCAGGTAAGTAAAACTGCTGCATGTACGCGCGTCTCCTTTGCCAGACTGGCGCCGTACTTCCGCTCAGTTTCATTTAGCATCAGGGAGGTTCTTTGAGTGAAAACCACAAGATTATTTAGATATATTTAGAAGTGTTATATATTTGTATCGGCGATGAAGGTAAACACATTGCATGGGTGTACTGTAATGCAAGCGCAGTATTAGCAACGGTCATTGATGCTGACCACTTCAATCTTCTCTGGTACTAGCGGTATCAGCCAGCCTGTTTATGGTTTATGGTATTTGCTCATGTTACACAATCCCTGTAGCATGCGCACTGGGCAGGATCGAGAGTGAAGTACTTCGCTATTTCCGTGTTTCCTCATGTTGGCGACGAGTCCTCTTTACTAAAACAGAGGAATTAAAGATTTTAATCGGAACTGAACGACGGCTATGCTGTGTTGACTCGACATGACCATGAGGTATGCCTAATGACCAAACTTACATTTAGATGCGTGTAGCCTGTGGTGGGAAATCAGTTTGGCCCACTAAATGTGTGTTTGTGATTGTAAATCAACATTGATTTAGCTGGAAATGCGTGCGGTAACAGTAGCACATTGTTTTCATTCTTTCTTTCTCCACGTTTCACGTTTTTCTTTCAGGCTTGGCACTGTCTTTGGGCAATGTTCTCTGAATTCTCCGAAAAAGACTAAGTTGCCTTAGGACCCACAATTTCCCATCACCAGTAAGTCGCGACCCAGTAATCATGTAGAGTGCAGCTGTAGGAATGTTAAACTAGGCTATACTAGTATTTAATCTAGGACACCTGCATGCAGTGAAGTTACTTGTTACTGGGACTTGGCTCCACTCATTTTTGGTCTGTGTGCCCATTATGAAGCAGCATTTTTGTGTGGTTTGCAATTAACAAGCGGGTTGTTTGGCCATATCAGCCATGTCTAACAGCGATCCACTCCTGATGCCTGCACCTGTGTGCCTGATTGAGAACACCGACAACGGCTTGCAGACGGTGGAGTCGTCTCTCGACCTCCTCCGGGGAATCCAGCAGCCCGTGGTGGTGGTGGCCGTGGTGGGGCTCTACCGTACTGGCAAATCCTACCTCATGAATCGGCTAGCTGACAAACAGTCAGGTAACGTTAAAACCAATGAATTACCACGAGGCCACCAGTTCTGGCCAGGGCACTCGTAGTTCTACAGTCAGTGGAGTTGGGGGTCATTTTGTTCATCTCACATTGAGCGAGACACACAGTTGCCAGGTCTCATACGCTCTCACGTTAACCCTTTGTCTTGACGTTCTCTGATGTCTTTTGTTATTACACACATAACCTGCTCACACATAACCTGTGATACTACATGCAATGACAGTCTTCTGTATCAGCACAAGCGCACCCAAAACAAACAGAGGAGAGTTAGCCTGTCCATACATCACAGACTTTCATGAATCAGACTGAGGAGGAGTTATGATGCCTAGTAAACTCCACAGGTAGCATGCAGTGGTCTTAGTGGTTTGCAGTTCATAACAAAATGAAAAATTATAAATGAAATACTAAAATTACATTTATGTATGTATTTATTTATTTATTTAAGGCTTTCCTTTGGGTAGCACTATTGCGTCTACGACCAAAGGCATCTGGATGTGGTGCCTACCTCACCCTGCTAAGCAAGGTAAGCTTAGCTAAGTAAATTATTTTTTAAGATATTTTTTATTCAGAAGTAATTGATTCTTAGGCCATGGAAAACAACAGATTTTAGCAAAGAAGGGAAGGTTATGTACAATGTTTAAACCTGTTTACTAGAGAACACAAATCCAAAGTTAACCTAAATCTCCATGTTGTCAGCATTTTTAAGAAATAACAAAACAAATGTCTCTTTGGAGTCCTTACTTGTATGTATTATTTATCAAGACTGCTGTGCACAGGTTTGAGGGAGACCCACCTTTTCCCACTTTCACTGTCACGCAATAAATAAATAAATGAATGAATGACTGTAGTATCAAAAATGGTACTGACTATTGTAAATATAAGTATTGGTATTGGGGTTTGAAATTTTAGTATCAGAACAACACTGAACCCTGTGAATATTACACTGGATGACTGACTCTGACTCTGTTTCAGGACACACACTGGTGCTCCTGGACACGGAAGGACTGTGTGATGTTGACAAGGTGAGGATAGAAACACTAAGGATACTGGTGCAATATTTATATATAGACAGACTATGCTGTTCATTGCAATGGTATGATGTTAAACTTATAGATATTATCTCTGACTTATTTGATATAAGGTTCTGAACTAGAGATTACTGGAAGGTTGACTCCCCGCTAGATATTTTCAATTTAGTTGCATATTGAATGCATATTGAATTGTAATGATGTTTTAGCTCACAAAATTCAAAATATTCTTTTTAGGAGGTAATGGATAACATACAAAGCAAACAAAAACACAAAAGGCAAAATGTGAATGTTCTTTTGTCATGAAAGTGTGTTGAGTACTTCTACCACTACTGGTAATTACATTATAAATGCACACTTCCAATTTAAAATGACATGAATCACAGGGTGACTCGAAGAACGATGCCTGGATCTTCTGTCTGGCTGTGCTGCTCAGTAGCACCCTGGTCTACAACAGCAGAGGCACCATTGACAACCAGGCCATAGAGAAACTCCAGTATCCTTCTCTCTCATGCTCTCTCACACACACACACACACACACACACTCATATACAAACACAGAGGCCCCAAACATCATTATATAACATAATTGAATGAGAAACTCCAGTGTCCTTCTCTCTCCTCTTTCTCTCCCTTACTCACACTCACTCACACACACACACACACACACACACACACACACACACACACACACACACACACACACACACATTCACTGCCCCAGCAGACAAGCTATTTGCCTAACACAAAAAAAGGAAAACTTGCAGAACTGCAGTCATTCTTCCTTAGCCATTAATAGTTATGTAACAGAGTTGACTGATCAAATTCGGGTGAAGTCTACAGCTGTTAGCAGTGTTGATGATGGAGGGTTTGCAGAGGAGAGTCAGTTTGTCCACTTCTTTCCCGACTTTGTCTGGGCCATTCGGGACTTCACTCTGGAGCTGAAGGTTGACGGTCGTGACATCAGTGAAGATGAGTACCTGGAATTTGCCCTGCAGCTCAAGAAAGGTTAGTGCAATTCACTTTATTTTTGACACACCAAGTTAAACTTTTTTTTTCTGTGTGCTGTTTGAATAGTATGGCATTAGAATAAGAAGCATGTACTGCACCATCACAATAAAAAATCATGTCTTAATATAAACAAATAGTCAACAAAATCAAAGTATAATAAGTCAGTAACATTTTTGGCGTGGGTCTCAGACTTTTCATTACAGATTTGCATTGGGTAAATCAAATAACCCAATATCAGCAAAATGTCATAGGTCACCCTGTTACCCAAGTTTCAATTACTATGTGTGCAATATCATGTAAGAGATAAAAATAACACATTTATAGATGAAAGAGCTGGTAAAATGTAACACTGAGTTTAGATAAGGTTGAGAGCAATTGGTTTCAGTTTTACTCATGTTTGGATCTGTATCTACAGGTTTGAATCCTAAAGTGATGATCTATAACCTCCCGAGGCTGTGCATCCGGAACTTCTTCCCGACCCGGAAGTGTTTCGCCTTCCCACTCCCGGCGGCAGCGATCAAAATGATGAACCTCAACTCCATGGCTGAGACCGACCTTGACCCTGACTTTCTGAAAGCTGTGGAACGTTTCCGCACCTATATATTTGCAGAGAGCCGTGTGAAGACTGTAAAGGGGCACAGGATCAATGGCAGCCGTGAGTCAAAGAAATTCCATAGAAACCAATTGATCTAATTATCATTTTTTTTAAACATGAGTTTTGAGTCACCACACAGACATAGGTAAATGCGTAGGCCTACTCTTGCTTTTTGTTCAGGGTTCAGCCATCTTGTGAAGATCTACGTGGACACCATCAACAGTGGCAGCATTCCCTGTCTGGAGAACGCTGTGGTTGCCATGGCAGAGATTGAGAACCAGTTGGCTGTGAATGAAGGCTTCCAGCTCTACGAGCAAGGCATGGGCAATCTTAGGCAAAACTTTCCCATTTATCTCGAGCAGCTCTTGTCAGAACACCAGCGCCTTGAAGCCATGGCAACGAAGCACATTCTCAAACATTCTTTTAAAGATGAGGGAGGGAAATCCATGATACAGCTGCAGGTATGTTTGGAAGGGTTGGAATGTTCTTTCCCTTCGACTTAAAAGAACTTTAGTCTTTGCACTAATAATGTTTGTTTATTTAGTGGCACGAGTAGAGACATCAAGCCTGCTCACCTAGATTTGGACCAGCCAGTTAGGCTTGCCCAGCCTACCCCAGTACTCTGCCACAGTCCAGAGGCGAGGCCACCCTGGCTCTGCTTGTCACTGCAGTGTCCCCAAGGGCCCATGTCCTTATTACGTTTTGTGTTTGTTTGTTTGTTTGCTTGTTTTTCCTAAGCACCATCACCTATTTTTGGTTGTTTTCTTTGAGCATCTTTGGCCACCTGGAGAAATACAGTGCTCCCTATCCCGTTCTTAATTGTGTTCCTCGTGCAGTTAGGTTAGGCACCTAGGAAAAAATTGTTCTCACATCTCACCATACCTGTCAACTTTCAACATTGAAAATAAGGGATTTTTTTCCCAGGATCCCGACCCAAAATACGGGAAAATTAGAGCAGCTTCACATTTTCATTCCTCTGTTAGCAGCAAGAAAACAAAACTGCTGTTATTTATTTATGTTTACCAGAGCATTTTAACCTAAGCAGACTGAGGCATTGTGAATGCAGAGCTAGAATGCGATCAGTCAAGGCAAGCTATCAGTCAGGGGCTGATCCAGTCTTTTTAAACTTAAACATCTCAAGCAAACAATTGAATCTTATGACCTCTGGTTTTACCTCTGGTCTGGTTTTATTACCTGTCTAGTCCTGTGTACTGAAACAATACAAACAAGGCTTTGTAAATGTCTTTATTATGTATGGACATAATGTCAAGTCAAGTGGGTTTTTATTGTCATTTCATTGTATATAGTTAATTGTATATAGAGATGAAACAACATTTCACCATGGATTCAAGTGGTGCTACATTTAAGATACATAAAAAAAGACATTTGAGACAGGCTACATACAGAGCACACTTAGGCTACATTTGGTGCACACAAATATAAGGCAGCTGGCAGGTCTTATTTTTATTGGAATTTGAGTCCATAGTACCCCTCTACCCCTCTATCTTTATCACCACTAAGGTACATCTATATATATATACACACAAATGTATGTGTATGTGTGTGTATATATACATACATATAGCCCCTTCAAGTTACCATAACTAACTGAATGGCTACATTGTACTAGAAATGAGAACTATTGACTACATGTTGTTGTTTTTTTGTTTTGTTTTTTTAAGTAGTTGTGTTGCACTGATTAAAAACTTTGTATCACTTTCACAGGAGAAAATAGGGAAGTTCTATGAGCAGCTGTTCAGTGAGAACATGGAAGCCTCAAGAAGGCTTTGCCGGAAGCTTCTCTATGACCTGTATGCACAGTTGGCTGTCAAAATTCAACAGGGCAGCTATGCCAAAGCAGGAGGGTACGAGATGTACTGCCGCGACAGAGATGCAATGGTGGCCAAGTACCGACAACATGGCAAAAAGGGTGTGAAGGTGAGTGGCAGGCCTGTGTGTGTGTGTGTGTGTGTGTGTGTGTGTGTGTGTGTTTGTTTGTTTGTGTGTTTGTTTGTGTGTTTGTGTGGGTGGTGGTGGTGGTGGGAGTGTTGTCCTGCAGACGATGCACTATGGTATTGCACACATCGCAACCTTCCATGTCTCTGTGTCAACTGTGTTTCCTGTCAGGGGGAAGAGGTGCTTGAGGAGTTTCTCCATGAGAAGAAGGGTGATGCAAATATCATCCGGATGACGGACAAGAGACTCACAGAAGCTGAAAAAAACATAAGAGGTATGATAGCTGTTGCCAACCAAACAGTTTGTTTTGCAGTATGGGCAGTAAGCACATACCGACTCCTCTTTCTTTACTAAAACAACCGATCAGTATCACCGTGTGATGGTATCAGAAGCAACTCAGCATGTTTGTGGTGTATGCTGAAACTTAAACTCCTCCACAGCTCTTTGTTGAACAGAATAAAAGTGCACTCTATTTTTAAATACATTTTTTTTTTAATTTGTGTTTATCATTATCGTCACTATTATCGACCTACCACAGTGTTAGGTTGTTGTCCGTGAGTTAAAAGTGACAGTAACACTAGCAATTATCCTTATCAACTTTGAAATCTGTGGAACAACTTCGTCATCTGTGGAAACGGTAGATGTTTGGAATGGAATTTGTACTAGACTGTTACTATTTCTAACGATGCGAGACTGTGTTCAAACACGGATTACTTTTTTTTTTTTTTTTTGTAAGTATTTGTCACATACACAACCCTTCTCAATTTATACAGTGTCAAATTAAATTTGGCAAGCTTGCACCAGTGTGGTTTAATTTTTAAACTGGATTAAATGACAGTTTACTGACTAATTATGCTGCATCGAATTTAAACCTAGTTTAAATTTAGTTTCCATTAATCTCTGGTTAAATCTAATTCCATGGATGAATTCAGGTTTATTACGCCACTTAAACTTAGATTAAATGTAGGTTTGTTTGTTTAAGTTAGAGGTTTTCAGTATAACTGACAGGACAGTTATAGAGAACGAAGGGGGTTATTCTGCAAGAAAGACGCACGGGAACAAAAGGCTCTTCCTCCTATCATAGATTTTGACATTCTCAGGATTACAAGAAGGCCAGCATTCTGAGATCTTAGGGTTTTAGGACGGTGGTAAAGGACAAGTAAGTCTTTAATATACAGTGGGTACGGAAAGTATTCAGACCCCTTACGCTTTGTTATATTGCAGCCATTTGCTAAAATCATTTAAGTTCTTTTTTTCTCATTAATGTACACACAGCACCCCATATTGAAAGAAAAACACAGAATTGTTGACATGCAGATTTATTAAAAAAGAAAAACAGAATATCACATGGTCATAAGTATTCAGACCCTTTGCTGTGAACACTTTTCTTCTGCACCTTCCTCTTTGTTTTCTTGCCATGACTGCATGCATTATTTTCAACATGGTGGGTCAACATACATCCACTAAATGAAATCCTCTCAAACCCTAGAGATCAAAATACAGATGGAAGCACTGCAGAATGAAGCCCAGACTGAGAAGAAGCACCGCATGGAGCTGGAGAGAAGGTTAGAACGTCTGGAGTCAGTGTTTATGGAGCACCACATTGCCTGCTCCTCCACTCAGATCAGAGCTGGTAAGATGATGGTCACCATGAGGTTTCAGTCAATTGGAGAGATACAGTGATTTTAACCATGAACCCTAACTTAGCGTCACTGACAACAGATATTTTAGGTGAAATGCAGTCCGTTATTTAGGAACATTATGATCTGAATAGATGCAAAAAGAGTGACCGTTCAAGCAAATTTAATTAGTTGAATTGAATTACTAAAATAGTTTTATTGACACGACTGATGAAATGATCTCCTCCAGAGCTGACAAATGTTTCACGGAGATCGAAAGGCAATGAGGAAGATTCATCAGAAAACACATATCTGGATCAAGAGGATTTGGATTATGTGGACATTCAAGGCTGTTGGTAAGGAGAGAGACCTTTGTCTGAAGATATAAATGAGTACAGATATTTATTTATTTATTTTTATGTATTTATTTTTTCATGCGTGGTTTAAAGCATGTCTATAGGTTTTATATTGGATTATATGCAATCAATTTTCAATCCAATGCTCCTAATTCAGTCATAGTGCTCCGTTGGTTGTGTTCATTCATTTATTTATTTGTTTTCATATCTTAAGCTTTCATTAGCAGAGTGGGATTATTAAAATTTCGTATGACCATCTTAGTTGGATATACTGATTGCTAACAGATAATGTGAGGAGAAAACCCATTTCAAGGGTGTCCTACTATGCAAGTTTTAGATTTTTAAACCAGGGATTCTACTTGTAAATCTTACAGGCCGACAAACTCCTGCACATCCTGTGAGGACATTGAGGACACGTCGCAGTGGATTCTGATGGAACCCTCTATGTCTACAGATACAGGTGTCCATGAATATAAACACAGATCTCCCCCAGGACGTTTTCAGTGCAAAGTGTCTGGTTTGCGCTGGGTGTGTACAGGTGAAGTCACTCTACAATACCACTTTGTGGACCCCAATGTCTTCAAAGCAGAGCTTGCCATGTTACAGTATGAACCAATCGGTCCTTTGATGGACATCAAAGTGCTCTCAGGTGAACTCTTGGAGGCTCACCTGCCCCATTTTGCCTGTCTGGAGGGATCAGATTCTTCTCTTAGAGATGCTGTGAGAGTTCTGCATGGGGGTGACAGTGGTGTAATTCTAGAGACCTGCGAGCTCACTCGCTTCCATGCAAAGCTCCACAAGCCCTCCTTCTCACTGACAGAAGTCCTGGTGAAAATCGGAATCCCAGTCAAAACCCACTTGGAGGTGCTGATCTACCGGACCAGAGTGAAGCCCCTGGTTCTCCTCACATACGTTGTACCGCGGGATGCTTCCATGATTCAGGCCGTTGAGAAGGATGTCTCCAAGATTCAAAATGCCAAGGAGATAAAAAAACCTAGACCAACTATTCCCATTTGGATGTATACCACAATTAGTCTTGAGGAACCAGATGATGAGTCTTGCTCATCAGAAAAGCCATCCAGTCATTCTAAAATTTCCCCATCAGAGATCACTCTAAAATACATCAGACCTCCAGAATTTTTTGAAGTGATCATTAAAAACACAGTGGACTGTTTTGATTTGGAGTTAAACAGTGAAGGACAGTCTGTATGGAAAGCAACAGTGGAAAAGTTTGAATATAGCGAAAATGAAAGAGATTCATACAGCCACGGTATGCCCTCAGCAGTATTCAAACATCCTCGAAAAGTGATCCACAGAGCTGAAAGTGGGGAGGAAGCGGCCTCAATGTCAAACAAAGGTAAATACGCAATTTCATTTTTTTTTTTCTTTACAGTTCAGAAACATTCAATGTGTTGTGTTTAACCTGTACTTTTTTTGTATCAAGAAAAATCAAGTTTTATCATTATTATTATTATTATTATTATTTTCTCGTGTTAATGATGTCTGCTACAATGTCTGAAATGTCCAAAGGATCTACAACCCACCAGTTTCAGTATGCAGATTAAAACTGGCATGCTTTATACATGCACCGAACCAATTTTGAGCACTTGGGTGTGAGTCTTCCTCAATCTCACTGTAATCAAACATTCCAGTGGGGTTCCATGACCATGACCTTTGTGAAGTTACCACCCTATATGTTGAACAATATGTATGGTGCGCATCTGTTTGTGCAGATTTGTGCAGGTAGATTAAAAAAAAGTGCTCAGAACTCACTAAAATCACACTCCATTACAACCAAAATTAGGCCAAAATGGTTGGAATTATTTATGTCTCCAGATAACCCTTACACACACACACACACACACACACCACACACACACACACACACACACCACTGCCAAATAGCCTTTGTCCATCTTCCCCATAGCACTCATCACCACTCTTCCACTTTGTTTGCCCCCGATCACCACCACCAGTCCCTACACTGACAAACTGATGCAATTTCACTACATGTCTTAAAACCTACGATTAACATGTGTTTATGTGACAGAAATCTTTGATTCCTTGAAATCCCGATTTTTACCATACAGAAATGTTTGAATGCCAGAATAGTGTTTCAAAGGCCAGAATAAATTTCAGAGGTAACCAGTGCCACCCTGGCCCACCCCTCTGGCTCAGTGGTGTACTTGTCATTATTATGGTCATTACTATGGCTTTGATACAAGGATAACCTGATGATACTCAGTGGATATTCAGCTTGAGTTGAATATTTGGATTCATTGGAATTGTTTTCATTTAAATTCCTCCTCAGGGATTAGCAAAGACTTTTTCCGGAAAAACAAACTATCTCTGGAAACCCGCCTACCGAACTTGGACATCCTTTTAAACCCACTGGTGCAGGCAAAGGTTCTGAATGCCATTGAGAGGGAGGAGATTCAGAGTAAACCCACAGACCTCAACAAGAACCAGTGTCTGATTAAGATTCTGGACAGGAGAGGGACTAAGGCTCAGGAAATATTCTGTCAGATACTGCAATATGAAGACCCTTATTTGGTTGAAGAACTAGAAGAAAATAGCTGAAATCAAACCATTTCAATATACAGAGCTTATTATTAGTAGTAGTAGTAGTAGTAGTAGTAGTATTTATTATTATATTATGTCATATTTGGTACAGGAATTATTGAAATTGTTCATGCATGTTAGAATGTTTCAAGTGAAAAACAGCTAGGATTATCTATGTAATAAATGTAATTATTTTAAATTCTGAATGTTGCTCTGAATGCTTACTTCTAATTAGGCCTACTTAGGCCTATTCATTTTATTTGTTTGTTTAACCAGAGTTTACATAAAACAGACTCTCTCACTCACACTCACACACAGACTCAAAATAACTTAACATAAGGTAACACCATTAATATGTCATACAATAGCCATGTGCAGCATATGTGCCAACCAACCCCGAAATCAGTGCCCCATGCACCTCTGTACTGAAATCGTGTTAACCTGCCAGCATCAGTCAACACGGGGCCATCTTTCCATTTTTATAGCGCTATCAAAGTATAGCTGAGTCCCATCTCTACATTTAAACATGTTTTATATCCTTATCTTTCATACTTCTGTAATGTTTATTGAGAGGAGTGTTTCTTAGTTTTGATACTGCAAAACTGAGAAGGTGGACTCACCTAAAGGGTTAATAATTGTGAGCCTGTTTTGTTGAAACGTCTGAGATCCCAGTCAAGGGGGTGATCATTTTAGTGATATGTCAGCCTGCCCAAGTCTCCCCTCCTTGGGTTCCCAGTTTTAGGCCTACAGTTGTAATCCAGAATGAATGTATGTATGTCGGTGTGTATGATGTATGCGTGTGTGGATGTAGCCTATGTATGAATGAATGAATGAAAGATCTGTGTTTATGTTTAAGTAGGCCTACTGCCATCGCATTCCCCGCTGGTGTGACTGCTATTTGAAGCAGGCCATTCTTTGCAGAAGTCACAGTCTCTATGGACATCTACTGGCGATTGTCAGGAATTCACTTTGTCGTAAATAAATATGACACTAGAAAATGTCTGAAAGAAATGTCTGACTAAAGACAATTTTGATCTGTTTCCCTTATTGATGCCCGTTAAAATGCGTTCAATCTAATGAATATGGGCATTTTAGGACGTGTCATTTTAGGGTATATACCTACTGTAGAACAATAGACATATATATGTGTAGCCTAGTGCAAGCACATACAGTAGCTTGGGTCTGACTTTTGGCTTTGTATTGTATTAACGTAGCCTATATAGTCAGCCTTTGTGCGTGTGCTAGTTTGTCTAAATGTGACAGCTCCCTGGACAATGCGCCACTGACACGATCGAAAGTGAAAGAGTGAAGACGGGAATTTCCGAGAAATCAGGGCAATTTATGCAAACATCCAAGTCTCGCGTCTCCACTAACACAGCAGAGTGGAGGCTTTAGTCCGCGCTGACTGATAGCCCTGCTGCGGTTTGTATGCCAACTATTGAGCACTAGTTCCTAATGCTCACATTTGAAAATAGGGTAAGTAATCTCGTTGGTTTCGTGGCTACGTGGCCTCGAGGTCGCCTTCGGCTAGATGACAAATCAGAGCAGGCCTAATGTAAATACAGACTGTGAACACCGTTTGTTTGTGTACCTTCACTTTGAACCCCAGGACAAATGTACACGATTGCATCGACAAAAGCCGTGTGTTTTCCAACCGGCGGTGTCGGTTTTATTTTCACTTTCATTCTTTTCTCTTTTAGGCTTGACGCTGCACACTGATACCACCATTCTTCGAAATCAGCGAGTCAGACGAGTCTGAATTCTTTCGACGGCCAGCAAGATCATTGTAAAGGTAAGCAGCACCTTAAATGAGGGAAAATGTATTTGAGCCTGCATGTTTTGAATCTCAATTTACCTTTTTGTTTTTAGCCCTGCTAAAACTTGCGATTTTTCCAAAGCGACTAAGTGAGTAGGCTACGCCTACCTGGTTAATCACTCTTGGTATCAGTAGGTCTAATCGGTCACTGAAAGCATCGTTAACTTGCTGAGGCGTGCATAGGCTATAAGTCATTGTTCTCATGGTGATTCAGATTCAACATAACGATGGCCATAATATCTGGACATTATGGTGTTATGTTTTGTTGTTGTGTGGTGGTGGTGAATACCGGTGTTAAGTGTAGTTGTAGTTGTAATAAAATTGTTACTGATCAGTTCACCTCCTGCTTACTTGCGTCCTATACTGCGCCCTGCTAGCCAGCGCTTTTGCGAGTTCTCTTCCCTGTAGGTGTGCAAACAGACATGTGACTTACAACTAGCGCAGTTACAGCATGAGCTTTTCATATTACCGTATTGGCCCGAATATAAACGATCCTGAATATAAGACGAACCCCCTTTTCCAGACTAATTTTTGGGGAAAAAAGAAAACTTTTTTTTGTTTTTCTTTCTGTACACCAAGTTTTGCTTTATATAGTATTTTTTATGTTTTTTATGTTTTTGAGCATCATTACCATAAATTAAAGCATGGGATCAAGTTCATTGATGTGGATAAATGTGTCACAGTTAAATTGAATGAATAGTTGGCTACCAAGTGCAAACAATACACTGAAGGCTAAAACCATATGCATTACCCAGAGGTCTGCATAGAGGCTAGGGCCTTGCATGTTAGTTGGCCCCGACTGTGAGAGACCAACGAGATGCTGCCGGTTCGTTTAACACACACACAAAAAATAAAATCTAAAAAAAACTTTTTTTTTGCTCTTTTTGTCTGGTCTGTGAATATAAGATGACCACCTTTTTTCAGAAGTATTTACAGGACATACATATTGTCTTATATTCAGGCCTAACACTCCCTTTCACTCAACCTTATCAGTGCAACTTTTAGACCCATAGACCTACTCCTCATAAATTAAATGGCAGTTGGAGAAAAATATGTAACTGAGTAAACATTTGTGTGTGCCTATTTGAAGCAGTATTTTTGTTGTCGTTGTTATCCGTTTCGTTTTAAACAATGTAGGTTGTTTGGACATCTTACATTCAGCCATGTCCAACAACGGCCTACCCCAGATGCCTGCACCTGTGTGCCTGATTGAAAACACTGACAATGGCCTGCAGACAGTGGAGTCGTCTCTCGACCTCCTCCGTCAGATCCAGCAGCCTGTAGTGGTGGTGGCTGTGGTGGGGCTCTACCGTACTGGCAAATCCTATCTCATGAACCGACTGGCCGGGCAGCAGTCAGGTAAAACCAATTAAGTAATTAGTAAATACATTACAGGCACAGTTAGTAATGCTAAGCAGTTTGTAACTTTCTGTAAAAAATTTTGTTAATGTTTAGTTAACATTTAAGTAATATCTCTTCATGATTCGCTCACTGTCCAACAAAGGGGCAGCCTTTTATGGTATGTAATACTTACTACTCTCTAAGAGACTCTCATGAATTTACATACACACACACACACACACACACACACACACACACACCTCGCACGCACACACACACACACACACACACACACGCTCTCACATACACTCTCTTTCTCGCACACATGTACACACACACACACACACACGCTCTCTCACACACTCTCTTTCTCGCACACATGTACACACACACACACGCTTTTTCACCACCTTTCTCGCACGCACGCACACACACACACACACACACGCATGTGCGCGCTCTCTCACACACCCTCGTTCTCGCATGTATGCGCGCACACACACACACACACACACACACACACACACACACACACACACACACACACATTCTCTCTCACACAGTCTCTTTCTCGCACGCATGCACACACACACACACACACACACACACTCACTCACACACATACAGAGAATTTTGCCTGAGGTCCTCGACTGTCATTGGATTCCCACAGACTGGAATTAGTGGTTTGCTGCTCATAACAAAAAATGCTGTTGGACTGGTTTTTAACAGCCTTTCACAGGCTTTAAGTATGCTTCCTTTTCTTTCTTTCTTTTTCTTTCTTTCTTTCTCTCTCTCTCTCTCTCCTCTCTCTCTCTCTCTCTCTCTCTCTCTCTCTCTCTTCTCTCTCTCTCTCTCTCAAAAACTACAATATTGGTCAACAACATCTAATCATGTGTCATTATATCTCAGTCGGTGTCAGTAAATCATGGTGAAAGATTACTAGATTATGAAGATTATTTTCCTCCGTAGTGTAAATGTGATTCAGTTAACTGTCACTGCCACTGTTGATTTATCCCAGTTAAGGTGAAATAAATACAAGCTAATAGTTTTCCCTGATGCATAGATGCACACTGCAGTTAGGAACAATGTTTTCTGAGTAGCCGAGGATACTGACACCATAGCTGCATTTGGCAAGGTGGAATGTCCCGGAATGTCGAACGGAATGTTGTGGTAACCAAAGAATTGACTGACAGTTCTTGAACAACCAGTTTCGTTCTGAACTAATAAAGCAGAAGTAGACATGTACACTCTCATAACACACACACACACACACACACACACACACACACACACACACACACACGCCAAAAGAAACCCTTATTAAAAGTTGTCAGTTGTCAGTGATAAAGAACAGTGTGCCATGACTATCTTATGCTGCCCTGACACATTCCCAGCCCCATTGCATGTTTTGAAAGCGTGTCGACACATTAGTCCCAACTCTGTGTGAGATCTATACTATTGATGCTTGGAACCAGTCACCATATTGATCTGTACTGATCACATCATCTTATTTCCTATGATCAGGTTGTTTTATTCCCTGCAAAATTTGTTATTGCTCTGTGCTTGGTATTTGAGCACTTATGAAAACAAAACAAAATGTACAGATTCAAGACTTGCATACCACGTACTGTACATGATGATGTTAAAGCCCCTCAAAGTGACAAGAGGTATCAATTTTTTTTAAAGATATTGTCTTTTTTTCCCCCTACAGGCTTTGCCCTGGGCAGCACCATTGAGTCTAAGACCAAAGGGATCTGGATGTGGTGTGTGCCTCATCCTCTTAAATCAGGTAATAATATCTATCTATCTATCTATCTTTAGTTCATGGTGCATTAGTTCACGGTATATAACGGGCTTTGAGATAACAATTTTGTGAATGACCTTTAGATTATAAAAAAGATTTGTTTTCTTTAGGCACCCATCTAATCACTCGGTCTTCCCATTAAATAGCAAAGTAATCTTGTGACACGTCATTGGATGCTACAACGTGTGAAAGCCTTTTATAATTTTCTTTTTCATCAAGGTTTGACATGATGGCAGCGATGAAATGATGACAATATAAACTATAGACGCAATGGTTGATAACATAGGCTTCTATTGAACAGCTTGACATTTTGAGGGACGTGACAATGACTACAATGACAATGAAACACGTCATCTGAAAAAACATTAATATTGTATTGGCCCAATTATAAGACGATCCTGAATATGAGATGACCACCCTTTTCCAGATCATTTTTTGGGGAAAAGAAAACTTTCTTTGTAGACCAAATTTTTCCTTAGTAAATGATTTGATTTGAAAATGCTGGTGAAAACTCATTTTAAAAGTTAGCAATTTTTTTTGGACATCATTATTATAAATGAAAGCATGATAAAGTAAATTAATGTGGATACATTTGTCACATTTAAATTGAATGAATACTAGACTACCATTTGAAAGATAGTTTTCCATGAAAGTGAAACAATACACTGTAGGCTATCTACAAGGCAGAAAACTATATGCATTACCCATAGAGGTCTGCATAGAGGCTATAGCCTTGCATGTCAAAGGGGCGAGTTGTCCCTGACTGTGAGACACTGCAATAAAATGGTTTCGCCTCTCTCATTTCCATCACACACTGACTGATTTTCAACCTTTCTTTTCAACAGAACAGGTGTTGGCATGTCGCTCCGCATTACAGTACTTTGTCTTTTTCTTGTTATCTGGATAGGTGTGGTAACCAAAGATGATCATGTTCTAGAATCTTTAATGGTGAATCACTGTTGGCCCATTCTTAACATTGCAACTATGGTTACCATGTGTAACACAGGAAGTAGAATGCTGTGACAATGGATTGATCTCTGTTTCAGGACACTGCTTGCTGTTACTGGACACAGAGGGACTGGGTGATGTCGATAAGGTGAGGTCAGCAACAAGAAGGACAGTGTTGCACTATAGTAATGCAACACTGAGTATGCTGTTTGCTGCAGTGGTATGAAAAGTGAAGTAACTTCAATTTAATCTTAACTGGGTCGAAATATGGATCTCAATCCTGAGAATATTATTAGTAGGTTGATCAAATCAAGCTCAAAATTTTGCAGTCAGTTGCATTATGAATTTCAGTCATATTTTAACTCACAGAAATCTATATGTTCTGCCAAGGAGGTAATGGTTGACAGAAAAGTGAGACGAAATGTTCATACCCCTACAAGGCACAGTATAAATGAATGAATGCACAAGTTGAATGTTAATACAATGATGTGAAATCTTATTTACAGGGTGACTCGAAGAACGATGCCTGGATATTCTGTCTGGCTGTGCTGCTTAGTAGCACCCTGGTCTACAACAGCAGAGGCACCATTGACAACCAAGCCATAGAGAAACTCCAGTATCCTTCTGTCCCTTGCCTTACCCTCTCTCTCTCTCTCTCTCTTTCTTTATCATTCACACACACACATGCACATACACAAGCAACTCACCTTTCATACAAAACAAAAAGGATTCTCTGCTGCCATGTCTTCCTTAGCCAATCACAGTTATGTGACAGAGCTGACAGACCAGATCCAGGTGAAGTCCGGGGCTGCCAGTAATGATAATGATGAAGAGATGCCAGAGGATTGTCAGTTTGTCCGCTTCTTTCCTGGCTTTGTTTGGGCCGTTCGGGACTTTACTCTGGAGAGGAAGATTGATGGTCGAGACGTGAGTGAGGACGAATACCTGGACTTCGCCCTGAACCTGAAGAAAGGTAAGCCTTAAACAATGTACAGTTAACTAGCAGGGCTATGGATTGATTAACACTGGATTTCTCGTTTAAGCTAAGTCTTACAGTTTACTAGTTATTAATATTAATTAATTGTATGTATTTGTGGCTGTAGAAAAGAATATAATGAAAGAATATTATTAAAGAAACACTGTGTTTCAGTCATGCACAATAAATTTAACAACTGGTGAGTTGGTAAGTTTGAAGTTTAGCACGAGTGTAAATTTAGTTTCAGTCAGTATCTGGATCTACATATACAGGTTTGAGTCCTAAAGTGGTGACCTACAACCTCCCGAGGCAGTGCATCCGGAACTTCTTCCCGACCCGGAAGTGCTTCACCTTCCCATTCCCAACTGCAGCAAGCAACATGACGCACCTGGACTCAATGGCTGAGACCGACCTCGAGCCAGACTTTCGGAGAGTCGCTGACCGCTTCTGCAACTACATCTTTGCAGAGAGCCGTGTGAAGACGGTACAGGGAGGTCACAAGGTCAATGGCAGCCGTGAGTCATTGACTTTCCTTTGTATTTTGTTCAGACAGGGAGATGGTAAAGAACAAAGAATTGGACAGTTGCAGAAGTAATAAATAGATGGATGGATGGATGGATGGATGAATGAATGAATGAAAGGAGGGGTTATGGAAAATAATATACCAAAAAACATGGATATGGTTGTAACACGTGTCATGTTATAAGAGCTTTAATACAATGAAAATTATTCCAGAACAGTGAAGAGCCATGTAAGATACAAATGTCAGTGGAACCTACTTCCCATTATCCCATTGTACACTGGAACCTACTTCCAGTGAATAATGTTATGGTTAGCGTAACATTAATTATTGGAAGAGGGTTATGCTCAGTGAGTGTTTTGGGTCATTTGCACGGGCAGCTGACATCATATCTAATTCTGTAAATGAGACAATTTTCTGAAATATCGGCATGCTCCTTTAAATTACTAATAAGGGCATAGGAGCATTTAAAACAGTATGAAAGCACTTGATTAGGAAGCTAGATTGAGTCACCACACAAACAAATATGGCTCTCTTGCTTTTTGTTCAGGGTTCAGCCATCTTGTGAAGATCTATGTGGACACCATCAACAGTGGCAGCGTTCCCTGTCTGGAGAACGCTGTGGTTGCCATGGCAGAGATCGAGAACCAGTCGGCTGTGAACGAGGGTTTCCGGCTCTTTGAGCAAGGCATGGATGATCTAAGGAAGAACTTTCCCATTGATCTTGGACAGCTGTCGGTGGAACACCAACGCCTTGAAGCCATGGCAACACAAGTGTTCCTGAAGCGCTCCTTCAAGGATGAGGGAGGGAAATACATGACACAGCTGCAGGCAAGTGTTTCTTTTTTTTTTTTTCTTACACTTAAAGGAGGAATTTTTGCCTGATCTACAGTGATGGTTGTTTATTGGTTGATTGATGGTTTGATTACTATTATTATTTATGTTGTTGTTGTTGTTATCAAAAGTTATGATGTTTGGAGATCATGTGTGCTATTGTTTTTCCTTTGACAGGAGAAAGTGGGAAAGTTCTATGAGCAGCTAATCAATGAGAACATGGAAGCCTCAGAGAGATTCTGTCGGAAGCTTCTCTTTGATCTGTATGCACCGATGGCAGCCAACATTCAGCAGGGCACCTATGCCAAGGCAGGAGGGTACGAGATCTACTGCCGTGACCGTGATGCAATGGTGGCCACATACAGGCAACATGGCAAGAAGGGTATGAAGGTAAGAGGCTGCCAGGGCTCTTTGCAGATTTGTTTGTGTGTGTGTGTGTGTGTGTGTGTGTGTGTGTGTGTGTGTGTGTGTGTGTTGTTGTCCCAACCCGACATCCTCATTAACACAGATTTTCATTGAGTGTGTATCAAACCCACATGCTCTCTTTCCAACTGTGTTCTCTGTCTTGTTTCCAGGGGGAGGAAGTATTGGAGGAGTTTCTGCAGGAGAAGAACTCTGAGGCCAATGCCATATTGATGGCGGATGAGCGACTCACTGATGCTGACAAACAAATGGCGGGTAAGATACCAATTTTGACCTATCAGAAGAAAAAAATTGACCTCAAGAGCCAATCGAAATTAGCCTATTAGTTGATGCTTCTTTCTGTGCTGATTTGATGAAATATGAAAGATTAGATTATGTTGTCGAAAATAGTCATATAAATAACAAATTTAACGACATAAAACAAAGAGTAGAAATTGGAAGTAAACAGAATATGGAACTACATTACACAAAAGATAATTTAAAGGGATTCCCAGTTATAGTTCAATACAGAACGTTTGTAACACAAAGTTTAAGATCAGAAAGTGGAATGAAATTGAGTTTTAACTGTCTCTGAAATATATTTTTGGATGAAGGACCGATAAACTAAAAAATCTGTTGGACAGATTTTAGATTTGCAGTCAGCACAGCACAAACATTATTGCATGTCCATAGAGAATGCCCAAGGTTTAGCTAATTATCCTGTTCTGTACATAGCATCTTGTTTGAAAATTAACACCAATTATTTTCTTACTTTTAATGTCTAATTTTAATGTATATGTAATGCCATTTAATGTATATTTAATGTCATTTAATGCACCAGTGTCATCTACATTGCCATTGGTGATATGTCCAATGTATATTGTAAACAGCCATAGCCCTGGAATGGAGCCTTGGGGAACTCTGTGATTAATGGCTTTTCATAATTGAATAGCTCTAAACTATACATCACCCATCATTCAAATCACTCACATTGGTTAAGAGTTAACCAATGGGGCAGTTTTCCCCAAAAACGTCTCTCATGTCACCCTTTCCTTTTTCCCACCTCCTGCCCCCCCCTCTTATATTTCCTGACCCTGGTGGGGAATTCTTGATGCAACTTTGTGCTCATCACTTCTCATGATGTGGATGGACCACCTAACGGAATCCTTTGATCCAAAACCTGGACTGGCACCACTCTTTCATCTCCCCAGAGGCCCATGAGCAGGCGAGGGTGCAGGAGCAGAAGGTCAAAGCAGCGGCAAGGCGTCAAGAGGACCTGGAGCGCGCCCTGGAGGACGAGAAGCGAAACCAGGAAGAGAGGATAAAGCGCATGGAGGAGAAGATTGAGGAAGAGAAACGCCTCCAGCGTGAGGAGCTGGACCGCGCCCTGGAGAGCAAGCTGAAGGAACAGAAAGAGATGCTGGAGAAGGGCTTCAAGGACAGGGCTGAGATCATGGGCCAGGAGATCGAGCAGCTCAAGACTGAGAGGCAACAACAGTCGGAGCCAGGGTTCTTCAAGAAGGTTTTCATGCCTGTGGCCAAACTCGGTGCAAACATATTGTCCTCTGTCCTACAATACAAAGCAATGGGCAAAATGTTTAAAAAGTAATGGGTTGCAAAGCAGAGCTTGAGGTGAGGGTGAGGGTGAGAAATAGGGTAGTTCACACAGTAATTTCCTTATAAATAAACTGCAGATCAATGTTTTATGCAAACTAAAAAACAAATATATTACATATATTAACCTCAGTTTGCTACACATTACCAGATGATTCAGAAACAAATCATGATTTCATGACAAAGTATAATATGACAAGAAATACATTCTCACGTGTAGCCCTCACCTATGCATTAACCTCATAGAAAATTATAACGCTAAGAGGGCTTGATTCCATTCGGAGTGAACAATCATATCTAGTCTAGCTACAGAGTTTTTTTTTTTTCTTTTTTAATTTTTTTTTCTCTCTGTTGCATTTGTTACCGGTAATAGGCTTTCATTGCATTTTTTTGTTGTTATTGAAGTGAAACCAGAAACAATGAAGTAGATTTTCCTTGTTATTTCAAGTGTTCGTAACCATATTCTCTGTGAAATAAAGCTGAAAATAAGGCAACTGATTTGATTGATTGTTGTAATTTTTAAGATCAGTGCTGTTTCATTCCCATCTATGAACTGCATCCCTAAGTTTTCATGGGAGCAAATGTAAGTACGTGGGATTTAGTGTGATTATGTAAAGCATAGATTTGTCAAATTCAGAAGTCTAAATCTATAAATGTTCTAAATAGTTTGTACCTGTATACACTTCCTGCATCATATCAATAAACATGTTCAAACTCAGTTTATATGTAATGTAAATGTGTGTCTTTGCCAATGAGAAAACAGATGTTTTTCGTTTGTTCAGGTTTGTCATTTTCCTTACCAAGGACATTGCAAACTAGGTCTAAAGGATAAACAAAGCTTTGATCTAGAAATTAAAGGTGAAGACTTTGATTGGTTCAGGCTAAAGGTTAACTGATTTAGATTGGCTCTGAGAAAAATGTGTTGGCACATCTCTCCCTCTGTACCCCTTGGATGAGGTACAGGTACAAACCAATGCATAAATAAATGCAGTAATTTATAGTAATCTGTAGTTACATAAAGAGTGCTAACTGAATTGCTTACTAGTTGTAAAGAGGATCAGGGGGAGCAGTGATTGGACAAGCATGTTTTGTGTTTCCTCCACCTGCAGAGGAGGCTCAGAAGATGGCCCTGCTGGAGCAGGCTAACAAGGCGGAGGAGGAGAAGTGCCAACAGCTGCAGAGTCTCTATGAGGAGGAGAAGAAGAGCCACGAGGAGAACCTTAACCGCCTGAAGGTGTGTGTGTGTGTGTGTGTGTGTGTGTGTGTGTGTGTGTGTGTGGCCTGTGCCTGTGCCTGTGTGTGTGTTTGGCTGAGATTTTAATGCCTGAGGATATACTAATTGAGTCCTGCTGTTATATGTCCAGTCTTATACCCACAACAGGCCCGTAAAATAGCACTGCATCTAATTAGGAACAGACTTTTATCTATCTATCTGTTTATCTATTGATTTCTTAATCATTTATATGTATATGTATAATTTTTTCTTTTTTTTAAATAAAAAATAATGTATTTATTAGTTTGTGTATTTATTCATATGTTCTCATTTACCTTTTTCTCATACCCCTTCTTTCCCCAGGAGAAGCAGAGGCAGGAGTATAAGCTGCTGGCGTCTGAACAGCAGAGGGCGCTGGAGAGCAAGCTGGCAGAGCAGCGTGAGATGCTTCAGAAGGGCTTCCAGCAGCAGGAGCAGGAGCTCAAGGAGCAGATCCAGCAGCTGAGGAGGGAGCAGGCCCAGAGGGAGGCAGAGGAGGCGCGACTTCGCCTAGAGGAGGACAAACAAGCCACCCAGGCCACCATGCAGGTAGGAGGAGGATTAAAGGAAGGCGCTGTTGTTCCACGCTGACGAGTGCTGTCGGTAGGTGTGAGGAGGACAGCATTTGGCACAACGTAAACCAAACATCGAAATGGCAGCCAACGCTAACTGATGAGTTTCGTAGAGTTTCATAGAAGCTTCGT
Source organism: Tenualosa ilisha (assembly GCA_015244755.2). Taxonomy (NCBI): domain Eukaryota; kingdom Metazoa; phylum Chordata; class Actinopteri; order Clupeiformes; family Clupeidae; genus Tenualosa; species Tenualosa ilisha. The sequence continues at coordinate 613,123 of PYXC01002824.1, read as the reverse complement.
TTTCCTGTGCCTCCATCAGTTAGCGTTAGCTGCCAGTTCACAAATTTGGTCTAGACGTTGTACCAAATTCTCACTTATAGCTGTTGACAGCAAGAACAGGGATGTGGGCTGATTGATTCCGGATAATTCTTTTAAGGGCATTAGACAGGTGGTTGGTGTTGGGGTAGATGAGGCTACTATGGGCCGTGTGACAGGTAAATATAAGATAGTGGAGGTGAAGGAATGGTGTGTTACCTGTTGATTCAAATGATGTTTTTCAGCATCTATAAATCATGTTTCTTTCCTTAAAACCTAATAAACCTAAGTTGAGATCAAGACCACGGAATAAAAGCACTATAACTAGATACTAACTAACTAACTAACTAAATAAATAAATAAATAAAATCTGTGTTACCAACTGTAGATGTTGGGCAATACTGCTGAGATTTATTACAACTATAAGATGAAGAGGGAGGATCGACGTCACCAGCAGCTTCTGGCCGAGAAGGAAAAATACGCCTACAAGAAGAAGAAATTAGCAATGTCCGGAGGTGGAACACAGCTCGGAGGGACTCCAAAGGTCGGTGAAGTGCCACAAGATGTTGGAGCATCAAGAGGGGGTCTTGCAGGTGGACAGACAGAAGTCTGAGTGGCTTAATGTTCATAATTTGGAACTGTTGTATTGGGCTTTTTAGTTAGGTGATGTACACTGTAAATGAGAGTGTCGTGAAAAAAGGGTCAACATAGGCTACTTGATGAAATTACTGTGGTTTACAGACATTTATATAATCATCTTGGGATCATATGGGATATGGAGAGATGTCACTTTGTTTTGAACCAAAGAAGCAGTGATCATTTAAGTTATTATTATTAGTAGTAGTAGTAGTAGTAGTAGTAGTAGTAGTAGTAGTTGTTGTTGTTGTAGTATTGTTGTATGTATTATTGTTGTTGTTGTTTTCAACTTCAGATTAAATGCAAAAGTTGCATCTTGCGTCTTGACACATTTATTGTCTATATTTAGTTGGTAGCCCACAGTTTGTCAGTCAGTATGTTGAAGGAAATCCAAACCACTCACAAGGAGCAATACATCTGTCCCACAGAACTGAAGCACAGGGGGACTGATGTAGTGGCAGATAGGACTAGTGTATGATGTATAGTGTGTAGAATTAACGTGATTTGATGTACTTGTCCTTACTATCTAGGAGTGTGATTTCCTGGGAAAGGAGGAACGAGTGGCAAGTAACGACCAGCCAAACACATGGAACATACTATATGTGTCTGACCTGTGACACAGTAATAGTAGCCTAATCTTAACTGATGATGAGACATGGTTTGTCTCCCATGCCTGGTGTTTCACAGAGTTTAAATGGTCTTGTGACTATGAGCAGTTCAAATGGTTGAATAAACTTGAGAAGACAGAAAAAAAAGAAAAAAGGTATGACTTGATCTGGAACAAATGACATAAGAAGTGTGACTGAGAACTCCTAAATACAACCCACATTAGCACAAAAGATCCTAACCATGTGCCAAAGTCTTTGATAGTGTGTTTGCTCACATAATAAATTGAAAGTACTAATAAACGATAACGTTCGTGTTACATGCTATTTCTGCCAAAAGAAAAGTGAAGTTTCGAAATGCGTCTTTGGAATGTAGCTCACAAAGGCCTTGCCCATCAAAAGTGTCAGAGTCTTTCATAGTGTTTGTGTTTAATAAACCTGAACGTGTGCGTGCGTGCGTGCGTGGCAGCTCAACTGGAAACAATCACTCACACATGCACTACCCAATGGACCATACATACATTTCCTGGCTTTATTTTGGGCCATTTGAGAGTTCATTCTGGAGAGGAAGACTGATGGTCACCATGTAAGAAAGGACAAGTGGCTGGAGTAAAAATGGAGAATCTTTTACCTTGGCTTTGCTGAATTAGGAGGCGTTGTACATGGACACAGAGTTGTCATGAACATAAAACGGTTGTCATTACCTTCAACTTGAAGTTAGAAGACAGCCTGGCTAAGATGTTGGGGAATCAACTATGGGCCCAGTAAGGTTGTAATTCGGCTTGTGAAATTGCATTTAAGCATATATATATATATATATATGTATTTTAACATCAGAGAAAAATGTACAATACACCATTTGTCAATATGTTGTGAGAATTTCTAAAATACTTTTGTGTAACTGTGTAACTGACTTCTGCACATGTTTGAAAAGGCCTTGTCTTTCACAAAGTAGAGGCAGCAAGGCACATGCCTGTTTTTCAAAGTACAAACTGGAAAAAGGGCCTCTTGGAGACCCTAAGAATACAGTCATATCTTACCAAGTCAGCTAAATACTACTACTAAATACCACAATTGTATAAATGGCCTTATTAGTCTGGAAGAGCAGAGAGAGCACAGATGACCATTATGTTAAAAGATAAACACCTGCCAAAGACGAGGTCAGATGGACAAAGGGGTTAACTGGTTGAAGAGCCCCATTTTATGACAGAACGTTGAAAGGGGCTTAAATTTCAAGAATTTACATGATTTGTCATATGCTAATTAGCTGATAAGGTTAAGACATTTCATTTGTCGCATGAAAACCTGGAAAATGATACAAAACTTGGATACACACTACAGAAAACGGGAGCAGAACGAAAGGAAAGGGCAAGCAGAAGGGAACTGGGGAACAGAATGAATGGGAGAAAGAATTGAGGAAGAGACGGGAAGAACGATAAGGGAAGAAATGGAAACAACGAAATAGCAAGAAATTGGGAAAAACAAAAGACGACACTCGAGCTGATTTGTTTAGACACTCTGCTCCCCCAGTGGCATTTTGTTATGTTACTGAAATAAAATCAACTTCAACATTATTCTCCGGCGTAGACTTCGACTGCTTTGAAGAACTTAGAAATCAAGAAAAAAACACGACAAATATGACCACTTTAAAATACACAAGTCCAGTTGCTCACACAAAATGAAACAGTAGCCTATTCAAGCCATAAACCGAATTCAACAGGAAGATTTTGTCCTACAACACTTGCATTTGTTAATGTTGACGACATTGTTGTTGGTGTCATGACGGAATTCGACAATTGCTGTTGTGAATACAGTTTTATAACATTTGTTGTTGCCAATAATGTTGATGTCATGCATATACTGTTTCATACCACAAAAACAAAAAAAGAGGATTAGTATACCAGATATAGAACATTTTACAACCGCCAGATGAACAAACCCCCCTATCTGTCTGGACCCGGTCGACGAACGTGGTAACCGTGAATAAAGAAGAAAAATGCGGCACGTCACTAACAACAAACTAACAAAACGACACTTTATATAACAAAATTAATTAAAAGTCTTACTTTTGCTTTCGTTTTCCAGTTAGAACCTTGATTTCCGTGAAGGGTATTATAGCTTACGATGACATTTTGTTCTGGAGGCTTCTGGGCGTGGGGTGGGAAGTCTCTATATAGGGAAGAGCCAGACATCAGTTCACGGACAAATTCAGAGACATGTTCACGGATTGAAAACATCTGAAACAGCCAGTGGTAAGCGGTTAAAATGTTGACGCCATTATCTTCATTTCAGGTGCAGATTAGGCTTTTCAACAGCAGTTTTACATTTTACAGGCAAATTTGTATATAATGTCACGTACCCGTATAGGATTTTACTGTTAAGACAAAAAATGCAGTTTAGGACGGCTTTTCGTGCATTTTACGTGCCTAGTATAGGGTATAGCTATTTGCGAAAAACAAAAACTTTGCTTTATAGTGATGGATTTTTTTTGTAAAGGCAATGCCTGCTTTCTTTAGCTCGTTATTGTCAGCTATAGCTTGGTGCGGCAATTCGGTGTGCGTTCCAGTCGTCATTTGTGCGGTGCAATCGGTTGCGGTTATGCGTGCGCTTTGGAACCGCTACACACACGCAACTGAAGTGTGTGCGCCAGAATTGAAGCAAACGGCCGCATTCACATGTAATTAAACCGTGCGCAAGTGATGCGTAGCAGTGGCTGCAGCTGTGCCTTCGCACAGAGACGTCTCCAGTGTGAAACCGTCATCGCCAGCCCCTGTTTGCTTCCTGTTTGAATGCTTCTAACAACCTGCCGCTCGCCAGAATATGCCAGTGACTTTAATCAGTAATCATGGTTATTTGATGGATTCTCATATTGTACAAATTGGCGATTACTAAAGTATGCTAATTTTCGTTTACTGGCCAGTCAGTGCACTGATCAGTTTTAAGGTGTAATTTAAAAACAGCCAAGAAAGGAGACGCTAGTCATATATCTTCTTCTTCATATATCAGGTTCACTGAACAAGCAGCCTCTGCAGTGTGCTACATCCACTAGATCCAGAATCAAAATTACATGGCAGAAATGACTGCCTTATAAGGTCATACCATACTGTGCTTCCTGATAGCAGCTATATTGAACCACATTCTTTTCTTTGTTCTGACACCTATTTCAGATGTTGAACTGGCCAAAAACTGAATCAAAAAGGTATAGAGATACATTGTTGTGTATTTCCATTTAACATTTTTAACAGTGTGAGTTGCTCATCCATCTTGGAGCCAGCCATGTCTGACAACGGCCCACCCCAGATGCCTGCACCTGTGTGCCTGATTAAGAACTCGGACAAGGGCCTGCAGACAGTGGAGTCGTCTCTCGACCTCCTCCGAGGGATCCAGCAGCCTGTAGTGGTGGTGGCTGTGGTGGGGCTCTACCGCACTGGCAAATCCTACCTCATGAACCGACTGGCCGGGCAGCAATCAGGTAAATTCAGAAAATCAGTTTACATGTGCAGAATCAGAATCAGAGTTTTGTAACATGCAGTTGAAACGTCCTTATTGGTGCCATTTTTCATGTTTAATTTAGGCTCTGATTTGGACATGTTATTTTTATTAATATTCGGTAATTGATTATAATAGCATAATAATTTCATTACTGTATAGTTGCATTTTACTTTATTACATGTTAGTGTACATTGCGTTGATTAAAATGTAACAGAGACTAGAAACAGGCGCTGAGCTATGACGTAGGAGCTCGCGCGTTTTTGTAAAGAAAATACTGTGTTTGTATCTTGGTGAGAATTTTCAGTAAAGGACGGAGCGAACACCGTTTTCTACCGTCGTTCAACTTAAAACACGCGTAGTGACTAGTTCTTTCCGTCTTAGAGTGGTTAAGTGTATGAATATATGAAGGAAAACTTACTGAACACACTAAGGAAACTTTAACCACTACAGTCCTTATTATACTTCTCCTAGGACAGTATTAAAGACCCTGTCCTCTTATGATAACCAGGGGTCCCGAAAAAAGTTATATGTAATAAAGTGAATGCTGAAATTTTATGTAATCGTGGAATTGGATATATATACACACACACGCACACACACACACACTTATATAGACATTCAACATTCTGACAAATGACACACATAAGTTAGGGTGAATGCAGGTAATGTAGGATATTTAACCTTCAGCATATATATGTCATATTCTGACAAACTGTAGTCAACAAGACTTTTACTCTAAGTTTATCACAGATGTCTTTTCAGATGTAAGATTTCATGGTAGAGGTATCACAGAAAAGAATAGGGCAAAGGTCAGCAGGTCCCCCCCAGGAACAGCATGGCAAACTCTGTGCCAAAATATTCTAGATTTTTTCAAGGGTGTAAATTTATTATTAATAAAGCAATGTCCCTGATTGTTATAAAATTGTTTTAGGTTATTTTTTATCAAACATTTTCTTGCCGTTACATTTTATCATTTTTATTGATAATGTGTGACAACTAAATTTGGGTAATCTGGGACATTTAAACTTGATAAATAATAATAAATATATATTTGTGGACTTTCTAAAGTTGCACAATTATAAATTAGGTGTATAAAATTGCAGTTGTCATGCATAGTTTTTAATCAGTCAGGCACTCTGTATGTCTGGTTCATGAACAGGCTAGCTACCTTGGTATCTCAGTTAACCAAATTTAGCATCCCTGCTAATTAGCATAAAGGTTTCCCATTCATTTATTAGAGTGTCCCGGATTACTAAACAAGTCCCATATTATCTTTTTTTTTTATTAGTTTTTTGTTTATTGGTGCACCAAGCACTAATAGTCATATGATTTCTGCTCTGAGAATTGTCATTGTTTTTCTTCTGATTGATTAGAAAACATCTAATTACAGAATGTTATCATGAGTTTATAATAAGAATGGATTACAGAATGGTATCATGAGTTTGTCATGTTTTACACAGGTATCTAAAAAGATCAGTCAAAATTGTAAAAATTGTCCCAGATTTGTACCCAAATTCACCCTATGTCCCCCTCCCCCAGGCTTTGCCCTAGGAAGCACCATTGAGTCAAAGACCAAGGGCATCTGGATGTGGTGTGTACCTCACCCCACTAAAGAAGGTAAGAAAATCTATTTATCTCTAGCTGAAGCTTTTGAAAACTAGAAATTATTCACTTTGGGTTCACCATCCATGTCGTTGTAAAATCCATGATATACCACGGTTCCAACTGCATTTTGTTCTGTAGTGCTGTGCCATAGGAAAGTGAATGTTGGCACATTACCTGGCAACCATTCAGCTAGAGGAAATATATTTCTTGGCGGAGGAATTGAAAAATTTGCTACATTTCTCGTTTTTGTGTCTTCCCTTAAATGAAACCATGGCAGGTGAATGGCAACTGTTTTAGAAAAGCAATAACCCACTCAAGACTGTGAGCTATGCTTGTTTTACCACGGCTAAGGGGGTTTGACAGCACTCCGCTTCACGTTATGCCTAAGAACTCCCCTTAGCTGTGGTAAAACAAACAAACCTCACAGACTCTCGTGAGTTATTACTAACATGGCCTACTGTACATAGCCTTGTTTGTTGTTATCACTATGGCAACATTGTGTAACACAGGAAGTAGAAAGGAACTACAATCACAATGGACCACTGATCTCTATCCACTGGCGGAACAATTGTAGACAAGGCCCAGCAAAACGTCACGATCGGGCCCCCCCCCCATGACTCGCTATGTCAGTGATAGCATTTTTTTACGCCGACCCTCCCCATTAATCCGGGCTTGGGACCGGCACTGTTTGAGCTGGCTGGCTTGCTACAAGTGGCTGGGTTAGGAGACATACGTTTCGCTACGTCAGGGTTACGTACGCGCTGCAGATGATGACCCAGAATGCATTACACTTTTAAAAGACAAATTACTCTGTAATAACTACATACTCAAACAGAAATATACGTATCACAAAGGGACAATGTAGCTTAGTTTTAAAACTACAATCGTTATTATATTTAGGTTCATTGTAGTGATGTTTACAAAGAATGATACATGGGAAAAAAAACAGGCTTCCAAATACCCACCGCTTAGCAACACAATCAATACAATGTCTTGGTATATAAAGCTTGGCGCTGCCGTTCTCTATACATGGTATTGAAATGAGTACATTGACCGCAGCAATTTCACGTGAGAATGAATGTTTATTAATATGAAAGGCCCGTCTGCGATGGGTGGGGCCCTTTAGCAGACGGGAAAAGGCCCTGGGCCCAGGGGCGATTGCCCCGCCCGCCCCGCCTATAGCTCCGCCCCTGTCTCTATCAATGCAATGGTCTGACTTCTGTTTCAGGACACACACTGGTGTTGCTGGACACCGAAGGACTGGGTGATGTTGACAAGGTCAGCACAACAACATTTAAGACAATGTTGGGCTCAGTGTAGACATACATGAATGCTACACTCAGTGTGCTGTTTATTGCTGTGTAAAGTTCAACTGTAATTTATCTTTATATAACTTTGATTCAACTTAAACTTAAATCTGGCTTGAAATACTGGTCTGAACTCGGATATTAATATAAGGTAGAGCACCTTCCCAGCATTTTTTTATTTCAATTGAATGAACTGTATGCATGTATACAATATATCTATGTTTGTGGGCGCTGTATGCATGTATGTATGTATGTATGTACAACCACCTCCTAAGTACAATGACATGAAATCTCATGTATTCCCAGGGTGACTCGAAGAACGATGCCTGGATCTTCTGTCTGGCTGTGCTGCTCAGTAGCACCCTGGTCTACAACAGCAGAGGCACCATTGACAACCAGGCCATAGAGAAACTCCAGTATCCTTGCAGCACGCACAAACATATGCACACACTCACTCAGTAGCTGAAACTCCAATGTCGAGTCAGGGTGACATAAGCGATATGAATTTTGCACCTCCCTGTTAATGTTGTTTAGCACATTGCACTATTTCTGTTGATTCAATAAATGTTATTTCACAGTTGAAACAATAGTCTTTCCAGGTATAATATATATCAAAATAAAAGCTCCTTTCACATACACATATTATATATATATATAATTATATATAATTTTATTTATTTATTTTTAATAAGGGGTGTGTTTTCAATGTAGTGTTTTTAGCACTGTATATCACTTTGCATATAAAAAAACATCTACCAAGAACCTATAAATATAAGCACAGGTGATTTATATGTGAGGAGCTGCTCCTTAACCAATCACAGCTATGTGACAGAGCTGACTGAAAATATACGTGTGAAATCGGCGGCTGCCAGCAATGATGATGATGATGACGACAACAACCCAGAGGACTGTCAGTTTGTCCGTTTCTTTCCCGACTTTGTTTGGGCTGTTCGGGACTTCACTCTGGAGAGGAAGATTGATGGTCACGATGTGAGTGAGGACGAGTATCTGGACTTCGCCCTGCAACTAAAGAAAGGTTAGTCTCATTGAATGGTTTTGTTTTTGTTCACATAATAAAAACATATTATTCTTTCATTATTGCTGCTGTTACCAGTAATAGTAGTAGCAGTAGCGGTGGTACTGTAGCAGTTAAGGAACCTGGCATGCTGGAAATTGTGGGTGTGTATCCTGGCTCCCACCATTGTGCCTTTAAGCTAGGCACTGAAATAACTGATACATGACAAATGTAAGTTTTTTTTTGCTAACTTTTATCAAATCTACTGTATGTGAGCAAACATTCTACAAATTATATTTTTTAGATTGTAACAGAACTACACTCAGTGCATGTCCACTGTTGCCTTGGTAGTGGTCATTGGCTTCACCATCAGATTGCAAACATTTGTTTGCCAAATAAGTCAAAATAAAGGTGCTAGACAGCTTTTAAAACAGACAAATTTTAATCCTCAGTCTGAATAAGGTTGTAAATGGGCTTTTAAATGGGATTTTAGAATTGTAAAATCTGAGCAAATTTTAGGCAAACCTTAGTTGAATACCTTCACAGAACAAGGTACAATACTCTACTCATCCATCATGTCACCTTTATTATTTATTTTTTAGAAATGTAGACATAAAAATTTCTACATATAAAAGGTGAGCTGAATAGAAACACATGTAAGCGTGAGCCTTCTTGAGTTTCACTGAGCATCTGGATCTGAATCCTCAGGGCGGAGTCAAAAGATCATGATGTACAACCTCCCAAGAGACTGTATCCGGAACTTCTTCCCAACCAGGAAGTGTTTCACTTTCCCATTCCCAATGTCAACAAGCAACATGACGAACCTGGACTCCATAACTGAGGAAGACCTTGACCCCGACTTTCTGAGAGTCGCTGACCGTTTCTGCGCCTATATCTTTGAAGGGAGTCGTGGGAAGACCATGCAGGGAGGTTACGAGGTCACCGGAAGCCGTGAGTCATAAAGTGTTTATTGAATTATTTTCAAAAACATGATCTTATATAACCCTTTGTTCTCTGAAGGAAAGAACAAAATGTGAAACAGTGTGTATCATCCTTCAGTGCCAAATCGGTAGTTCAGTGGAATTCTATAGAAAGTGGAGTTTTTCTTACATCCATAATGCTAGTAAAATCCCAAGTATTACAGGTAAATGATTGTATGAAATTTGCTGTAAAACTAGTAATAGCATCCACCTCTGGAATCAGCAGGGCTCTAAAAACCCATTCAATAATTTAAAATGATACACATATTGATATTTATATATATTAAAATGATGTTGCTCCTTTCACATACCCACATATATATATTTTATTTTATTTTTTATTTTTATTTTTTTTTAATCAGGGGTGTGTTTTTAATGTGGTGTTTTTAGCATTCTATATCACTTTGCATAAAAACATCTGCCAAGAACCGATAAATATAAGCACAGGTGATTTACCTATCCATTGTTTACAGTGTAATCAAGTATCATCGCTTAATGTCTTGTTCTTCTCCTGTTTGTTTTTAGGGTTCAGCCATCTGGTGAAGAACTACGTGGACACCATCAGCAGTGGCAAAGTTCCCTGTCTGGAGAACGCTGTGGTTGCCCTGGCAGAGATTGAGAACCAGTTGGCCGTGAACGAGGGATTCCAGCTCTATGAACAAGGCATGGAGGATCTTAAGAAAGACTTTCCCATTGATCTTGGACCCCTCTCAGAAGAACACCAACGCCTTGTGGGCATGGCAGAGCAGCAGTTCAGCAAACGTTCATTCAGTGATGAGGAAGCAACATACTTAACACAATTGTTGGTGAGTTTTGGGGAGTTGTTGGAAACCAACACTTTGTTTTGTTTTGTTTAGTGAAGAATTGTAGACCTGAAATGTGGTTTAAAAACTACCTGATATCAAAAATTTCATACCTTAAATCGGTTTTAGTGATGGGTTTACTCATTCAGAGAGGTGTCATCTTTACGATTCCAGCTGGATCAGAGATTTAAGCTGATCATTGTCATAACATTTTTTTTTTTTATCTATATTCATGTTCCTTACTGTGTGTACTTACTCTTTTGGTAGGAAGTAAGTGGCGAGTGATATAAAATACTCTGTAGGTCACGCTATCACGCAGATTTAATTTGCAAGTGGGAGAAGCAGTCAGAACAAGTGGCAGAAGCAGCGCAAGTGAGTGATGGTGAGCAAGCGAGAGAGGGTGTGTGTGAGCAGCAGTCCTGTGTAGTATTGTCGCAGATGACTTATGTCTCATCATCAAATCATTTTGTCATTAAAATGCATTTCACCTTCAAGTAAAGTGTGCTCATGCATTGTAGGCCTACAATGCCATATTTCCACTGTGCTTGATGGAAATGTGGTAGAACTAAGTATAACACCATATTTCCTGATGAGAGTTTAACAGTTCAGCCCATTTTTAAGTAAAAGCTAATTTAAAATTACAGCAGTATAGCACAGTTTAAAACGTGTTTAGGCTGGCAAATGTCAATCACTAACAAAGGATTCTGTTTGTTAAACAGTAATGATAGCACTCCCTGTACAACAATTAAACAATGCACACCACATTTTCCTTTTCCAAGGATGATCTGGAGCCTACATTTCCCCAAGAGTTACACTAACTTTGTAATGATTACCATGACCCACATCTCGGCGTTCAAATTGGAACAGCAATAACTGAATTATCACACAAGAAAAGTTACAAAGAAAAAAATGTCAGCTAACCACATTGTTGCAGTTCATATTGTATATGCCATATAAACATTGGTGTCAAGTGTCAAAAATTATACTGTATGCGAGTAAAATCAAAAAGAATAAACATATGTACACATACATAAATAATTTGTGATCAAGTAAAAACACAATGAACAAACTCAATAAACTATTTACATGTATATAAACATATAGCCTAGAATTTAAAAAAATATATAAATAAAAAATAATAATATAAAAAATCCTGTCAAGTCACTGATAATCCTCCACAAAGGGCTTCTTGAGGCTAATGTGACCCCACAGAGTTTCTGCCTGCTTTACTTGTCCCTTGGGCTTGTGGAGATAAAAATGTCCACAAAGAGCATCATGCAAGCCTTGCCCATTAGTTCACTGAAAAGAAACCACAAATAGCCTATTACACACTGGTCCAAGGACAGCTGGTGTGACTTGACTTTACAGACATGACTTCACAGTGGAGGCACAAGGAGTTGTCACGCTGACAGTAGGCTGTAAATTAATGAAATGTTCACTGATACAGATATGGATACACAAAAACAGCGTTGTGTGTGCCTTGCTAGAGCCATCAGAATAAAAAACAGACAGAGCATGTACAGATAGAGGTTCATCATGAAATGACGCATGCCAGGATACTCATCCTGCCCTGCCAGTACATGTGTTTAGTTTTGGAAACGTCTGCTAATAAAACAAAAGGTGCGCTTTTAAACAAAGGTTGCACACATTTCAGCAAAACAGCCCAATTACATGGATTTGAGAGAAAGCAAAGCCAAGGACCTGAAGCTAAAGATTCATAATGTCATTCAAATGCGGCTTGTGTCGAGGGACGCTCCAGTCGGCGATTCTCCCCCACTCTCAATTATTAAAACAATAACAATTTCTGGTCTGTTTCGCTATTAAAAAAAGGATAGCAATGGCAAGGGTAGCAATGGGAAACTGCTCTAATATTCATGTATGCTGAGTTGGAATGCCGGGAAACTTATAAATGTTAACAACCAGGTGTTGCTTATGGAACCATAACATTATGTGTCGCTAATTGGACCAGCTAACTTGTTAGCCTCTGTCCGGTCTTCGGCTTACCCAGGTCTAACAAAACACTTAAAAGAGTATCTAAAGTACATACATCTTAAGACGCATGTAGCTTAAACAGATTCATAGTATCATGTTGACTCAAATCAGTAAAACTCTTACCAGGGATCTTTGGAGGTCTCTAGTCCCTGTGAAGTCCACACTGTAAATAAAAGTGCATCACGGACTACTGAGGATACTACTGTCAGTGTCCAGTGATCTTTAATTAAACACCGGCTCTTCCTCTCTCCTCATAGCTTGTCTTCGTCTTCGTCCCACATCACACAAAAGCACTGACATGTGAAATAAGGTTATTTATGGTTGCTGTTTGTACACAGTTAAGCAACACCATTTGTTGCTTCTACAGTCTAAGGTATGCTCCATCGGTAGTCATAAGTAAGATGGCTGACTGGAAGACGTGATACAACGAGTTAGCTTTAGTTAGCCGTTTCTTTGTGATTTTTCTGTGTGACTGAATCAGCGGTGATCATTTCCGTAGAGTTATGTTGACTGACATGGTAACAAACACGATTTCAGTTTCACAGCAGCACGCTGTCGAGAACCTACAAGTGGTTTAACTGTGCTAGAAATCTCTAGAGGGTGCTGAAAGCCTCAACTCACCTCGTAATGAGCCATTTAACATTTACATTTATTCATTTAGCAGACACTTTTATCCAAAGCAACTTACATTTTGGCAGCTATCAATTGTTCAGGGCCAGTCTCCCCTAGAGCAACTTAGGGTTAAGTGCCTTGCTCAAGGGCAGAACGGTGGCAGCCGGTATTCGAACCCACAACTTTTCAGGCTACTAGCACGCTACCCAGGTTCCTTAACTGCTACGCTACCACCGCCCCAATTAATCATCGAAGTGATTATGAAGCTGGTAAATTAACCTAAAAACTGCATTGAATGTTGCCTGGTTTCCCTTTCAACCTATGATCTCTATGAACCTATGAAATTTTTTTTTACAATTACAGGTTTGCATGTATGTCATGTATTTTGGTCTCATGATAATGTGTGGAATAATGTGAATAGCAATTTGTCATATTGCCATTTTTGTTTTATTATTTATGATTAATTGCAAAGCTGTCAAATGGTGTTCAAAACATGTAGCAGCCTTAGTTCACTCACTGACATATTCAGAATTTTTTTTATTTTATTTTGTAAAACATCTCCTACCTGGGAGGTTTCAATGAGACACTAATTTCAGATTAAATGTTGTCATTAATTCCAAGAAAACGTTTATAGTCATAGTTTCACCTCCTCAGATCTTTTGTCCAGTTGGATAGCTGCACCACCACCTTTGTACTGAATTTTGGATGTCATTAGTTACTATGGTTACAGTGCTGTGACTTCCCCTGTCTGCAGGAGAGAGTGGCAAAGCTTTACGCGCAGCTGATCACTCAGAATGAGGAAGCATCTGTGAAGTTCTGCCAGAAGCTGCTCTCTGATCTGTATGCTCCGTTGACTGCCAACATTCAGGGCACCTATACCAAGGCAGGAGGGTACAAGATCTACTGCACAGACAGAGATGACATGATTGCCAAGTACAGGAAACAAGAAAAGAAGGGCATGAAGGTGAGGTGTGGCAGGACGGCGTGTGTGTGTGTTTGTTTGTTTGTTTATCACATTGTTCAATTTGAATGTGCAATTGTCAGTTGGGAATGACAGAATCTCGTGTCAGAGGAGCTCAGTGATATTGAATGTCCTGTAAGTGAATTACTGGGCCAAGCAAGATGGTGAACATGGCAAAAAGGATATTGCAGGCAAAACAGAAAACAGAATGTGTGTGTGTGTGTGTCCATCCTACACCCTCTCTCTCTAACTGTAAGCGATTTTTCTGTTTTGTTTTTATAGGCAGAGGAGGTGTTGGAGGAGTTTCTCCAGGAGAAGAACTCTGAGGCCACCACCATCCTGATGGCAGATGAAAGACTCACCGAGGCGGACAAAAAGACTGCCGGTAAGTAATGCTAAGCATTGAGTATTCAGATTTGTCAAATGGTCAAACAGGTCAGTGTCAATAAAGATAATTAATAATTTTGTGCCTTGAAGAATAAAATAATGTCCGTAACTTGAGAATTTAGAACACTGGTGTAAAAAAAAAAAAAAAAAAAAAAAAAAAAAAGTCCATTTGTGGAGCTCCGTAGTTAGAAAATCCCAGACTTGCCTAGAGATAAGAAAACATAACAAAATTAGCAAAATAATTGTGTTTACTCACAACAGGGTGGCAAGGCGTTTTTTACGAATTACGAATTACTCACAATGGGCCTTAACCACCAATATATATATGAAATGAAGATAGTGACTTAACAAGCTAACACAGCTGATAGCTGTTTGCTTTGTTAGCTTGCTTAGTTGGTCTTCATATTTGTCTTGTATGAGCAATGTCAGATTTCAGACACTGAGAAAGTAGGTTTTTTTTAGACGGGCAACAGATGTGGCGGCTCTCAGACTGTTAATTAAACATCAGCAGTGTTTTTGTTGATTTCCCATAACGTATTCATTTTCTAATGGGAATTTTTACTCGGGAGCTGGAACGTTTAAAATGCTAAATCGTTGCATACAGAATGATGGTGGTGGCTTGCCAACTCTATACATTACGGTAAAGTGAAAAACAATACTCCCATATCTTTGTAATTTGACTTTGCTAGGGTTTGAATCTGGCAGTATTATAAAATCATCACTGATGATGTAGCAGTATTTGGGTCACGGTCAGAAGTTGAGTTATGCATAAAAACGGTGATGATGTCATTTGAGTCTATAGCAAACAACGTTGCTATGCTTGAAAACAGGTGTGTGCCTGTGAAAACTATGACTAAATTCAAAGCAAGTTAATTGAAGAATATTTATGTGAAACCTCAAAAACATTAACCTAGTTCACAGCAAACATTAAAGCAACATTTATAACAGGGCATAAACAAGGTTAAATCTCACTGAAATCAGCCGACTGCTAGACCCGTCCCATTGACAGTCATTCATTCAATTCCAGAGATTGCTGTCCACAGCCTGTTTAACCATTTAACCAAAAAGAAAATTGTGTCTCATGCAGAACAACAGTATCACCAGTGTATTGTCGCTGGCTAACTTTAGCTTGCTAAACTGAGCTAATCAAGCTGGCCATTAGAAATAGTGCCATGATGAGCTCACTTGCACCTGTCAATGTTACTGGAATTAATAAACTATGGAAATGTATTTTAGTCTAAACCCAAGCAAGCAAACAATCAATCAGCAGACAAAACATCTTGTATACATTTTATACAGTTTTACTTTTGTTGTTAAATTTTTTTTTTTACAACACTGCTTACCCGGTAATATGATGTGATTTCGATTTCATTTACCTTCAGTTTTGTTACCTCGACCCGGTGTTTCAGATACTGCAAGTGTAGTAACTCCAGAACCTACGCTTGAGGCGGGCGAGAGAGCCTTCATTCACCCCATAGTGAGCCATTTAATCATCAAAGTGACCACAAAGCTAATAGATTAACCTAAAAACATTACCTAGTGTGCTTTTAACCAGACTTGCCACCTGTGTCTACTGTAGATATTGAACTGGCTAACATTGGGCTGGAGGCTGACACCTTTGTAATGACCTCCCCTGATTGGTCAGAGGTTTGTCTTGAGCAGACACTCCTGCAACATTTGTGCTTAGTACTGCCTGTACTGCACTGCAATATATACTAACATACCCTTTAAATATAAAACAGCATCCTACAGTTTATGTACTGTATATTTTTAGCTAATTAGTTTCAGTCATATATATATATATATATATGGTGTGTGTGTGTGTATGTATGTATGTATGTATATAAAATCTGTTGTCAACACTACCACTTCCTCCTCTCCCAGAGGCCCAAGAGCAGGCAGCACTACAGGCGCAGAAAGCCCAAGTCGAGATGCAACGTCAAGAAGAGCTGCAGCGCACCTTGAAGGAGGAGAAGCGAAGTCAGGAAAAGTGGATCAAGCACATGGAGGAGAAGATAGAAGAAGAGAAACGTCTCCAGCGTGAGGAGCTGGACCGCGCCCTGGAGAGCAAACTGAAGGAGCAGCGTGAGATGTTAGAGAAGGGCTTCGAGGACAGGGCTGAGACCATGGGCCAGGAGATCGAGCAGCTCAAGAAGGAAAAGCAGCAGCAGCAGGATGATGCAGGGAACCGCAAGATGTACTTTTTTCCATGCACTGGTATTGGTGCAAATATTTTTCTCTTCCCTTCTGCTGTTCCAAGACAGCAAAATGTTTGTTTGAATCATTTGTAACACTAGAGTTGAGAGTTTTACTATAGATGATGATGAATATGATAATGATAATGAATATGATAATGATTATTATTATTATTATGTATTGCACTGAATGCTGTTAATTTTACATCACATTTTGTGAGCACTCTATTTAATGGAACAGAATCCAATGCTCAATCCAAGTTACTCACAAACGGTAGCCTGCTGTGTTCTTATTTTGCTGAATTGACTTCTCATCTGCTTTTTCAGACTTCATCTTTGGAACAGAACCATCAAGTAAACTAATTTTATTGTTTTAACTTTTGTCTTACTGATTCTATCTGTTTAAAGATACACTCAGCACTTGACAAAATGTATCAAACATTGAGTTTTACATGTTTTCAGTGGATAAAAGAGAGAACATGTTTTATTAATTCTAGCCAAAATACTAACACTATTGATATATGTTTTATTATTATTATTATTATTATTATTTATTAATGGTTGTCTCTCTGTTTTACAGAACCATTTGCTCAACCAAAAGGTAACTGATTATTTCACCAAAGGAAAGAACATACATACGATATAAACAAAGAAGTGTATGTGTGTGTGTGTGTGGGGGGGGGGGGGGGGCTTTGTTGATATGTGTTGATCTGTGGCTTGCATCATCCATGCCACAAGAAAGTCATTGGCCTCCAAGATCAATGGAATATTGAATATGGACTATGGTTTCATATATCTAAAATATGATTTGAATTATCAGGTGAAAAAATGGTGAAAAATGTGAAGCGTGGTGAGGACATCATTTTGAGCTGGGAGGCCAACACTGGAGTGTATGGCAAATGGAAGAAAGGGAATCAGCTGCTGGAAAATGGTGGCAAGATCAGCATGAAACAGTCACATGACTATAAAGTCTTCACACTGATTATCAAAAATGCCAAAGAAGAAGATGAGGGGGAGTACACTTTGGAAGTGTCAAACCGTCGAAACACGGTGGAAGGATCCATAGAGGTCAGACTATTGGGTATGCTCAGTTCAGTGTCACTTGAATTTGAATTTCTGTGAATGATTGTGACAAAAAAGTCTTCTAAGAAATGCTAAACCAATTGTACTGTGCCTGTTTACAAATGTAACCAATGCTTTTTCTGTGTCTGTATGTAGAATACGATATGGACTGGAGGAGAATTGAGTGGGAGTAAGAAAGCAGTCATCCTGCCTTATTCTGTAGTTTCTTATGCTGTTTAGTGTCAGTGTTTTCCAACTTCTTGAGGTATTCCTTTAAAAATCAAAATTAGGTATCATTTGCAAAGCCTGGAATATGTGAAAATATATAAAGTATGTAACACATTCTGAGAAGCTTGCTTTTACTTTAAATTTACTTTTAAATTATTTGAAATTTAAGAAATTTATTTAAGACATATTTATTTTTACAACATTGTTGTGTGTGTGTTTGTGTCTCTCTCTCTCTCTCTCTGTGTGTGTGTTTTTCACACAGAGAAAATGAAACAGTGAAAAGGGTCCTGGAGGAGTTCATGCCCAGCAATGCAGAGTTTAGTCACTTTCGCATCCTACTCCATGGGCCAGTGGGGGGGGGGAAGTCCAGCATCATCAACTCCATCTTAAGCACCTTCCAGGGTCGCATAATAGTGAAGGCATCCGCAGGTGTCACCAGCTCTGGCATAAGTAACACTAAAACTGTAAGTTGACATTACAGCATAGAGAGTTGCATGTAAGCATGAATGTCTGTTACTGCCGTGTGTGTGTGTGTGTGTGTGTGTGTGTGTGTGTGTGTGTGTAAGTGTGAAAGAGACGCTAAGAGAGAAAAATAGAGAGTTTATACACTGCATATTATAAGCGTCTGTGTATGTCTGTGTTCACAATAAAGCGTAGAGAGTTGCATGTATGCATGAATGTCTGTTACTGCTATGTGTGTGTAAGTGTGTTGGTGTGTGTGTGTGTACGTGTGTGTGTGTGTGTGTGTAAGTGTGAGAGAGACAGTGAGAGGGAAAAATAGAGAGTTTATACACTGCATATTATAAGCGTCTGTGTATGTCTGTGTTCACACAATAAAGCGTAGAGAGTTGCATGTAAGCATGAATGTCTGTTACTGCTGTGTGTGTGTGTGTGTGTGTGTGTGTAAGTGTGAGAGAGACAGTGAGAGGGAAAAATAGAGAGTTTATACACTGCATATTATAAGCGTCTGTGTATGTCTGTGTTTACACAATAAAGCGTAGAGAGTTGCATGCAAGCATGAATGTCTGTTACTGCTGTGTGTATGTGTGTGTGTTGTGTGTGTGTGTGTGTGTGTGTGTGTAAGTGTGAGAGAGACAGTGAGAGGGAAAAATAGAGAGTTTATACACTGCATATTATAAGCGTCTGTGTATGTCTGTGTTTACACAATAAAGCGTAGAGAGTTGCATGTAAGCATGAATGTCTGTTACTGCTGTGTGTGTGTGTGTGTGTGTGTGTGTGTGTAAGTGTGAGAGAGACAGTGAGAAGGAAAAATAGAGAGTTTATACACTACATATTATAAGCGTCTGTGTATGTCTGTGTTTACACAATAAAGCGTAGAGAGTTGCATGTAAGCATGAATGTCTGTTACTGCTGTGTGTGTGTGTGTGTGTGTGTGTGTGTGTGTGTGTGTGTGTGTGTGTGTGTGTGTGTGTGTGTGTGTGTGTGTGTGTGTAAGTGTGAGAGAGACAGTGAGAGGGAAAAATAGAGAGAGTTTATACACTGCATATTATAAGCGTCTGTGTGCTTTTTTCCCCATCCTCTCTTTGAATCTTATCTTAGGCCTATTCATCTTTCATTGCTATTTAACATTTCTTCGTGAAAGTTTTAGGAAAGGAACTTTGGGACACCCCAACTGAAGTTTAGATTCAGATTGTCAAACTGGTTTAGGAAGTGAGAAGGTTTCACAAAATAGGAAGTCTTTTTTTTTTCCATTTAAGCCTGGGTAAAAACTCAGACACACAAACAGTTAGTGATTTTAAATTTACTCTGCTTAGCTGCTCACAAGGCCACCGCAGCTCATTTCCAATTCATCAAAAACCTAAGAACCAGTCGCAACTGTATGTCCAGTGTATCCCTGGTCAGGCTTTCTAACGGTATTATCCCATATGGAAGGTTCTATTGAAAGTTCCATTCATATCATATTCTTAGGCCTATATAATCTTAGGACCACAATCTCAGGATAAGGAACTTTCTTTTTGTTTGCTGTTTTTTTTTTTTTTAAACCTTTTCTTTTCTTTGTAAAGTTTGCACTTCAGAATACCCTGGAACACTTACTGTTACACCACAGTTACACAGTGGTGTACCCTACACTAATAATGTATAGGCCTAATTTTGTAATTTAAGGGGTTTTTTTGCAGCTCTATCTTTCTATCATAATCTTTCTTTTGAGGCAAGTCATGGTGTTGCCAATATGATTTTACTTAAAGCTTGGATTTATGTTCTATTTAAAAGTAGTGCTGTCAAAGGTAACGTGTTAATGCATGTGATTAATGTAATTTTTTTTTTTTTTTTACGCAAAATAATACAGACACATACGTTACACTACCCGCTAGTGCCCTCATTTACACACACCGCAAGGCCTGTGATTGGTCCCTTAGTTCATCTACTTGCTTTGTTTTACTTGCCGGTGTGTTTCAGCAGCCAACTATAGGTACTAGTCCACTGAATAGACTTTGTTAATAATTTAAGACATTGTTTTTAATTCATTGGCAGGATTTCCTGATTGTACTGTGCCTGTCTTTCGGTAATGTTCGATAATGCGCTTTGTCAGCAGACATACCACAGAATTTTATTGCCATTATGGTTGCAACAACATGGAGGTCCACTTTCTATGAAATTGCCCATATACAGTATTTTATGTTAGTCAGGAGACTTACTGACTCCTTTACCTTTCAGTACAAAACGTACAGTATTCAGGATCAGAAAGGAAAAGCCTTGCCATTTGTGTTCAGTGACATCATGGGTCTGCAGAATGGGGAAACTGGTGGGGTGTTGAGTGCTGACATCATCAGTGCCTTAAAAGGTCATGTCAGAGAAGATTATGAGGTAAGGCATTATACATATCTACATATGCATTTCACAATTTTGTCTGCTTACACACAGAAAATGTTATATTATAAGTCTTGCAAATACTTTGTATCATGCTCCTGTTGATCCAGGGAGGCCAAGCCAGGTGTGTTACTGCACTACTCTGTTAGAGCAGTGGAACTGGCTACACCAGATGCGAGAGCACTGTATACAAAATAAATAGATCAGTCTTTTTACCCAACGCATGGGGAACGCTTTTTAACGTGCCTGATGTTGCCTCCTTAGAGATCTAGAGCGTTACTGAACACAAAGTTACTGAACAGATTAATCAACCAATTCAGTACTTAAGTCATGTAGAAGAGTAGTAAAAATTATGGACAAGAAAAATTTGTACATCATAGACTGAATGGCAAAAAATGTCAATTTAAGCTATAACCAGTGACGGAAACACAGTTTCAGTTTTCTTATCCCTATGTGTTAGCGTTAGCTGCCATCTCTGATACAACTGATAGGTTAGGTGACCTTGAACGACAATGCTATGGGTTGAAATGTGCCAGAATTTTCCTTTAACCACTAACTGACCCCATTGGGACTGATTGATACTGACAGCTGAAGCAAAGGTATTCACTAAATTTCAATTAAAAAATGAGTGAAAAATTAGGTATCTGTTCCTAATTAAATAAATATAGAGACACATTTGCAAACAACTATTACACCGATTAAATTATTTATTTATTTCCCTCTTTTAACCTCAGTTCAATCCAGCGTCTCCTTTGTCTGAGGGGGATTGTGGTTATATCATCAACCCCACTCTAAATGATAAAGCTCACTGCCTAGTGAGTGTGGTCCGTGCGGATATGATGGCTGAGCTAAATGATACTGCAAGCATCATCACAAAGATGAGGGGAATCAAAGAGGCTGCCAGTGACTTGGGTAAGAATCTTTGGGGAGTAAGGCAAGTAAGTGGCAAGTCTGGGTTTGAAGCTGTTTGTGCATAATAAGACTGTTTAAAGGTCAAAGTTTTTTTTTTCCAATCTCTGCTGTTTCGTGTGCATATCTCCAACAGTGGAATTGCTGCTAGCCAAGACAGAAATGTATGTTGATATATCAAAGACAGAAACATATGTTCGTATAGCCAAGACAAAAATGTATGTTTGTATAGCAAAGACAAAATGTTTGTTGATGCAGCAAAGACTAGGGATGGGAATTGATAGGATTTCATCAATATCAGTGCCACTGTTGATTCTGTTTATCGGTCCAATTCTTACCAATTTTTTTTTTATCAATTCCTTACTGTTTAGAAGGAATTCTTTTCTGTAGGTTTTCCATATCAGCACACAGCCAATAATATAGCCTATGCCACTAAGGTGACAATAGCAGCTTATCAGAATGAGGAAACCTATGTAGAGCCGTGTTATCCATTTCAGTTTTGTATTTGAAAGACCCATTGAAATGGTCTGAAACATGTCGGCATCGATAAGAGGAATTGATAATGTCAGAGGCATATGATACCTGTGAACTGAAGCATTTAATCCTCGGGTCTCGATTCCTATCCCCCGCAAAGACAGAAATATATAGTAGGTGTCATGGATCGATTCACACCGGATTTCTCCTTTAACAATTTGATAATACTAATTTATTTAATTCCAGACATTTGAATAATGAAGTCATTAATTTCAAATCACAGGCATTGAATCAACAGAAAGAATATAGTACGGATTGTAACAATATCAAACTCTTGACATTTTTGAAAATATTGGCCTTTGGATGCTTCTTATTATCCAAGTTACTCCCTAAATTCTGGCTGCATATTTTGGACCAATCCCTTCTGTCTGGTTTGATCACTTCTGATGATGTGATGTTCACTTATAGGCCACATGTTCACATATTTATGTATGCATTTGCTGGTCTTTCTATTCACTGGCTTTTTCTTCAGGAATTCCCCAGGTAGTCTTTATGACACATGTGGACATCTGTCCAATAGTGAGGGAGGACCTGACACACATATACTCAAGCAAGATGATTGAACAGTTGGTGAGTTTTGTTTGTGTGTTTGTGTGGGTGTGTGTACAGCTAACCAAGCGTTCCATCATAGGAGAACTCGCACACCACTCTTGCTGATGCAAAAAGTAGGTACTTTTAATTCATAGAAAGCAGCAAATAATCTAAGCGCTACCCAGTGAAGTGCAAAACGTCAGTCACAGTCAGACCATCATCAGTGCAACCATCGGAAATAACTAGAAACGGGGGCCGAATTTGGGCCGAAAATATTTAAGCCATACATTCTGACACTCCAATTAATCTATTTTGTTTGTCATTTCCACCACTACTTATTCAGGGCTGTTTGATGTCCAAATAATGGACATGAAGTATTTGAACGATTAATTATCAGAGCATTGCATACATTTGAGCACGCGCACCGAGGACTTGACTCCTAAGACACGGCCACACCTCGCTTTCAGTGAAGGTGGATGGGCTCGACCTAATGGGGGGCAATGGACCAGCAGCAGTCTGGAGATGGATACAGGCTTATAAATATGGCATCTTTAAGCAGAGGAATAAAACAAATGAGATAAGGTCGGTGTGAGAGTGATTTGTGGGTAACTAGGAGTTAAATGATCCTTAAACTCATAGTTTTACTGACAGAGGTGTCACGAACAAAGTCACCAAATTCGTTCAGAGTAGTGGGATATTGTGAGCAAACCAGACAGCCACTGTACAGTACGTGTCAGCTGGCATATCTCTGCTGGTCAACTATCTGAATCAACAGCGAATTTAAAAATAGATGTAAATTGGGTCTACTACCTGTCTTTCTAAATGAGAACATGAGAGAACATGAGAACACATGTTAATCAAATGCGCATCTTCCCCGAAAAAGGGGTGTGGTGCTAGCCTACTCTGTGTGATGCGTAATGCGTCTGTGTGTGTGTGTGTGTGTGTGTGTGTGTGTGTGTGTGTGTCTTTCAGATGCAGCGTTGCAGTAACAAGCTTGGAGTTCCCCTGAACTGCATCTTCCCAGTGAAGAACTACCATAAGGAGAACAGAGTGAACACTGAAATTGACAGTTTGATCCTGGATTTCCTGCAGACTATTGTCCACTATACCAATGACTATGTGAAAGATAAATAAATGCCTCTGAAATGAGGTTTGAAGATACAGTAGAAGACATTAGACTATCTTGCCTCCATGTAGACAGAAAGGCATAGCAGCTTCATATCACTCAATCTTGGCTAGTCCTATGATCATGTGTCAGTAGGGGATGAAAGGTTGATATCTTTATCTTTTTTATTATCCTCATGTAGCAATAGTGTCAGGCTAGATGGTCTGATGAAATCCACCAGAAACTGATGTAAACTGAAAACCAGCAGCAGGCTCATAAATTTAGTTATAGTATAAAAACTAGCCTGAGTACTACCTAAGTCACAAAATACTTGATACTGTCCGATTGCTAGCTTGTAATCAAACGGAAACTCAATTAAACATGATTCTCTGGTGATCGCCAGCAGAATCTTTTGTGTGATCACAGAAATCATAAAACTCATCTTATTAGTGTTTTGATATTTACTGTACATTTTTGTTTCTTTTATGTTGTGGATTGTTTCACACTTGGCAGTCTCAATAAAAGCTGCACTAAGCTGCATAAATAAACATTAATGAGATCTTACTTAATAGTAGGCCTGGTTGCAGTGGGTGCAGTGGCCGACATTTCAGGTGATAGCCTGTGTCCTTGCCGCTTTGTACCACCAGAAAATCTTTTTCTTCTGAAAAACTGTGCTACAATGACATTCAGAGGAGTTTAATGCAAGGGCAAAGTTTTTTTTAACAACTTACTGGCAACAAAACAGGAACTGTTAAAAGAAAGAAAAAAGTTGTATGTATATATATATATATATATATATATATATATATATATGTCTATGTGTGTGTGTGTGTACAGTATAAGCAGTGGAGATGATGTGAATAGCAGCTCACAAGCGATAGGTCAGAGGAGATGTTTTAAGTTTGTTGGCAAATTGCTGCCACTCAGTGACACATCCCATTTGAAATTCCAGTAGACTGAAACGATTACAAACTTGCCTGGATAACAACCCATGTTTATACTGCCCCCATGCGTAATGAGAAGGGTGGTAAGAGAGGCTAAAAGGACCACTGTTGGAGATTTACAGAAAAAGAGAGCATCTTGAGGTCACCAAGTCTTAAAAAGAAGTCAGAAGTGATGCCCCTCATTAGTATCTATTCAAAATGCATGCCAGGAAAAGGGCTTTCTTGTCATTTAACGCTGCTTACCTGGCCATCGCAACTGCCAAAACTAGTCCAGCCTCCTCACTAACTGATTACGTCGTGTTCGGTGCAGCGTCATTACAGAAATGCGTCTTAAAGGTGCATCTGCTCCTTTTAACCCCGTAGTAATTAACTTGGGTAAAATGTCCTGTGGGTTAATGCTTATGCAGCCATTTCATTGTTAAAGACCCCCTCCGTTGAAAATTTAACTTTTCGCATTCTTAACATGTTTCCAAAATGTCTTATACGTTGTAAAACTCATATCAAGAGCTAAATAAGAAGTTAATGCATGGCAGAGTATTTGAATATTTGAAAGCGAATATCTGTTATGACGGTATGTCATTAGCTCGAAAACTCTTGTTCAGTGCTTTGATGTAGGAGCTCAAATTTGATTTCCTTAGCATCTTACCAAAATACATACAGGTAAGCAACTGACAGATAATTCAATTTTCACACGTAATTCGCGAGCTGGGTGCAGGCACCTCCGACGTGGGTTGCAAACCACCATCAACAGCCCTGAACAGAACGCGATTGCAGGATGCAGAGGGTTTTGCTATTAGGGCCTAAACTGCCTTTAAATCCGGATTGCGAAATTTTACCTCTAGCCTGTCAGTATATACTCTCTTTTTCACGGCCGAATTATCAGCAAATCCAGAGAATAACAATTCTGACCGCATTTGGCGTGGCATGGTTGTCACTCGTCAACGGACTCGAATGCTACATTGGTGGCTAACTTGGCATTTTTTTCTGTGGGTGTTTGTTTACATACCATGCCATGTGGTCGTATGTTTCACTGTGTCTCTGCCCTTCAATTCATTAGCCCGATCATTGACTCACCTGTTCTTCATCGCAGCTACAAGCCACTTTCTGCCAGGTAATGACAGCGCCTACATCTTGTTGTAGCTATCTCCTATTCAAATTCGGCATTGAAACTTGATAGTCCAGTGTTGAAGCCTGAAGGGTTCTCTGTCATGGTGACCATAACCTCACAGTAATCACTAGAAGGGGTTAGCCTAAAGTAAAGTCTCCCAGATTCTCACTCTGGTACAGTTACAGAACTGAATGAAAACTAAAGCAGTAATAAGCTTTCATTTGCAAAGGCTTTAAAATGTTTTTAAAAACATTTTTAGATTGTTTACAGATATATATTTGTAGGTTGCTTGGCATTGTTCCAAGGCAACCTAAATAAATGTAAAATCAGAGCGTCATTTCCGTTCATACCTGTTTTCCCTTTAGTGACAACCTAACCTCACACAGCCACATCCCATCCCAGCATTCATAGCCAAAACTGCCAGAACTGATAAGCCAAGTCACATTTCATAATGTAGTGGTAATCTGTATAATCTTGTACCAAAGTCTTTCATGTGAATTCATCTAGAGTTTAGAATGTATTGACAATTCAACCTTGGAAGCACCTTATAGTCCCCCTTTTTGAGAAGTGTGGCAATAATGATGCCTCTAACTCCTGCCTCTTGTTAGTGGGATGTCAAAGCACAGTTTGTAGGAAGTGGTCTCTATATCTTTAGCACTGAAGAGTTCGATTTTACTAGTTCATGCATTGCTATAGTAATTAATGTTTGTCTGTCATAGAGATAATAGATAATAATTGTGCATTTGAATGACTTCACTAAGCTCTTGTTGAGTAATTGTTTGGAGTTTACCTGCATGGTATTGCTGTGTCAAATTGAACTACAAAGGCATAATACCCAAAGATTATAGCTATCATTAGAACTTTGAAATATACTCTTGAACACACATTTGATCATTTCTTTGAAATAGATCCAGACATGAAAGTATCTAATTGCAAAAAAATATAATAATCTAATTCATGGTTCATGTAGCAAAGTATACTGAAATGCTGCCAAAAAGTTGCTCTAAAGCAGCATAATGAGGAACAGGTAAGTCAATGATAAAGCAAATAAATGCATTTGGCATAGTAACATAGTACACACTGTGTACACACTGTGTTTTTTCCAGACATATATGTCTAAGGTCTAAATATACTCTGCCTAAAACAATTTATTCCTGAGCAGCTGCCATGATCATAGATCACTGATCTGATTGATTATTATAAAACATACTATACTTTTTCATCTAGCAGTGTGCACTTGACCTACTAAGTTTAGTTCCTGATGTAGGCCACAGCGCTTTTTAAAGGTTTGTGAACGCCTTTGAGGTACCTAGTTTTCTGTATTGTTTGGTCATAGAATGTGATCTGATTTTTAAGTAAGTCACATATTGTCAAATGTGCTGAAGCTAACAGCGCCAAAGAAATGATTATATCTCATGCCTTTGTTGAAAACATCCATGAAACGTCCGGAAGGCTGCGGCAAAAGTAAGTGTATCTTTTGGATTAGTCAGTGATTGTCAGGAATAAACTCAAGTCATAACTGTCAATCAGATCTGCACAACCCTAGCAGGATGTTCAGGAGGTATTTCAACCATATGCAGCGAAAGAAGAATTGGCTTTCCTTTTTGAACGTTTTATGGAGGTTTTCAACAAAAATGTTGCAAAAAATGTGAAAGGTAGCTATTTCTTTTGTGATATTAGCTTCAGTACACTATGTTTGACTGTAGGCTACTTGTGACTTCTCGTGAGGAAAATCACATTACATTACATTTTATGACCAAATAATGTGATGCAACTTGTGAAATTTGTGGAAAAGATAAAGCCATTTAGTCATTACCCTCCACTTACCAAACTGACTTTATTATGTTAGATATACAGAATGACCCAGTTTTTATTCTTCCAGGTATTCAGATAAAACCATCTACTCATGTCTTTGGATGAAACATGAATATCAACTTGGCACGATCATCTTCTAACCCTTGGAGAGACAAGCCTCCCTCTACAAAAGAAACGCTTGGAAGTGCCCTTGGTTTACTGATTCTGATGATGCATACCAATTCGACACAACACTGTCCAGATCCACTTTATCTGATTCAACCATTAGCTTTGCCAACTTGTCCAAGTCTATCTACAGGCTCTTCACATGTATGCCTATATATGGTTTTATATTACACAGCAAGCCCATAACAGGTCTCATCAAAAGGTTGAGCATCAGCCAGTAAAAACAGTAAATATGAGATCTGCATGAAGGACACCCTGGTAGTACTGTTCTTCACATTCTGTTTTCAAACACCTTTTTCCTAGTAGTACAGGTCAGTTTTCTTGCTTGTATTTATATATTTATTTATTTATTGTTGCTGCCCACAATATATGTGTATTGTAGCTATTTATTATAATGTTATCTCTTTACCTAACGTGACTCTGCGTATTTATATCATCATTCAAGTGGAAGTAAGTAAGGTAAACCAACCGAGAACAAAGTTTACATGGCTATTTGTAAATGTTTAGTCAAAGGTTGAACGTTTAGGATATATTTATTCTAATTGTTATGAACGGATAGACATTTTCCACTTGTGTAACCAGTTCACATTCTCTGAATCGTTTGTAGCTCATCTGACGAAGGTTGAAATTTGCCGTTGTGTTGAAGCTTTGATTGATTAGGGCAGGAATCTATCTAGGCAGTGGTGGGTGGCGACATTGGCGGGACTATATTTGTGTATTCATAGTTTCGGATTTTTGAAACCCGAAAGAAAAAAAATATTAGGTCTGAATCAGCCGCTGGAGGGGGACTTTAAAGTGAGTAGAGGGTGGAGACACAGTTCGGTGAGGGGATGGGATGCAGCACAAGGAACAAAAGCACATGGCTACATAAACAAAACAACACATGGTTACCAAAGCAGAAAAAAAAACAATCACCCCATACCTTGAAAGCTAGGTTTGACAGATTATTTTATTTTACGTAGTTTCCTTTTGGGTACCAATTTGAAATTTTGTGCATGCAGAAATTAAAAACATTTCTTCGTGGCTGTATCTTTGTTTTTGCAATAGAGTTTGTCATAGCTGGAGAAAACACACTTTTTTTTTTTTACCAATGTTATCTTTCTCAATTTTAAATTGGCATAAGTCAAAAGGTTTGTTTTCTTTCTGAAACATTCCTTCATTTTAAGAATGCACTATAACTATAACAGATCCCATATGCTTCAATATGGAAACATTGTCATCAAAAGTTTTGATGATTTTGTTTTTATGCTATTTCCAGTAATCCACTTGGCAATTAGTACACTCTGAGCCAAAGTAATTGACAGTTCGGAACATTTCCATGTCTGCAACATTGCCTGAAAATGTCAATTGTCTAGCATGAACTATGTGAAAGTAATGGACAACTGAACTTAATAAAGTCCATTATCATGACCCTGTTTTTTAGGGCCAATATCTCAGATAGAAGGTTAAAATTCTGCACTATTGCTGATGGGTACAATGGCATTGGGCACCTAAAGTATGAAGCAAATCCAAGAGGGTCAGGCATCATGCATTTGTTGATTTCACAAGGAATGACCCATGTTGTTTTCACAACACACTGGTTAAGTGAACTGTACCATAGACTTTTTAGCGAACCATCTCCTGAGACTATCCCCTGAGGACTGGATACAGTTGGAGCCTGATAACAACTGTCCTACAGCCTGGAGAATGTGTGAGAGATGGGCAGTGACTACAGCAGCAACAGCAATGTGTGCTTCATGATATATTTTATATTTTTTGTTCAAACAACACCAAACTTGGCACTGCACCCACTTGTGTAGTAGGAAGAGTGGTTCTACCAAATCCCACCAAATTTGAGGTCAGTCAGAAGAGTAGTTCGAGAGTTTCACGTGGAACAGACACAAAGACAGATGTTCCTTGTTTTTACAGATAAATGATAGATTATATAAATACATTTATGTTTTATCTCCCCCAACTGGTTTACCCTATCTCAAAATGTATTCCCTGCTCTTCCCCCCGCAACTGCATACTATAAACAAAAAGACAACCCTGTCTTCTTATGCTTTGCTGAACTTGAACTGGAAACAAAGAAAGCGGGGGCAGGGTGTCAGTCAAACAGTTTTGTAATCATATTCAGACTTAATATAAGGGAGGGGTGAGCTATGCTAGGTTTCAATAAAATCTAAGTTGTGTTGTCTGCTAAGAAATGTAAAGAAACTCAAACAAAAACAAAGTGATGTCATCATTGTAATTGTGCATTAATATATATCAGCAATGGTCAAGACATAAAATATGTCAGTATTTAAGTACGTAAGATTTCCATTTGTTATCTCTGGCAGGTTGATGTTAACAAAAAGAAAGAACATTAACATAAATATGTTGCGTGCCAAGCCATTTGTCCATCACAGCCAATCGTAATCGATTACATGCCTCTGACCTAACTACATAATGCAACCACTGCTTGGCCCCCTTATTGCTGCTTGCAGGAACAACAATTTCTGTTGTCTCTTTTTTTCTGTTTCCTTTTACTTTTTAACCCTTCTTCTCCACCTCTCCCCCTCTTCCCCCTCCTTCCACCTTCAGTATTGCTTGTGAATCTTCCTCTTTGTCTGTTGCTGCTGGATTATCCTCCTTCTTTATCCCCTCTCCCCCTGCTCCTCCTCCTTCTTTGTCCCCTCTCCCCCCTGCTCCTCCTCCTCCCCCTTCTTTATCTCCTCTCCCCCCTGCTCCTCCTCCTTCTTTGTCCCCTCTCCCCCCTGCTCCTCCCCCTTCTTTATCTCCTCCCCCCCTGCTCCTCCTCCTCCCCCTTCTTTATCTCCCCCCCCCTGCTCCTCCTCCTCCCCCTTCTTTATCCGCTCTCCCCCCTGCTCCGTCTCCTTCTTTATCTCCTCTCCCCCCTGCTCCTCCTCCTCCTCCTTCCACCTTCAGTTTTGCTTGTGACTCTTCCTCTTTCTTGTCTGTTGCTGCTGGATTCCTCTCCCCTGCCTCTAGGAGAAGCAGTAATAGAGTGATGAATTAGTAGGTGAGTATTCACTCATTTTCTGTCTTCAGTAATCATTTCCAAGTATTCAAATCATTTCACACAGATGGTCAAGAAAAAAAAACAAACACACACACACCACAGACCTGTTCATGCACACACCCAAACACACAGTGTGCATACATATATTCAACTACAAAGTGATATTTACCTACAATTCCTAAAGGCAACTTGCAATATCTGATTTTAGATTACTGTAAAGGGACACCAGGCAAGTCTGGGATTCGGTTTTGTCCTGCACTGAGGCATTATTGCTATTTTGCAAGCACTGTAAATTCACCAAGAGGCTGTAGAGAGAGCCAATAGGGCCTTCCTTTGCACCGCAATGAGTCATTTAGCCATCAGAGTGAATATGAAGCTAGTAAATTAACCTACATTTCTTACATAGTCTGGTGACAACATACAATATGGATGAAATAGACAACTAGCATGCTGTCAATCTACCTGAGCTGTAGCCTGATATGTGATGTCACAACATTATGTTGTGGTTGATGTTTTTAGCACATTAGATTGTAGACTAGCTTCATACACCTGAACAAATCATGACATAGGCCCAATTCTAATTAATTCTAACTTTTCTGTAGCCTTTGCACTGATTATATTGTGCATAGCCTACGGCAGCACGTCCAGGCTACTACTAAAAGAGATGCATTGATTAACTCTGTCAAACAATGGCCCATTTCATCAGTCAATTACAACTATAAAGGTTGTTGCAATTGTGGGGTTTATCAAGGATGGACAGGAGGGGGAGTATAGGAGCCTTGTGGAGGACTTTGTGGGGTCGTGTAGGACCAACCAGCTGCAGCTGGACGCCACCAAAACTAAGGAAATGGTCCCAGTGGACAGGAGCACACCATTCCGCCCTCCAGCTGCCTGTCACCATTGATGGGGTGAGTGTGGAGACTGTCAGTGCATCAAGTACCAGGGGGTACATCTTGACAATAAGACTGAATCCCATTTCTTTGCTCTCCCATCCCTTTCCTCCTAAACCTTTCCCTTCATCTATCCCTTATGCCTTGAAACTGATTGATAGGGGTGAAAATATTCCCCTAAGAAATTAGATAACATACCAATTTGCTACCTTCAGAAAATACCCTGCCTACAGACTGATTATTACACAAAACACCACTACCATGACTGTAAAATTCATTATGAATACCAAATTGAAACTTCTTATTTGCCAGTCCATCAGCCAGTGGTGTTTATCTTCTGCTACTGAAATCTGCGTGCGTCAAACACCAGGAGAATTCTCATGCGCCTTCATTTTGACTAAGGTCATGGAAATGCTTCGTTTAAAGGGTCAGGTAGCCCTCAGTCCCTGTTCTTATTCCCAAAGAGAATTGGGTCACCCCTTCCCCTTGTGTGAATGTGCAAAAAACAATGGGAAGGGAAATGGGATTCAGCCTAAACGGGACTGGTCTGCCAATACTGATGCACTCTACAAGAAAGGACAGAGAAGGCTCTATCAGGAGGCTGGGGTCCTTCAGTGTCTGCAGCAAACTCCTGCTTATGTTCTTTCACTCTGTTAACTAGGCTTGCGCTGCCTAGTGCTTCTGCTCAGTTTAATTTACCTCCCGCAACTGTGTCAGGGAGCATGCTGTATGCTTTAATTCACTCCGTCTCTGAACCTGAAGTATCTCTATCTCTATCTATCTCTATTTCAGTTAGCGAACAGACGGAGGGCTTTGACTTTACTTTGAATTCAAACGGTGCATTCCAGCACATAAAATATGTCACAACTAGATAGTAGCAATTGGTTAAAGCAGAAAGTATCTGCCCACCGCTGAGCAAACATATGCCAATTGAGAGGTTTCAGATTTGCACGAAGTGAAAACAGCTGATGCATCAGGTTACCAGTCTGTCATGGCCAAAGGGGTTCACCTTTATTAGTTGGGGGGCAAATTGCCACTATATTTTTCTGAAAGCTGTGTCTGGAGTATATTTTTACATGATGGCCAGTTGGATTTGGCAGCTTTGTGATTTTACAGCTTCTTAAGTAGAGCTCCCATTGAAATGAATGGGATTTTTTTCCGATTGGGATTGGGATTTCCTATTTGTGTGATATTTCCAGAACACTTTTTAAGGATCTCCAGAAAACTTGGCACGGTTAATCACCATGAGTCAGATTTGAGGGGACATGAATTATAAAATTTATATCACCTTTCTCCATAGTTTGTTACACAATAACCTGTGCACAGTCCAGTGTCTTATTTGGTTTATCCATGATACATTTCATGTCTGTAACTTTAAAGGAAAGCCAATCCAACCATCTAAAAATAAATTTTCTTATAACATATATCTTTATGTAATGTAACATGAGTTGTGACATGTCCCAATCTCCTCCACACTTACTTACACTTTCGGTACTAGAATTAGATGAACCTGCTGTATGACTGATGCATTGGGTATACAACTTTAAAGGAAAACCTATTCAACCACCACAAAGTATACTTTCTTAAATCATGCACTTTGTAGGTGTGATGTAACATGAGTTGCGACACGTTGCACCCTCCTCAATAGTTTACTGTATAATGCACAATACTGTACATTGGTCGTAGGTAAACCAGGTGTATGGCTGGTACATTTTGGTCTGCGACATTAAAGGAAAAAACCAAACCACCAAAACTTCCCTCTCTACATTCTCTTAAATCAGACATTCTAGATGTGGTGTGATGCAGTAATATTTCATGCTTCACCCCACCTGGAACTTGACCTTTGACCTTATGACCCTGCATATTTGGACCACCCATCTGAACTTTGTGGTGATTAAATGTGCCACATTGGTAAAAATCCTTCAATATATTTAGGAGTTATTGCACAAATAGTGTGGAGTGGAGTCAGTGTATTTCAATGGGAGACGTACTAGGAGATAAGGGGCTGTAAAATCACAAAGCTGCTAAATCCAACTTCCTAAGATTACATTTATATGTAAAGCAAACATAACTTGACAGGGAACAGTTACATCACGTAATTCATTTGAGGCAACACACATTTTTCAAGTAAGTCTTACTTAGCCATGATGAAGGCCCCAGACACTGACCCATGACTACCATGTTCCACTAAATATAAATTGGTATATTTTTTAAATATTATTTACATATCCCTAGTAATCACAAAACACCTTGAATGATTACTATTGCAAATTGTTTTGGGTCAAGCCACAGATTAACTGGGCTACATAATCAATAAAAAAAATCATGTTTTTCAATGGAAACTCTGGGATAGCCGTTGGTGAATATAGTTGAGTTTGCTTTGGAAAGGAGGACAGAAACACACAGACCCATATTCTGACAAAAATATTGCATTTAACCAGTGATGGCAACAAAAATATTCATATTAAAAACACTACTGTCAGTTGGAGACAACGGCTGGGTGAACTGAAGAAAGGTAAAACTCATTTATTTCTAGGGGAGGTGGAAAATGAGTAAATGAGTGACATTGTTTGTTACCCAGGGTTTGTTGTTAGGGAAGCAGCAAACAGTCCCTGTGGGAACCACAACATCCATGCAGAAGTTTGGGTAGTCAGTGTGACCAAAGATGGTAAATAGGCGGAGCAAGATATTTCATGGTAGTTCATGTCTATGGGAAAAACTGGGGATCAGTTCCGATCTGCATAAATAGGCGTGTCGTTAACGTGCTTGGCTGTAGTAGATCAGCTGAAGCACTAGGTGGCGCTAGACTGGCTAGTAGAAGATAGTACCGTGAAATAAAATAAGCTTGTGCACACCTGAATTACAGTTGATTTTCTCTGGAGTGGATAGTCATACTATCAAGACATTTTTCTTAAATGGGCAGGAGGGTTTGGAGATTATGATACTGTGTCCGAACAGAAAGATAACACTTAAATATTCAGTGAAATTCTGGGGTTTTGCCATTGACCTCAGTGTTACAGAACGTGCCTTTGCACTGTATAAAGGGGGATTAGTGGCCCCTCTTCGTACGATTATAATTCCAGGAAGTGGCTAATCGTGAAATATCTTGGCTCTGCCCATCTACCTCCTCTAAGTTCTCTAATTCAATTCAAATTCTAATTCAAATTATCTGGAATTCTTATTGGATATTATGAAAGCAAGCCAACACATTAAATGTTTTTTTGTAATTTGCTGAATTTAAATCATTACTACAGTGAAAGATCAATCTATTATTACTATTTTTATGTAGAATATTAAATGGTTAATATTACATGCACACACACATACACTGAGAGAAAGAGAGAGAGGAATACACTTAATTACACAGTCACTCTCACACACTCATACAAAGGGAGGGAGAGAACATCCCCTTAACACAAGTCAGTTAGACCCCTGTCATTGTCATTACGGAGGCTATGTGTTGTGCTATGTGCCCACTAGATCAGAGATAACAGAAAATATATCTATTTTTATTCGTTATTACTTAATGCAGCTTGTTATTACATTTCCGTCCCCCCCAAAAAAAATTGCCTCCCGCATTTTGTAATAGCCTTCGTAACATGTAATAATGTATAACAACATGCGGATATGTTTTGTATAACATATATTTTTAACAAAATATATGTATATATTTAGATATTTGTAACAAAATGTGTAAATTGTTACAAAATACGTAAATTATTACATAATGGAGTGAATTACATTTAGTCAGGTTATTACATAATGCGGTGTTGTTACATACTGTGTTGCAACATGGTCCTTGCAAACATCTTATGTCAGCATAAGAATTCAGTCATCAAATTGGATTTTTATCGAAAGTGAAACAAAATTTTCACAGCTCACATAATTTGCCCGAATCCTGAAAAAACCTGGCACAGATGCATTTTTTTACGGTGTCTGTCCGCATAATTTGCCACCTACCTTTTGAGGCCTGTCCCAGTCCGTTTTCAACAGTATTTTTAGCAGCATCATTCTGAGAGCATTTAAACAGTCCCTCATCCTCATTGAAGAGACAGTGTACCATAGTGCCACAGGTTTCATTCCGTTTAAATAGGTATGAGTCTTCTACAACATAGCCTCTGTCGAAGGTCCTGTGGAACACCACCAGAATGACATTTTTTTTACCTGTTAAATGAATACCAGTGTTAAATAACATAGAACATAGAAACACTGGGAGATAGAAACACTGATAATATGTTCAAGAATTTTTCCAACTGCTCATTACTTTTACCTGAAAGCCCTTTCAAGGCATCATCAATGTCAGATCCTGCACGACTCCGAACCAAACAGAAAGCAAGGATGATGTCACAATCATCACAGTTGGTTGTAGGCTCTATTTTTATTCCTGATGTCACTTGTTTGTAGAAGTCCTTTTGAGCAGCCTCTACACGTCCAATTTCAAAAACTATGTGCAGAAAAGTGCACAGTGTTACTTAAAATAATAATAATAATAATAAAAACAGTAAAAACAAATGCCTGTATACATTAAGGCTTTGTTGACTGGGGAAGGCTGTCAAGAACATGTCAGACAAATAGATAGCCAATCAGAGATCTGTACACCAAAAGGGATTGTCACATCACTATGCTAAAACTCCCCATCCCATGTTTTCCCCATTTGTATGTAGTGTCTGAGGCCGGAGTTTTCAGAGATTTCCACTTTGGCTGGAGTTTTCAAAAGTAGCTGGTTTCAGTGACTGTGTGGATCATAGACACAAATGCATAAATAAATAATCATTTTTATAGATACCCAGCTACGTGTAAACAAGTCCTTAGAGGGAGGGGTTGTACAGGTGTTAGGTGATTTGCATGTGAGAGTGATGGTTCTGTTTTTGTTGGATCTTGCTGGAACATTGTAAATCTGAAATAGTCTAAACGAAGAGAACAGAGAAGAAATCAAAACGATGCTAGACCAAAATACAGAAGTTCCTCATAGAAAGAATTGGAGATCTGCACTCTTCAGCTCCCTTTTTGCTTTATTCAGGTTCCCATTTTACAAATATTTTTGGATGATTCATGAATTTTTTCAATATAGGCTTGAAATACAATCATTTCTTTTGTGGTATTACCCTCAGCACATACTGGTGAGTTACATAAAGATCAGATCATATTTAGTTCCCAAATAATGCAGAAAAATCGATTTTTTTTCTCCTGGTGGATTTTTGCATATGTGTACTTTAGTCCAATGACTTCATGATACTGTTCACTCAGTAAAAAGGTTGACTGATTCACTGCTAGTGTAAATGGAAATTCACAAGGCAAGAATCATGCATATTCCATGCACAGTTGTAGTCCAATTTGATTTACAAAAAATAAAACCCATGTGAAGTAGCCAAAATATTGAAACTAAATGCATAAAAAACATAAGCATAAATGATACAGTAAATAATTGAAAATAAATGTGAAACAGATAAAGAAGATAACAATAAGGCAAGGATAAACCAAATAAAAACAAAAGCATTCACTAATGTCTAGAAATGTACAGAATATAATAAAGTAACATTAGGAGCATTTTCTGCCTGTAGGTTTTACCAGCAAGTTTACCAACTAATTCTTAGTACAGTTCCTTGTGTAATTTGGTTACATTTCTTATGGAGATCATAAAAACTATATTTTTTGGAAACATTAGAGACTACAGAATTAGAAAATCTTTGATTCCACATTTTCATGTGTCAATATGGTGGCCATCTTGGATTCAAAAATGACCACTTTTAATTACAAATTCATCAATCTCCCATCTCTGCATTATAGAAGGCAAGAAATCCAATGGCACTAATGTTAGATGGTTATAAAGGGTCACTGAGCCATGGTTGGTCATTTTTTAAAGTTTTTACAGCTAATAAACCAACTTCGTATGCGAGACAGTACAGGTGAATAAGGTAAAATTTTTAGCTATGATTTCACAATGAAACTTTCCCCATTGTTTACTCGCATTAAGGCAAAGATTTCTTGTATTGGGAATTTGCTGAAATTGTGTTTACCTATGCAAATGTTGCATTCTCTTCTGAAATATGTGCTAATTTCCATTTATTTCCATACAAAAAAAACAGAACAATAGCTTACATAAACTCAAGTTCAAAACCATTGGTTTGGGGGTTGGGATGGGGTGGTCTGCATGTTTTTTTAGGATAAAATCTTATGTAACTTAGGTTGTAAATGACATATTGCCGAACCCCCCTTTAAAAAAAGAAGTTTGATGTAGGCAAGTGCTACTCAAGTGGGAAATTTTGCTCAGAATATGAGAAGAACCTCAATACCTCCTCCCATGAACTGGGCTGCACAAAATCTTGGTCTGACGCATCAAGTTACTTGTCCAGCCAGTGTGTGATGTGTTTCCATCTCTGCTACTCAAGTAAAGCGGCACCTGGTCAGCGCCATGACCAAGTGCTGAGAACAGCGGCTGAGTCCCTTCGCCTGCTTCAAAATCTCTAAACCACCAAGACAATTCATTCCCCTTGTTAGAGCTGAAAAGAAGCTAAACCCACACCAGAAGCCATCGTTAAATCTGGTAGAAAATGTTTTAACAGTGCCATGCCGTACATCTAAAGTGTATTTTACATTATTCTCTGAGGTCTCCAAAGATTGTATGTAACTTGTGTTTGGCTGATAACTGTCCAAGTCCTTAACAAAGCCCTACGCATATTGGCCTTGAGTAAAATGCCTTGTTTTTCTGCCTTTTGGGGGTACTCGATAATGAGCTCACCACTGTAGCATGACAAGATTATG
The DNA here is from genome assembly GCA_015244755.2 of Tenualosa ilisha. NCBI lineage: Eukaryota > Metazoa > Chordata > Actinopteri > Clupeiformes > Clupeidae > Tenualosa > Tenualosa ilisha. The sequence goes on along the minus strand of PYXC01002824.1, from coordinate 574,635 downwards.
TGTTGGGTTTCACACTGGCCAACAAAACCAGATAACTGCTTTGTTATCGCAAGGCTACAATTACAGCCACAGGTTAAAATTTATGAAGCCTGTTGTATTCGCCAAACTTGACAAATCACTCATTTCTTAATGTGTTGGGCACAGAAATAAGAATGGACATTATTCAGGCATGAAACTAAAAATGAGACTCTTACTTTTCTGCTGTTCTGTTATTTTTGTTTAACAAATGTTCAGTGACCTGGCATAGCTAATAATCCTGTGGGGCGGGCACAAATCAAATACATGAGAGCATGAATTGGGCGATTTTCATAGAATTTCATTCTACCAGCCAATGGCTCGGAGTTAATCAACTCTACCTATAACTGAGAGACTTTTTGAATTGGCCTGTTTTCTCTGTTCATTTCTTTTCACTGGCTAATGCAGACAGCAGAGAAAAATACATTTTCACATACACCATAAACACAGTAGTATAGTCCCATCATATTTTTCAAATACAGTAGGTAAAAATTCTTATATGTGGCCAGACACCTTTGCCAGATGCCAGATACACTGCACACAACTTAAGCAAATTGATGTACTCTTGTGCTGTGGACACTGATCACTTAGATCACTGATCACTGTGATCACTGATCACTTAGCCTACCCCTAACCCCTAACTTATCTGCATGATGGAAGTTTTACCATGTACACTTCCAAAAGGAGAAAATCCATTGACTGACTAAATGCATTTTTTCTCACATTCTGGGTACAAGTTCTCTACTTGTGTAGCTCTTACAAGCACCAAATCTACCAGTATTGTTTATATTCATATTCTTAAAGCCTTACCAATATCTCATAAACAAGGTTACATTAGGTTTTATCCCAAAAACATTTTCTGATTTTTGTAGTAATGCAAAAGTGATCTAAAAAGCCTAAGGTAAGTGAAATGAGATAATAATATTTAACTTGACTATCTATTGTTTCTAGAAATGTATGTAAATTAACACATATTGAAGTGGATCATTTGCATATCTAAATATACAACTTCAGAAAACGTATTTGCCTTACTGTGAGTAAACAACTGGGCCACTTTTAATGGAGATACCCTTCAGTTACATTTTTTACCCTATTCACCTTACCTTAAATATATAATGCCTCATTGTGAGTAAACAAATATTGAAACAAAGTTTCAAAGTGATATCTTAGAGTTAGCATTTTACACTATTCACCTGTATTGTCTTGCCTATGCTATTTTCCAAACCCATGATAGTGGCAATAATGACTTTTGAAAATGCGGATTAATTATAGAAGGAAATAGTTTTGATACTCATGTTATAACGTTACAAAATGTGTAATTTCACCAATCCCCCAAACAATTGAACAAACAAAATTATCCAGATATAATCTGGACAATCTGCTGTAATGTAATTGGTGTTTAGGTCTTAAAAGACTTACCCTCAGGTAATTAGGTAATGTCTCATTTAGACATTTTAACACAAACAGTAATATTTGATGTATTTTAAAGTCAATTCTGGGTCATTCTGTGCCAAATCAAAAAAAAATTCAGGAGAAAATGACACCTGACCTTCATGGATTTGCTTCATTCTTTATGTGAATAATGTTACTATACCCAAGACTTACAATGTAAAATATTACCATTGTATCCTCTGTAGTTTTTGAGATATGGGGTCTTAAAAAAGGGGGTCATGTCTGAATAAAATGGAGCTCTGAAAAAATGTCCATGTTCTATAAGGTATTACTCTTTGAGTTTTCATGCTACATTTCTGAAACTTTCAGGAACTATTCTACTGTAGCAGATGTCTTTAAATTCGTCTAGAGATTCTTGTTTCACAGTTGTACATTTGCCGAGTAATGCTTTGCTGAAAATGGCAAGAAAATGACATGATATCTTTTTCAGACTACTATATTTTGTAGATGAATGACATCAGATCTTTAGTATTTCTGTGCATTACACACAAGCTATTGTACATTCTTAACAAATAGGTGTTGTGTGGTGTAATTCTAAATTTTTGAGTTGTGAGACATTAACGATCATATAAATAAATTAAGACTTGTACTTTAAGTACAATTTCCCAAGGTATGAGAAAGAATACCATAAAAACAATGGCACCACTACAAAACCCATGTTTTATTTTGAATATTCACAAAATATGGGATTAGTACCTTTAGCCAAACCACATAAATTACTGTATCAAAGATGGGGTTTCATGGTCTTTCATGTTTTTTTTTTTTTTCCTGCCTTGGTTGCTAGGTGTCTTTGTTTATTTGGTCCCTTGGTTACTATGGCCTGCTGTGTTTACACAGACATGTGCATCTTGGCCTAGTTTCTGGCCCTCCCTTCATTCAGCAATTAGGCTTTTCATTAGCTATTTTGTGTCTGCCTCTTCATTGTGCGTTTAGCCAATGAGGTTTTCTAATTTTGGTCCGGCTTTAATATTTGTGCACATTTTTGCCTTCTTTTATGCAACGATTGATCACAATTTTTGTTGTTGTTGTTGTTGTTGTTAATAATGGCTTCATCTTTGGCACAATGCTACACTGAAGAAATGCTCAGTTGTTTGGAAAACTGTCACAAATTAGTTTTTGTGAAAAATCTCAAAAGCTACCTCAAATTAATACCGGCTACTGTGGAATAACTGTTGCGGATATTGTAACCTAATTTACTTTTCATACACTTAGGTCTACTTAATAGAATGTCACAGGATGTAAATAAGGTAGGCCTATGCTATTGAATAAATCATCTGGACTGTCGGAGATACAAACAATCAGGGAAACGAAAAAATTGCTTCAAATATTTAAATGCCATCCTTTGCCACCCACATTGTAGATATAGCTGTAACTTCGACATGTCCTAAAGAAATGCATGCAAACTTCTCACGGCTGATCACCAAAATGGGACTCAGACTTGAGTAGGTGGTACAGCATACTGATTTGCCATCATGGACCCACCCTAGTCTGACTAAATACCAACACATTGCAAATCATTCATGTCATCTATGTAATGTATATACATTCATGTCATCTATGTAATGTATATACATTAATGTCATCTATGAACTGCCTGAATTGACTCAAGTTCACACTACTTCTTGATTTCCTCATTTCTATCAGCTATGGCTTCACTCACTTGTCTTAGTTCCGGCTAAATCAACAACAAAAAAAAAATAGACATAAGTCTATATTCTTTCACAATTTTCTTCAGACACAGTACCTCTCAAACAATGGTTCAGTAGTGCAATGAATGTGTAAATAGAAACAATATTTCCATGACAACAATAGCTGACCATTAGTTACACAACTGGCTGGACATGTTAATACCCTTGGTTTCATTAGGGTGACAAAGTTTAAAATGAATGAGTTGTGACACATTCTCACTGTACTCACATTGCAACAACTCAATAATAGGTCTTGGTTAAAACATTAAAATCATAGCATATGATTTAATAGAAAGTAAGATGTTAATATGTCTCATGAGGTGCTAGGGCATCATGCTCATGGGTAATGACTTTTTTTGATTAAGCTGTAGTGGCACGGTTGTGGCCTTGAAATCACAGTCACCATAGTTCAGAAGGTTAGTATCTCAGCCACCGTAATGGAGAAGCGTACCGAAGGAAACTAGGCTGCTTTTTGAATCCGTCAAAAACTGGCAATGCTGCTATAAAAGCAATGATGCTTAACATGCTTTTATGAGATACAGCTATCATGTATTGTTGAGAGCCATTATGGTTCCTGTTCACAAGTGATGTGTTATATCAGTTGGACTGTTTTTAGTTTGTTTCATTCTTATTGCGGGGGAGACAGGGCATGGGCATTAGTTTGTGAGTTATTTATGTCTCTCCTTGCCTATTGAAGTGTGGAGGGACCACTTTGAGTTATTGACCTTCTATGTATTTAAATGACATGTTAGAAAGATATCTGTACCTATTGTTGTTGGACAGATTCCTGAGAGCATGCCATAATATTGGCAAGGACATCCATATCTCAAATATCAGTGTTCGAATCTTCCTGTGGACATTTCCCTATCATTCCCAGTCTGTCTCCTAGTCATTTTCTTGTCACACTCCTCTGTGTCTAACTTCATGGGGAAAAAAAAACAAACAACCTACATAAACCATAAAAGAAATTTGACTATAGATGAGGAAAAGACACTGATCAGCTGACATTTCCCCAGACTTGAGCAAAACAGAGCAGAACCATAGGCCTACAACAAAAAGTGAAGTATAGCCAAAATAATTTTACAGCTATCTGTAGTTCTTCTTCTTCTTCTTCTTATTATTATTATTATGGTCTGTTGTTTGATGTCAAAACCGTCTTAGTAAGACTAAAGACTAACCGAATTAGTAAGACTTAAAATTTAAGCGGGTGAAAGGCAGAGATACAGTTCAGTGAGGGGAGGGGCTGTGGCACAAGGAACAAAAGCACATGGCTACATAAACAAAACAACACATGGTGAGCAAGGCAGAAAAAAAACAATCCCCAATCTTTCTCAATTTTAAAGTGCCATGAATCAAAAGGTTTGTTTTCTTTCTGAAAGATTCCTTAATTTCAAGAATTCACTATAACTGAAGTGTAATACATTGAATCATAACAGATCCCATATGCTTCAATGTGGAAACATTATCATCAAAAGTTGTGACCATTTTTTCTTTATGCAAATTTCAGGCAATGTTGTCTGCAACATTGCCTAAAAATTTTCAATTGTCTAGCATGAAGTATGTGAAAGTAATGGACAACTGAACTTAATAAAGTTAAAAACACAATTTTTCCATGATCATGACCCTGTTTTTTAGGGACTAGCATTGGGCACCTAAAGTATGAAGCAAATCCAAAAGGGTCAGGCGTCATGTATTGATGTGTTGATTTCACACGGAATGACCCTTGGACCATTTTTATTTATGCTGTATTGGGACATTAAATAAATAAACATTTTCCCATCTCACATTACATCATTTCAGAGTAATGTATTTGTTGATTTCACACGGAATGACCCACATATTAATTACAGAACTTTCATACTTCAGAGTGATTTTTTTCCCTTTAGGACATTGTTTTTATAAGTGGGAAAAGCAGTTTGGTGGTTAAGGCTGTCAAAGTAAAAGGAAAGGATTACAAGTTTAGAGTAAAGTTTTATCTAGTTCTGCAAAGTCTTGACAGACCTCTTCTAAAATCTGGACATGATATCTATCAGATATCTCTCACATAGTCATTGGCAATGGAGACAGCGTGCTGCAGGGCATCCAGGAGCAAACAATTCATCTTTTCATCTAAGGCAGTCTCCTCATGATAGTTCTTCACTGGGAAGATGCAGTTCATGGGAACACCAAGCTTGCTGCTGCACTGTCGCATCTGGACAAAACAAAAAAACAAACAAGTTATGAGTTATGATACAGATCATTTTTGATGAAAGGTCATAAAGCAACAGACTTACAGGTGTATAAATTAAGTAAGGAAAATAATAATATAACAATCATAATGATGTACACATATTAAATTAAATAAAAAATCACAATAAAATAAATACAATGAAATAGAACTTTTCAAAAAACCTCTATCTCTAATCTATCAAAAACAGAACTTCACCTAAAAGAATACATGTATACTGACTTGGCTGACCTGATTGCATCAAACAGATCATTCCAGAGCCTAGGTGCCCTGACACTAACTGCCTTTTAGTGAAGCTAAATCCCCTTTAGCTTTGAGATTGGGTTTAGGAATAGTAAACAAACCACTACCAGATTATCTTAAGTTACATTTAGGCATATAGGGCACAAAGAGGTCAGATATGTAACTGAGAGAGAGAGAGGCCATGCAGAGCTCTAAAAGTAACCAGAATGATCTTGAAATCAATTCTAATACATACAGGGAGTCAGTGTAGTGAGGATAAAACAGGAGTAATGTGACCACAATTCTTTGTCTTAGTAAGAAGCCTGGCAGCTGAATTCTGAACAGCTTGTAGTCGCTTCATAGATTCTTGATTAAGGCAAGAAAAAAGGCAGTAATCCTGGTGTGAAGGGATGGATGTATGTACAATAGTCTCTGTGTCTTTTAAAGTTGAGATAGATGTTATCTAATGAGAGTAGTTCCATGTCATATCAGCCAAGAAAATCACTATGTTTCATTTTCCATCGGCGAATGGTTGGACTGGAGAAAGGTAAAACTCAATTGTTTAACTTGAGGGGAGGTGGAAAATGAGAGTATTTTCCAAAATGGTGATGTATCCGTTTAAAAGGTCAGTGGTAACTTTCACGAACACACACACACACACACTCACTGCTTGCTTAATCTTCTTGCTTGAGTAGACCTTTGTTAGATCCTTCTCCACCAAAGGACAGCAGGTGTCTACATGAGTCAGAATGACTACTTGAGGAATCCCTGTAGAATGGTCAGATACTTTATGAAGACAGAAACTGTGACTGAACATGACATGTAAATCGCCGCATCAAAAAAGGCACGCAGTAAGAATTATGATGTAGATTATGCACATTTTGCAGTAACTAGAGTCTATCTGATTGGCCAACCCCTATTCTGTGTATGGTTGAAATTATACTGTTGTCCTTGTTACTGTTCACATCAGTGGTAAAGGCATTGCCAGCAGCCAAGAACAGTGTATGTTCTTACACTGCTCTTGTGTCTTACCCCTTACCTGTATAGTGTTGAATTATCCAAGACACCGGGGAAACCTCAATTTTTGTGATGAGTGCCATGGGATCTTTTATGACCCCAGTGAGTAAGGATCTTGGTTAACCTGTACTTTGAAAACTCACTGTCTATGTTGTTACCTTTAGCCTGCCTGTTGATGAACTCTCCATTTGCTCTCAGCATCTATCAAATGCCTAATACTCTTACTAATATTCATACTGTTTTACCCACTCATGTTGTTCTGTCTATTCTTACGGTTTGCTCCTGTTCTACTGTAAAGACACTACTGGTGTACTGGCTAACCTTGTAATCTCTTCTGTTCTAATCTCACATTTTTTTTTAATTTCCTGGTTTACAGACTTCCTCTGTCTATTCTGCTCCACATATTGACTGTTTTATATATTTTATAGAGCATTTTACAAACGTGGTAAGTAGTGGGAACACTTTCATAAATTTCATCAATTTGTTTCTCACCATGCTTAGTAGCAGCTTGTTTGACCTCATCTATCTTGCTCGATATTGGATCAGAGTAGTTGTACGATGTCAATATCTTATCTGCAGGAATCACAGTCACTAGGCAGTGGGCCTGACTCTTTAGAATGGGCTTGTTGTCCTTGTCTTCTTCAGGTGCTCTGCCAGACTAAAACAGACAGGGACAAAAAAGTTTCCTTTTTAATTGTTTTTGAATGAATGAATTGTATAGCCTGATTGATTCACAGAAATTCTTTATCATCATCCATTACCACAATCTTAAAAAAATGCGGTCTCAATAGTTCCGCTAGTAGCAGAATTAATGAACCAGAGGGGAGCTGTACCCTGAACTGTAGCAATGGGAGGGAGGGAATTTCAGTAGATATTGGGGTCATTCCGTGTCAAACGGACCAATTTTGAAGGATTTTCCCACACGACCACTTCAGAATTGGCTGAATCTCAGATTTTATCTCAAATGAAAGTGTGCAAAATTATATCTCAAGGATTTCTATTAAAAAATATGTCTTAGAATGCACCCACCCCCTCTTCTAGAGCCCATGAGCATTTTGGCAACTTCAGACTGTAATATCACCAATACTATTTGAGATTTAATCACAGGCTTTTGTATGCTAACAGTCCAGGTACTGAACTGTGTCTGCAATCAGAAGCCAGCCATCTGTCACAGCTGTGAAATCCTGATGACCCAAACATGGGTTTGTTTTGTAAAGGTTTCAATATTTATGAGCTCCCTGGGAAAACAGCATTGGCTATAAACTCAATTTTGAAATCAACAAATGCATGACGCCTGACCCTCCTGGACTTGCTTCATACTTTAGGTGTCCAATGCCATTGTACCCATCAGCAATTGTGCAAAAGTTTAACCTTCTATCTACTTTCGTATCTGAGATATTGGGCCCTAAAAACAGCGTCATGATCATGGGAAAAAAAATGTTTTTTTATTTATTAAGTTCAGTGTCCATTACTTTCACATACTTCATGCTAGACAATTGAAATGTTCAGACAATGTTGCAGACATGGAGACGTTCTGAACTGTAAATTATTTTGGCTCAGAGTATAATAATTGCCAAGTAATGGATTACTGAAAATGGCTTAAATACAAAATGGTGGTAACTTTTGATGACAATGTTACCACATTGAAGCATATGGGATCTGTTATAATTAAATATATTGCACTTCAGTTACAGTACATTCTTAAAATGAAGGAATGTTTCAGAAAGAAAGCAAACCTGATGTCAAGGCCATGCCCACAACCATGCCACTACAGGCCAATCAAAACAAGTCATTACCCATGAGCCCTAAATTATATGCTATGATTGTAATGTTTAATGTTGTGTTATGATGTCCAGCCAGTCACGTAGCTAAGCTATGGTTAACATGGAAATACTGTTTCCATTTCCTTGACACATTCATTGCATTACTGAACTGTTTATTGAGAGGTTTTATGTCTGTTTACGGTTTATCTGCTCCTTTGTTTCTATGGTGAAATTTGAACTTGAGTTAATTCAAGCAATTCATAGATGACATTAATGATTTGCAATGTATCGGTATTTAGTCAGAGTAGATGGGTCCATGATGGCAAATTATTGTGCTATACCATCTACTCGAGTTTGAGCCCTATTTTGGTGATCAACCGTGAGAAGTTTGCATGCATTTCTTTAGGACATGTCGAAGTTACAGCTATACCTACAATGTGGGTGGCAAAGGATGGCATTTAAAGACCCCCTCCGGTGAAAATGTAACTTTTCACATTCTTAACATGTTTCTAAAATGTCTTATGTGTTGTACAACTCATATCAAGAGCTAAATAAGCAGTTAATGCATGGCAGAGTATTTTTACCAATCCTGCCATTGGAAAAATTCGGCATATAAGTGCGTCACTATGGTACAAATTGGCTTTTAACAGATCCCTGTGCTTGCAGTTGTGACATATCTAAGTTGTTCTTGCATGCTGCAGGAGTAATAAGTGGGTCATTTGCATGCCAGAATGAGGAGTGGTGACGCCCACAGACTGACAAAGGTGACATCCAGTGGAGAGTACTGTTAGTAGGCAGTGAGCAACATCTGGTTTCACCCAATGTCTTTAGCTCGAAGACAGTTGTTCTGCGTTTTGATATAGGAGCTCAAATTCGATTCCCTCGGCATATTACCAAAATGCATATAGGTAAGCTACAGGTAGATAATTTGATTTCATATGTAATTCACAAGCCGAATACTGGCAACCCCGATATGGATTGCAAACCACCATCAACAATCTGGGACGGAACAAGACTGCGGGATGCACCATTTTGCTAGTAGGGCCTAAACTGCCTTTCAATCCTGATTCTAACGCTTCTACGACAGGGAAAGCAGACTGCAAGCGGACACGTTGATCAATCAGTAAGTTCATTTTTTTCATGTCATTTCTTGTGCTTGCTCACTCCAGTGTTCTAGATAAACTGTTAGGCTACGCGATTATTCAGCAATTTGACTTGGTTATGTAGGCTACTGTCTAGCCTGCCCTATACTCTTTTCACGACCGAATTATCAGCAAATGTTCAGAGCATAACAGTTCTGTATAATCTTGTGCCAAAGTCTTGCATGTGAATTACTCTAGTGTTCAGAATATATTGACAATTCAACCTTGGGAGCACCTTATAGAACCCCTTTTTGAGAAGTGATTGATACCTCTGAATCCTGCCTTCAATTATGTCAAGAATACATGTTGTAGGAAGCTGTCTTTACATCTTTGGTATTGAGAAGTTTACTAGTTCATGAATTGCTATAGTAACTAATATTGACCTGTCATGGAGATAATAGATAATAATGGTGTGTTTGAGTGGCTTCATTAAGGTCTTCCTGAGTAATTATTTGGAAGATGGAAGTTCATGATATTGTTGTGTCAGATTACAAAGGGATAATACCCCACTGTTATATGTATCATTAGTCCTTTGAAATATACTCTTGAACACACATTTGATAATTTTTTTTGAAATAGCTCAAAACATGAAAGCATCTAATTGCAAAAAATATAATTAAATTCATGATTCATGTAGCAAACTTAACTGAAATGCTGGCAAAAGTTGCTCTAAAGCAGCATAATGAGGAACAGGGGAGTCAATGATAAAGCAAATAAATGAATTTAGGTGGGGGGCTGGGGACACAAGAAAGTGAAACACCTGGCTATGTAAATGAAACAATGTCATGGTACACACTGTGTACACACTGTGTTTTTTTCCAGACATGTATGTCTAAGGTCTAAATATACTTTGCCAAAAACAAGTTATTCCTGAGCAGCTGCTATGATCATGGATCACTGATCTGATTGATTATAAAACATACTGTACCTTTTCATCCAGCATTGTGCACTTGACCTACTAAGTTTAATTTCTGATATAGGCCACAGCGCTGTGTAAAGTTTTGTGAACCCCTTTGAGGTACCTAGTTTTCTGTAGTGTTTGGTCATAGAATGTGATCTGATTCTCACATTATTTCTGCATTGTTTTCTGCATTACTAGAATGTGGTCTGATTTTCACTTAAGTCACATACTGTCAAATGTGCTGAAGGTAACGGCGCCAAAGAAATTATTATATCTCATGTCTTTTTTGAAAACATCCATGAAACGTCCAAAAGCCTGTGTGCAAAAGTAGTGAACCTTTTGGATTAATCTGTGGTTGGCAGGAATAAACTCAAGTCATGACTGTCAATCAGATCTGCACAACCCTGGCAGGAGATATTTCAGCCAATTCTTCTTTCACTACATATGAATGGTTTGCCTTTTTGAATGTTTTCTGGATGTTTTCAACAAAAATGTTGCAAAAATTGTGAATGGTAGCTATTTATTTATTATTATCGTAAGAAAGGAGGAGTTTGTTTCATTATACATAAAATATTAAACTTAGGAGTGTAATGCTTATACTAACATATGAAAGAAGACTGTTGCAAGACTGTTCCCATGGTGGCCTAGGAGGCCTAGGTAGACAATGGCAGGAAAACAGAGAGGGGAGGGGGCGACCCAAGTAGAGGGAGCATGCTTGCAGAATGCGTCCCAGCATTCGTCCAAGTAATGAGAACCTTGTGTATGAAAATGTCCCGAAGCCTGAATTTGTATGAAAGTATACACAATTGTAAACAATACACAAAGAGCCCAGCATGGGCAAAAATATTGTTATTTTTTAATAATAGAGCAGGTGGGAAAATCCACCAATATGAGTCAGACCCGGAGCCTCCTGATTGATTAATGGAAGCATGGGGGTCTCTGGGTGGTTCGAACAGTATAAAAGGCAAATGCTTAGAAGGGCCAGTCAGAGCTTGATCAACTCTCAAGGTAAGCGGTATCCTATCTGCAGTGGGTCTTCTTCACTCTACTATGCACTTATATTGTGAGGCAGTTGCCTCTTGTATACTCCGCTGGTATTGAGAATAAAGTCTTTGTCAACAACTCTACTGTGAGTTTTTGGTTTTGACCAAGTGTATTTGGATGGGTTTCGAATTCGGGATGTTATAAAAGTCGAGGTGATTTTTCCACGACATGGTATTAGCGCCAGTACACTGTGTTTGACTGTTGCCTACTCGTGACTTCTCATGAGGAAAATCACATCATATTACATTTTATGACCAAATAATGTGATGCAGTTTTTTTAATTTGTGGAAAAGATAAAGCCATTTAGTCACCACCCTCCGCTTACCAAATTGGCTTTATTATGTTAGATATAATGACCCAGTTTTTATTCTTCCAGGTATTCAGAACAAACCATCTACTCATGTCTTTGGATGCAACATGGTTATCAACTTGGCACAATCATCCTCTAACCCTTTGAGAGACAAGCCTCCCCCTACAAAAGACGCTTGGAAGTGCCCTTGGTTTATACTGATTCTGACGACAAATACCAAATTGACACAGCACTGTCCAGGTCCACTTTATCTGATTAAACCATGAGTTTTGGCAACTTGTACAAGTTTATCTACAGGCTCTTCACATGTATGCCTATATTTGGTTTTGTATTACACAGCAAACCCATAATAGGTCTCATCGAAAGGTTGAGGATCAACCAGTAAAAGCGGTATATATGAGATTTGCATGAAGGACACCCTGGTAGTTTTACTCATCACATTCCGTTTTCAAACACCTTTTTTTCCCCTACCCACCCTAGTAGTGCAGTTCAGTTTTCTTGTATTTATTTATTTTCAGTAGGTATTTTTTGTTGTTACTGCCCTGAAGATGTGTATTTTGGCTATTTATAATAATTTTATCTCTTGACCTAATCTGACTCTGTGTATTTATGATGACTATGTCATTCATTATCAACCTATACATTTCTATATTGTGTATGCAAATCTGCAACTACACTATAAACTGAACATGAAGCTAATGGGTTATGATGTAGACATAAGCATCTTGTTATGCATACAAGAAAATGGAAAATGGAAGTTACCTTTGGGTGTAATTTCATGCAGTCTGTGCCTTGATCTTTTAAGCTACTGCTGAAAATAATTGTTAGGAACTGTGCAAAGATAACTGTGTTATCTTTGGTTGACTATCTTCCTGCAAATAAATGTTCTGCTCCCCGGAGGACATCCCACGGCGCGTAAACCAACACAACATTTTGGATAATGTCAGTGTGTGGAATGGAGTTTTCCGCTTCCCCGGTGAGAATATTATGTTCAAAATGCCTCTCACTCGGCGCACGTGGAAGTAAGGTAAACCAACCGAAAACAAAGTTTACATAGCTATTTGTAAATGTCTACTCAAGGGTTGAACGTTTAGGCTATATTTATTCCAATTATTACGAACGGATAGACATTCTCCACTTGTGTAGGCAGCTCGCGATCTCTGAATCGGCTCATTGAAGGTTGAAGGTTGAAGTTTGCCATCGTGTCTGGGAAGTCATGTTTAAGCTTTGTTTGATTAGAAGAGGAACCTATCTAGGCAACAGTCGGTGGCGACAGCTATATTTGCATATTCATAGTTTCTGATTTTGAAAGGGGGGAGAAAAAATTGGTATGTCTGAATCAGCCACTGGAGGAGAACTTCAGCTAACTGACGTAGATCTATATTCTATTTTCACCATCGTTTTTCACTTTAGAAAGAAAAGAACATATAACAAGACTTACAAAACTGCAAAGACAAACTGAAAGCATACATAGTACCTCTCAATCTACAGTTCAATAATAAAACAAATACATCAACTAAATAGAAGGATGACTATAGTTGACTCTATACCTGGCTAGACATGATAATGCCCTTGGCTTCATCAGGGTGACTAAGCTCAAAATGAATGAGTTGTGACATACATTCTCACTGTACTCACATTGCAGCCACTCAAAAATAGGTCTTGGTTAAAACATTAAAATCACAGCATATGATTTAACAATAGAAAGTAAAATCTTAAAATATCTCATCAGGTGCTAGGGCTCATGGGTACTGACTTTTTTGATTGGGCTGTAGTGCCATGGTTGGGGGCGTGGCCTTGAGATCACAGCCACCAACCGTAGTTCAGAGGGCTAATCCCATCCACCATAGTGGAGAAGTGTCTAAAAATAAACTAGGCTGCTTGCTGAATAGATGCACGTCGTACGATACTGTTGCAATAGCAACGATGCTTTATGTGCTTTTGTTGGATACATCTGTTGTGCATTGCTCAGAGCAGTTGTAATACTATATCATATATTTTCTGTGTCAACAGGACTGTTACTTGTGGTGTTTTTTTTTGTTGTTGTTCAAATTGTGAAGTGTGGAGAACGTTTTTTGAGTTGTTGGCTTTCTATGGATTGGAAGAATGTCCAGATCTGTTATTGGTGGACAACTTCCTGTACCATTGAAGAGAGTAAGGCATCATGCATTTGTTGATTTCACACAAAATGACCCATAGTCATGTCATTAGTACCAAAAAGCCTTAGAAGGACTTATGAAAGGACTTCTGCAGTGGCAAGCCTGTGACCGGGCAATGGATTCACCATTGGATAATGCCTCGTGTTCTTCACGAGGCCTTGAAACCTTAACGTTTCTCAAAATGCAAGATTGAACAATTAAGATAATGCTATTTACATATATTGAGTTTTTTTACATTTTCATATGGATTAAATAAGTGCGAAGTAACAATTTCCACAAAAACCCAGTCAGAACTATATAACCCATAAGATTGCAAACACCTGAGTGTATTTAAGCTTACCTTGTGGCCTTCAGAGAGATGACCTTCTAATAGCTGGATTATGGCAGCAGTCTTCACCCCCATCATTGCCGAATTCTAGACCCATGGTGTCAGCAAAGAGAAATGGCAACTCTTTTCCGTTCTGGTCCTGTATGGTGTAAGTTTTGCTCTGAAAAGGTAAAGTTGTTAGTTTATCTGATGTTCTGTAGTCTAGATGTGATAAAATGTATAAGACTGTCATGTGTCTGCACTTGGATTGCTCCCACATAATCATTATTAGCCTCGTGCACATAATAGCGGGTTGTGCAGGTAACCTAGATAAACCAACTGGTGGTAACTCTGTTGGTAACTGGTGGTACCATTTACATGTAGCTGGATATCAATAAAACTGCATATGTATTTATGTGGTTGCAACTATAATTTACACATAAATGGAGGTTTCCATCTCTAAAAATGGCTACTTTTGAATATCTCTGAAAACTCTGGCTTCAGACACTATGTGTGGATGGGGAAAGCATAGTTTTAGCATTGTGATGTGATGGTCCTTTCTTGGCTTTCCAGTCTCCAGTTGGCTATATATTTGTTTGGCAAGTTTTCTTGACAGACTCCCCCTGCTGTTTTGAGGATCATGTAAACTGTTATTTTCTAATATGGAGAAAGAGAGGAGGGAGGAATTCCGTGTCAAATGGACCAATGGCTCCCAGTCGACCCCCTCAGAATTGGTTGATTCTTAGATATTATGTGCCCACAAAGGAAGGTGTGCAAAAATATACTTCAGTATCTCAAGTATTTCTATGAACAATATGCCTTAGAATGTACCCACCCCCTCTTCCAAAAAAGTGCCCATGAGCACTTTTTGGCAACTTCAGACTGACTAAGACTAATATCAGTGGGTTAATGGGTTATTGCATGCCAAAGTGAGGAGTGGTGACGCCCACAGACTGAAAAAGAAGGCGACATCCAGTGGAGAGTAGTGCGCAGTGAGGAATGTTGTTTTGACACAATGTTGTGAGCTCAAAGACTTTTCTGCTTTTCTGTATTTTGATGTTGGAGCTCAAATTTGATTCTCTCGGCATTTTACCAATATGCCGATAAGAACCGGTAGATTTGCTTTCAAATGTATTTCCTGAACTAAGTGTGGGTACCCCCGATATGGATTGCAAACCAACATCAAAATCCCTGGATGGAGCAAGAGTGCAGTGTAGCCTGCAGAGCTGTATTTTTTTTTCTTTTTTTCATTTTTTGTTCTAGCATATGCCTTTTGCTAGTAAACTGCCTTTGAATCAGAAAGTTATTTTTTTTCATGTCATCTGTCATGTCTGTCTGTCACTGTCACCCGGTCTCTCCCTGATCACTTGCCCCTCCCACTCACTCACGCTACTCTGGCTCAATCATTACTCTCACCTGTGCCTTGTTAACCGTTGTCTGCTGTGTATTTAAACCCCTGTCTTTCAGTGTATCCCTGTCAGACTGTCCGCGAACCTACTGCTACTCACGCAAGGCAAGCATTCTAGACCCTGACTTCTGTTCCCGCTCCTGAAAATCCTGTGTTTCTGTCGCCTGTCTGTTTTTGTGTTTCTGTCCTGTTCTCCTGCCTGCCCCCGTCTTCTGTTCGTCATATCCTGACTGATTGCCTTCCCGCTGACGACCTCAGACCGATTGACCTCTGCTCTGCTCCCCTGCCCTGGTACCGACCTCTGCCTGTCCCTGGTTAACGCTCTGCTGTCCCGGCATTCAACCTCTGCCTGTCCACGACCTCCGCTCTGCTTTCCAGCCCCTGTTACCGACCTCTGCCTGTCCAAAACCTACGCCCCGCTCTCCAGCCCCGGCTTCTGACCCGCTGCCTGCCCACGACTTACGTCCTGCTCTCCAGCCCCGACTTCTGACCTGCTGCCTGTCCTCGACTCCCGCTCTGCTCCCCAGCCCTGGTTATCTGACTCGCCATTCGAAGAGCATCCACACACTCCCTTACCCCTTTACCCGAAATAAACTGTGTTACATGCCGCTTTTGGGTCCGACTCGCTCTGTTCCGTGACATCATCTCTCTTGTGCTTGCCCATTTTGGTGTCCTAGATTAACTTTTGGGCTGACATAGGCTGCCCTATAGACTCTTTTTTCACAACCAAATTATCAGAAAAATGCTACTGAGCATAGCAATTCAGTTTGCTTTTGGTGGGCATAGCCGTCACTCGTCAGCTAACTAGAATGATGCATCGGCGGCTAATTTGGCTGTTTTTCCATCCGTTTTCTGTGGGTGTTTGTTTACTTAGGCCTACAAAGCGATGCGGTCGTGTTTCACTCTACCCCCACCCTTCAATTTATTAGCCTGATTACCTGTTCCTGATTGTGGCTAAAAGCCACTTTCTGGCAGGTAATGACAGAGCCAGCATCTTGTTCCCCATGCTCCTGTTCAAACTATCTAGGCCTACGTGGTAGCTAAGATAGTTTGTGCCAGTTTCCAGGCACTATGTTCCCTTCTATATATCAAATCACCTGGACTATGAGCCGTGAAGTTAGTAAAACTAAAATATTTTTTCTGTTAACCCCCTGATGTTAGGTCTAGTCTATGAATGTGACTGAAAAAAGCCAACATCTTGACACATTTTAGCATTCTGTTGATTGCTACTATCTAAGAGAAAAAAAAAACTATGAACCATTGCGGAAGTCAGTGCTTTCTCTAGGTAGATTCAGAAGAACCTCTCTGTGGCTTCCACTGTATCACTTTTATGTTTCAGAAAGTACACAAACACTGCACTTGAATGGTCATCAGTAAAGGAAAGTGCATACCTATACCCTTCTCTGGACTCTGGGTCAATAGGGCCTACCAAGTCAGTATGTACCAACTCTAAAGCCGACTTGGCTCTCACATCAGGCTTCCTGTTCCTGCTCTGAGTGAATTTACCTTGAACACACACTTCACACTGCATAGACTTGGGTACTTTACCTTTAATTGACATACCATCCACAACACTCTCTAACTTCTGAACATCATTAAAGTTGCAGTGGAATTGGATCATTTCAGCATACGCTTCAGCATTCTTTGCTGCATCCTCAGCCAGTGCGTCTGCATTTGCACCCTCGGCGGGCCTGTTCAGAATTGCGTCCTTTAATTTCAGCAACCGCAAGTGGCCCAAAAACTTTGTCTTCCACAGCTCATAGTTCTTTTCGTCTCCGTCAAACACAAGACGAGACCAACGTGAACTTGTCCTTTCACTCATGGTGCCGACACTCCAAACCTTAATACACACTCAAACACGCAAACAAACTTTCTTGAGGCTACTCAAGCCATATCTGCACAAAGGCCAGCGCACCTGGGCCCATAACCTGTTAAACAGAGCTTAACTAGATACTGGCTAAAGAAACATGCTTGGACACAAATTGCTGTGAGAACACACAATCAATGTTTATTTGTGCAGGTGCAGCTTAAATAGGCACATGGCATAGTCACATGACACACACCTGATGGGAATCCTTCTCTGGGTGTAGCAATACTTGCATCAAAAACCTACAACTGATACAAAATGCTGCGGCCCGAACTCTCACCAGGACTAAAAAATATGAACATATCTCTCCTATCCTTGCTTCCCTACATTGGCTCCCTATTAAAAGTCGAATTGATTTTAAAATACTCCTCCTAACCTACAAAGCCCTCAAGGGCGATGCACCAACATATATTAAAGACTTACTTGTCCCTTACCACCCTCCTAGAACCCTAAGATCCCAAAATGCTGGTCTCCTTGTAATCCCAAGAATATCAAAATCTACGATAGGAGGAAGAGCCTTTTGTTACCGTGCACCCCTCCTGTGGAATAATCTCCCCCCCCACATTCGACAAGCGGACACTCTCAATACCTTTAAGTCTAGACTTAAAACCTTCCTCTTTACTGTTTCCCATAGTTAGGGATGGTGCATGGCAAATCATCACTTCTCATGGGTCTTTTGGAAGGGACTGCCTCTGCTGTTGCCCCCAGTTGCGAGGCATGGCAGCCACTGACCATCCCTGCAGTGGTGCTGGTTTACCATGCATCATACCTTAGTTATGCTGCTATAGCCTAGCGCCACCGCACAACCTTCATGTGTCATGCCGTACAACTCCCTCTCTCTCTCTTTCAGCTCTCTCTCAATATTTATATGTATATATATATATTTTATACACATGTATGTATGCCCAAATTACACATTTGCTTTCTGATGTGTGAGCCTGGCCTAATTCACTATTTTCCTCTGTCCACAATTATCTTTGCTGAGTGTCATCCCTGCCTCATTCTGGCGGACTCCTCTCACCCTCCCCTCCTGCGTGGACTACAACCAACACTACGGGAGGCCCATGTCAGGACCGACTCCCCATCACAGAGGACCTTCCTGGACGCCGATGCTGGGCCCGACTCCCCTTCCTGAGGCTTCGTGATTGACCCCCCCTCACAATGGCGCTGTCAAATGGACCCTTACTGTTACCCCCATGACCCATCTCACTCCTTCGAGTTTGTCACTATGCCTGGCCGCTGCTACATTGTCCAGCCATAATTCCTGATAACCACCTATAGACTGATTACCATGTAATGTAAAAGTGGGATAATACTCTATTATGAACTATTATGAACCTTAGCTAAACCATAGGCAACTTATAGTCTGTCATGGTTACTACTGATTGTAATTTTTCTCCATGACCCCTGGCAGTTGGGTTAGCCCCTTGAGTCGTGGATCTGCCCAAGGTTTCTTCCTAGATTAACTGAACATAAGGGAGTTTTTCCTTGCCCCTGTTGCTCTTGGGTGCTCCTTCTGTGAAGCGCCATGAGACAATACTATTGTAAAATGCGCTGTATAAATAAAACTGAATTGAATTGAATTGAATAATTGGGAGCACATTCATTAAGCAATCAATCAAGAAATTAACAGACATAAGGAAGATCAGGCCGTACCTAATCTAACATGCAACCCAGCTCCTGGTACAGACCCTGGTTCCAGCCTGTGCTTTGAGACCGCTACAGATGATCTAGAATGCAGCTGTATGTCTGGTTTTTAACCAGCCAAAAAGGGCGCATGTCACACCTCTGTTCATTGAACTCCACTGGCTACCCTTAGGCGCTCGCATCAAATTCAAGGCACTAATGGTGGCCTACAGGGTGATTAAAGGTTCTGCTCTCATCTACCTGAATACTCTCTTAAAGCCCTATGTCACCCGCCAACCACTTCACTCCTCCAAGGAACATTATCTAGCACGGCCAACACCTTGCACAGGTCAATCCAGGCTCTTCTCATGTGTTGTTCCACGCTGGTGGAATGACCTTGCAAGTGCTACCAGATCAACAGATACCCTCTCCACCTTTAAGAAACTCTTGAAGACCCAACTCTTCCAAGAATATCTCCTGGTTTGAATTCAAATACCAGGAATACAATTAACCTCTTATACTTAATCTCTCTTTTATACTGCACTTTTATTACACTATTACACTTTCAACTTAAAATACTGCACATTGTATGTTAGCAATATGCACTCTTTGTTGGTTTTTTCATTGTGTTGTAGCTTGAATGTTATCCTCTTTTGTAAGTTGCTTTGGATAAAAGCGTCTGCTAAACCCATAAATGTAATGTAAAATGTAATGTGTCTCTAAAACAGCATAATGAGGAACATGTGAGTCAAGGATCGAGCAAAGAAATGGATTTATGTGGAGGGGTGAAGACAGACCCAAGGAAATAAAACATATGGCTTTGTTAACCAAAACAATGTCATGGTACATGGAAACAAATGCCCACAGAAAATATGGGAGAGGGGCGATGAGTCTACATTTAACCTGTGTCTATACTAAAAAAAATCCTAGCTCATGTTTTCTGTTATAAAAAACACACACTGTGTTAAAAACACTTTTTACAGACTAAGGTATTCCTAAGGTCTAAATATACTTCTACCAGAGCAGCTGCTATTATCATAGATCATCTGATCTGTTTGATTATAAAACAAACTATACCTTTTCATCTAGCAGTGTGCACATTACCTACGTACTTTGTTTTGTTGTGAACCCTTTTGAGGTACCTAGCTTTCAGCTTTTTTTTATTTGGTCATAGAATGTGATCTGATTTTTTGACATACATTCTCACTGTACTCACATTGAGAGTGTATATATATATAATTTTTTTTTGTGGGGGTGGGGGTTGTAGTGGCATGGTTGTGGGCGTGGCCTTTAGATCACAGCCAGCTTATGGGTTTTTATTGGATGTATCTATTGCGAATTGCTGAGAGCAGTTATAGTGCTTATATTTCACATACAATGTTCTTTATGTCAATTTAACTGTTTCTGGTTTGTTTGATTCTTATTGAGGACACAGCACATAGGTAGTGGTGTGCAACTTATTTATGTCTCTGCTTGCATAGTGAAGTGTGGAAGACACACTTTGAGTTATTAATTTTCTTGGATTGAAGAGCATGTTAGGAAGATGTTTCAGATCTATTATTGTTGGACAGCTTCCTGAGAGCATTTGGCAAGGACGTCCATATCTTGAATATCAGTGGAAATTTCCCTAGCCTTTCCTGTTTGTCCCACTTTGTGCCCAGTCATTTTCCTGCAAAACTCTAAACAAAAAAAAAAAAAAAAAAAAAAACTAATAAACTACATAAACCATAAAAAATGACTATAGACAAGGAAAGAGACTAATTAGCCTACATTTCCCCAGACTTGAGCAAAGCAGAGCAGAACCACAGGCCTACAACATAAAGTGAAGTATATCCAAAATAATTTTACAGCTATCTGTAGTGGAGGGGTGGTGGAAGAGTTGGCAGATCCTGACATGAATGTGGCTAAATTTTCACATTATTATTATTATTATTAGTAGTAGTAGTAGTAGTAGTAGCAGTAGTAGTTGTAGTTGTGATAGTAGTAGTTGTTGTAATATTAGGGTCTGTTGTTTGATGTCAAAACCGCTTCTTTGGTAAGGCCAAAAATTAAAGTGGCTAAAGAGCGGAGACACAGTTAAGTGAGGAGAGGGGCTCTGGCACAAGCACATAAACAAAGCAACACATGATTAGCAAGGCAGAAAAAAAAAACCCAAAAAACAAAAAACATACCTTGAAAGCTAGGTTTGTCATTGACTATTTTATGTAGTTTCCTTTTGGGTATACATTTTTTATTTTGTGCATGCAGAAATTAAAAACATGTCTTAGTGGCTTTCATTTTTCTTCTTTCTTTCTTTATGTATTATTATTATTTTTTTATGTTAGACTTTGTCATACCTGAAGACTTAATTTCCAGATACAATTTTATCTTTCTCAATTTTGAAGTGCCATAATTCAAAAAGTTTGTTTTCTTTTTGAAACATTACTTCATTTCAAGAATGCACTTTAACTGAAGTATAATACATTGAAACATAGATCCCATATGTTTCAATGCGGAAGCTGTCATCAAAAGTTACCACCATTTTGTCTTTATGCCATTTCAAGTAATCCATTACTTGGCAGTTATTACACTCTGAGACAAAATAATTTACAATTCAGAACATCTCCATGTCTGCAACATTGCCTTAAAATTTCAATTGTCTAGCATGAAGTATGTGAAAGTAATGGACACTGAACTGAATAAAATTTAAAAACAAATATTTTCCAGATAGAAAGTTAAAATTTTGGACAGTTGCTGATGGGTACAATGGCATTGGGCACCTAAAGTATGAAGCAAATCCAAGAGGATCAGACGTCATGCATTTGGTGATTTCACACGGAATGACCCATTTGTTGATTACCCACAATGACCCAATACCTGTTTTCATAAATACCCAGTGTAAATGTAGTGTGAATAAACCTGTGTTTATGGGTGTGGTGGAACAGTGTTTATGTTGCAACTGGTGACAACTGGTCAACCAAGGTTCAATTTTAGAGCTCAATTGTGGGTCTGTGTCACATTGAATAACAGTGTCAGCTATATATATATCAACCAGATTTACTTTATATTGACTGAGACGAGAAAGAGGCCTTGCAGTGTATGGGGTAAGCTACATTATCTTGCCTCATTCTTTTTGATTGATTTTTTTTTTTTAATCCAAAGCAGCTTACATTCCCCAAATCCCATAGCAAAGCTTTGTTGAGCACCTTGTTCAGGTGCACAAAACTAGCAGTGAACCACAACTGATCAGGTTACAGGTATGCTACGCTGATTTCTTATCCATTATGCTGCCATCAATCAGTTCTTTCTGTGTATATTTCTTTTCCTTGAAAGATTATTACTTTAAGAGTCATTTTCTGTAAAAATATTTTTCCTTTCGGAGTCAACTTACAGTTTGTGTCAGACTTCTGGCTCTATCGCCGGTGCTTGAACCTGCTATCGCATTCACAAATATGCGTCCCCGGAAGATGTAGTTGATGGAGTTGATCAAGCTGGATTTCCCTGCACCAACTGGACCAAATAGCAGGAACCTGAGATGTTTTGCCTCTTGATTGCTGGGTTTAAATTTCTCCAGGGAACCTTTCATATCGGTACTGTGAAGCGTACAGACACACAAACACATACTTAAGTTCTGGAGACTTGGAGAAAAGCGTTGAGACTCCTAGTAGATTTCTGTTGCTAAAATTTGTTGCTGAGACTTTCAGAATTTCTAACATCATTACATAATAACATTATTTCTGAATGTCAATAGACTGGTAAGTCAAGGTATGGTGCAAGGTATGGTGTTCAATATTACAGAATAATCATTCCCTTTGTGATACAAGCATCAACTCTTGCATAAATAATGATCAGACCTAATTTTACAACCAATATTTTTCAATTAATAAAGTGCCAATTTGTTTTTAAAGACCCCTCCGGTGAAAACTGAGTTTTTCACATTCTTACCATGTTTGCAAAATGTCTTATATATAATATATAATATATATAATAATGTCTCGTGATGTAAAACTCATATCAATTGCTAAATAAGCAGTTGATGCATGGCAGAGTATTTTTGATTTGAAAGCGTATTTTTACCAAACCTGCCCTTGGAAAAATTCGTCACATAAGTGCGTCACTATGGTGCAAACTGGCTTTTACTTTTACATTTACATGTATGCATTTAGCAGATGCTTTTATCCAAAGCGACTTACATATTTGTCAACTATCTATTACATCAGGGCCACTCTCCCTTAGAGCAACGTAGGGCTAAGTGCCTTGCTCAAGGGCACAACCAATCCCTGTGCTTGCAATTGTGATGTATCTATGTTGTTCTCGCATGCCGCGTGCTAATAAGTGGGTCATTTGCATGCCAAAGTGAGGAGTATCTGTACTCAGTATCTGTAATGCCCACAGACTGAAAAAGAAGGTGACATCCAGTGGAGAGTAACATTAGTGCGTAATGAGGAATATCTGTTGTCTGTTATCTGCAGTCATTAGTTCGAAGACAGTTGTTCTGTGTTTTGATGTAGGAGCTCAAATTCGATTCCCTCAGCATATTACCAAAATGCATATTGGTAAGCTACGAGTAGATAATTTGATTTCAAACGTAATTCACAAGCCGAGTGTGGGCACCTCCGATATGGATTGCAAACCGCCATCAACAACCCGGGACGGAACAAGACTGCGGAATGCACTTTGCATAGGGTTCTGCTAGGGCCTAAACTGCTTTTGAATCCTGATTCTGACAATTCACCTCTACAACAGCGAAAGCAGGCTACAAACGGACACATAGATCATGGTAATTTCTTGTGCTTGCTCACTCCGGTGTTCAAGATAAATTGCTGGGCTACGCGATTATTCAGCAATTTGATTTGGTGATGTAGGCTACTGACTTGCCTGCCCTATAATCTTTTTCATGACCGAATTATCAGCAAATGTCCAGAACATAACAGTTCTGACCGCATTTGTCGTGGCATGGCTGCCACTCGTCAGCGGACTAGAATGCTGTATTGGTGGCAAATTTGGCATTTTTTTCTCCGTTTTCTGTGGGTGTTTGTTTACATAACATGCGATGAGCTCATTGCGGCTACAAGTAACTTGTTCTATCTCCTATTCAAACTCGGTATTGAAACTTGATAGTCGAGATGGTTCGTGCCAAATTACAGGTGTTACGTTCACCTCTACATAACAAATCATCCAGACTACGTGAAGTAAAGACTGAAATATTTTTGCACAAAGCTTTTTCTAATGTTAGGTCGAGCTTATCGCCTAAAGATGATGGTAAAAGCTTACTTTTGTAAGCTACTAACTAGACCTATCAACGAGAAAGCCACCGGTGTCCCAGATTTACTGCAAGTGAGTAGAATGTATGTAACCCACTAGTTGCTTGCCATTCATCTGCAACAACTCTGCAACAACTGTGTAGGCTATTTACCTAAGTCTGAAGGGCTTCTCGGTCATGGTGGTCATGGACCATAACTTCACAGAAATCACTAGAAGGGATTAGCCTAAAGTAAAGTCTCCCAGATTCTCACTGGTACAGTTACAGAAATGAATGAAAAACTAAAGCAGTAATAAGCTTTTATTTCCAAAATTTTGAATAAAAAAAAAAAAAGTTTTAGATCGTTTACAGATATATAATTCTAGGTCATTTGGCATTGTTACAAGGCAACCTAGATAAACGCAAACTCTATCCATACCTGTTTCCCCTTTAGTGACATCCGAACCTCACACAGCCGCACCCCATCCCAGCATTCATAGCCAGAACTGCCAGAACTAATAAACCAAGTTCTATTTCGTAATGTAGTGGTAATCTGTATAATCTTGTGCCAAAGCCTTGTGTGTGTGTGCATGTGAATTAATCTAGAGTTTAGAATGTATTGACAATTCAACCTTAGGAGCACCTTATAGTCCCCCTTTTTGAGAAGTGTGGGAATATTGATGTCTCTGACACCTGCCTCCTACTAGTGGAATGTATCGAGAATACAGTTTGTAGGAAGCTTCTTTACATCTTTCGCATTGAGAGTTCAATTTTAGTAATTCATGAATTGCTGTAGTGAGTAATGTTCACTTGTCATGGAGATATATATATACAGGATGCGATTTGTCTAAAAAAACAGAGGGGGGGATGTTTTTTGTTGTTGTTTTTTTTTAATCATGAAAAAATCAAGCAGTCAACAGGTTTATGGGGGGTATGACCCCCCCCCCATCCCCCCCTACAAATCGCACCCTGTATATATATATGTCATGGATAGTAATTGTGTATTTTGAGAGGCTTTACTAAGGTCTAGCTGAGTAATTGTTTGGAAGTTACCTTCATGGTATTGCTGTGTGAGATTGAACTACAAAGGGACTATTATAGGTATCAACAACAACAACAACAAAAAAACAACAATTTATTCCTGAGCAGCTGCTATGATTGTAGATCATTGATCTGATTGATTATAAAACTTACTATACCGTTTCATCTAGCAGTGTGCACTTGACCTACTAAGCTTAGTTCCTGATATCGGCCTCAAGTGCTGTGTAAAGGTATAAATTGAATTGAACTGAATAAACTCAAGTCATAACTGTCAATCAGATTTGCACAACCCTGGCAGGAGATATTTCAGCCAATTCTTCTTTCACTACATATGAATGGTTTGTCTTTTTGTTTTATGGATGTTTTCAACAAAAAATGTTGCAAAAAATGTGAAAGGTAGCTATTTCTTTTGTGCTATTAGCTCCAGTACACTGTGTTTGGTTGTAGGCTACTCATGACTTCTCATGAGGAAAATCACATTACATTACATTTTATGACCAATAATGCGAACCGACTTTATTATGTTAGATATATAGAATGACCCAGTTTTTATTCTTCCAGGTATTCAGAACCCATCTACTCATGTCTTTGGTTGCAACATGAATACCAATTTGGCACGATCATCTTCTAACCCTTTGAAAGTCAAGCCTCCCCCTACAAAAAGATGCTTGGAAGTGCCCTTGGTTTATACTGAATCTGACGACACATACCAATTCGACACAACACTAGATCTGTCTAGATCAGCTTTATCTGAATCAAGGTATTTTTTGTTGTTTTTGTTGTTACAGAATATGGGTATTTTAGCTATTCATAATAAAGTTATCTCTTGATCTAATGTGACTCTGTGTATTTATATTAACATCATTCATTATCAACCTATATATTTCTATATTGTGTATGGTATTGTGCATCTACACAATAAACAGAACATGAAGGTAATGGGTTATGATTGAGACATATGCATCTTGTTATGTACTGGCTACAAGAAAATATTCTGTGCATTTTGGAAGTTGCCTTTGGGTGTAATTTAATGCAGTCTGTGTCTTGATCTCCAAAGCTACTTCTGAAAATAATTGTCAGGAACTGTAGAAGCTACGTTGTTAGTTACCTCTGGCTGACTATCTTTCTGCAAATAAATCTGCTCCCTGGAAGACGTCCCTCGGTGCGTAAATCAACACAAGATTTTGGATGGGGTCAGTACGTGGAGTGCAGTTTTCTGCTTCCCCGGTGAGAATATTATATTCAAAATGCCTCTCACTCGGCGCAAGTAAGGTAAACCAGCCAAGAACAAAGTTTACATAGCTACATGTTGTCTAGCCAAAGGTTGAACATTTAGGCTATATCTATTCTAATTGCTACGAACAAATAGACATTCTCCACTTGTGTAACCAGCTCGTATTCTCTGAATCATTTGTGACTCATCTGACAAAGGTTGAAATTTGCCGTCGTGTCTGAGAAGTCGTGTTGAAGCTTTGACTGATTAGGGCAGGAGCCTATCTAGCCAATAGTGGGTGGTGACATTGGCGGGGCTATATTTGCGTATTCATAGTTTAAAATTTTTGAAACCTGGAAGAAAAAAATGGTAGGTCTGAATCGGCCTCTGGAGGGAAACTTTAATGCGACTAACTTCAATTCAATTGGGAAAAAACTATGCATGTAAACACACGCACTATTTTGGCCAAGGACTGTATGTGATGGCCAGAGCTCACTGAAGCCTTATGTCCCATTGGGTAAATGAGTAAATAAATTTAGAAAATGAAATGGGGGTAGGTGCATTCTAAGACACAGTTTTCATAGAAATACTCTTTTGAGGTAAAAGTTTACACCTTCGATGTTTGGGCACATAATAGTCTATCTCAGAATCAGCCAATGCTGAGAGGGTTGAGTGGGGGGCATTAGTCCATTTGACACACATGGTTTCCTCTTATTATAAACTCCTTACTGTCTGATGACTCAAAAATAGACTTACGCCAAGTTCAGCTGTCTCCAGGGTGTGTTATATTCTGATAAAAAAGAGAAAAAAAAAATATATATATATATAAATATTTAATTATTAGCACTAATAATATTTTAATTATTAGCACTAATAATAACAATTAAAAGCAATTATATATAATAACAATTAAAAGCACTAATATTACTAAACAGTACAACAGTTTTGCAATTTTCAAATTGTTCCACAGAAAAATAACCAATAAAATTGTACTTTTCTGTAGATTATAAGCCTGGCCAACTCAGGATTATATTATCTGCATGAGTCTTACAGAAAAAAAAACCTCTTAAGTTCACTACTAAAGCACTTGCCACAAAATTGGACAAGTTGCAAATTGACAGAAATTTATATATCAAGCAGCTTTGGTAAGAAAATCAGTGCAAGGCTAAATGATAAAAAAATGACAAAATACAAGTTGAGAATGCTCTTAAAGAACTGACTGAATTGTATAATGAATGGTATACGTGAATCTTTGTTGTATTTATTGATGTAAAGGAAAAACATAAAAAGTGGTTTAAAGCAAAAATATTGTTTTATAATGAGTTTATTGGTGACGCAAAAGTGTGTGTTTCATGAGCTAGTTGGTTGGCTAGGTTAAAACATGAGCTTGTTGGTTAGACTAGTTAATAGGAGCCACAGATGGACCCATGAATCGGCTACAATTCTTGATACCTAATCTAGCTATTTTATCCCTACAGTGTTTCCCATAGATCCAGATTATACTTGTGATGGTACATAGGAAAATGTACTCTGTTCAGAGAAAATTTGGTCCCTCTCTAAAAAGTTTTTTTTTTTTTTTACTCCAGTTTTACTCCAGCCCCTCATGTTTTGGGAAGTTGGCTGGATGGAAACTGGAGTAAAATTTACTCTTTTTGGAGAGGGACGAAAAATTATCTGAGCAGAGTCAATTTTACTCAGTCTGAGTACAATTTACTCAGGCAAATTTCCTGTGTACCTACCGACCCCCCAAAACAACATTTTTGTTGTAGTTTACCTTTTAATTTTTTAAGGATACATTGTCTCTAGAATATAGGGTGTATATATAGGGCTGACACCACATTAACATTGACATTTGGGAAACACTGCCCTAAGTGTTTCCATAAGACCGATATTTGATGAGAATATCAGATTGATGCATCCCAGTATTTTCCTCACCCAACCAGCCCATTGTGAATACTACTGAATCTCCAAATATCTCACACTGGGGTCTGCTTGTCTTTTTCTCTGTCAGTGCCTAAATTGGTTTGTGTGGCCAAGTTGTTCCACATAAGTACACATAATATATTAGTGGCAAAAAACAAAAAAAAACGGGCACTAAGCTATCATTGTGGTTATAATGGTCCTACAAGCAGTGTTTTAGTTGAAAGTGAAATGTAATAACTTACCCAGTATTTCAACCATAGCAGAATGAGAAACCGTGCCTCTAGAGTTCGACAGCTCCAAGGTGTATGCTCCCTCATCCTCTTCTCTGGCATCCTTGATCTTCAGGGTGAAGACATGTTCCGATTGTGAGATGCTGATCTTGTCACCATTTTCCAGAGGTATACCATCCTTAAGCCAAGTGCCAGAAGCTTCATAGTTTGCCTTCCAGGATAAAGTTATGGGATCTCCTTTCTCCACTTTTTGGTCTATAAAGAGATTTGGATAATATATAGTAGAGATATAGTAGTAAAGATATAATAGATCTCTGTTTAAGTGGCCTAAAAATGACACATATATTACTATAGTTTACCAACCATTCTATTTTCTATTAAATGTTCATACAGCTTATGAACCCAAATCAAGCAGAAGGCAATGTAATGAACATGGGAGATACAAGAACATGCATGAGAAGTGAACTGAGCTTCCTCACTCGCACAGAGCTGGCCTGGCTTTTGTTGATTACCTCAATCAGAGACTGAACTTGATCCGGGTACCTATCTCCTACTTTTCTGAGGAGGGATCAATGAACATAGATCTAAATACATCTGTTGGTCGTTTCTTGATTTTGGTTTCAGCTGTTCATGGATTTGCTTCATAATTTATGTGAGTAATGTTACTATACCCAGGACTTATAATGCAAAAATATTACCATTGTATCCTCTGTAGTTTTTGAAATATCTGGTCTTAATAAAGGGGGTCATGTCTATATTCCGTAAGGTATTACTCTTGGAGTTTTCATGCTACATTTTTGAAAATTTCAGGAACTATTATATTGTAGTAGACATCTTTAAATTCAGAGATTCTTGTTTCACAGTTATACATTTGCCGAGTAATGCTTTGCTGAAAATGGCAAGAAAATTATTTGATCTATCAGTATCTCTTGACTCATTTCAATCAGCTATGGCTTTGGTCACTTCATTTCTAAGTAAAATCTTCAATCTGTTTTAGCTAACGTTAATCATTAGATATAAGCCAACATGCTTTCACTACCAAAGAAACACACACCAACTCAGACTAAAAAAAAGCACAGACAAACTGAAATCAAACATAACACTTCTATGTCTACAGCTCAGCAAAGCAACAAATGCATCAAAAAAATAGAAACAGAACTTCCATGACGACCATAGCTGACTATTGGACACAACTGGCTGGACATGATAATACTTCATCAGGGTGACAAAGTTCAAAATGAATGATTTGTGACATCACCTACATCAGCTACTCAGATATAGGTCTTAGTTAAAACATTAACATCATATCATATGATTTAACAATAGAACGTAAAGTCTTAAAATGGCTCATCAGGTGCTAGGGGTCTTGGATAATGACGTTTTTTGATTGGGCTGCAGTGGCATGGTTGTGGGCGTGGCCTTGAGATCACAGCCACCATAGTTCAGAAGCCTATATCTCACCCCCATAATGGATAAGTGTAGAGAAAATAAATTAATAAATTTAAAAAATAATAATAAAAACTAGGCCGCTTGTTGAATACCTTTACATTATACAATGCTGATGCAACAGCAATGATGCTTTATCTGTTGCTGAGAATGTTTGTAGTACTTCTTTACACATACATGTTCCTTGTATCAGTTGAGCTGTTTGCTTGATTCTTATTAAGATGAACAGTACACAGTATATGCACAGTGAAGTGTGGAGGACAACCTTTGAGTTACTGGCTTTTTATGGATTTGAAGAACATGTTAGGCAGATGTGTTCTTGTTGGACAGCTTTCTGAGTGTATGCCATAATATTGGCAAGGACGTCCATATCTCGAATATCAGTGTTCAAATCCGCTCGTGGACATTTCCCTATACTTCCCTATCCACCTGACAGTCATTTTCCTGTCGTGCTCCTCTGTGTCTAATTTGATGGGTTAAATAAAACACGTAAACTACATAAACAATAAAGAAATTTGACTATATACGAGGAAAGAGACTGATTAGCCTCCATTTCTACAGTTTTGAGTAAAGCAGAGCAGAACCACAGGCCTACAACATAAAGTGAAGTATATCCAAATTAATTTTACAGCTATCTGTAGTGGAGGGGTGGTGGAAGAGATGACAGATCCTGACATGAATGTGGCTTAATTGTCACATTCTTCTTCTTCTTCTTCTTCTTCTTCTTCTTCTTATTATTAGGTTCTGTTGTTTGATGTCAAAAACACTTCTTTGGTAAGGCTGAAAATTAAAGTTCAGTAAGGGGAGGGGCTGTGGCACAAGGAACAAAAGCACATGGCTACATAAACAAAACAACACATGGTGAGGAAGGCAGAAAAAAAACAATCGCCCCATACGTTGAAAGCTAGGTTTGACAGACTATTTTATGTAGTTTCCTTTTGGGGTCCAATTTGAAATTTTGTGCATGCAGAAATAAAAACATTTCTTAGTGACTGTATCTTGTGATAAACTTTGTCATACCTGGAGAAAAGACACTTAAAGTTTTGATCCAATTTTATGTGTCTCAATTGTGCCAAGTGCCATTAATCAAAAGGTTTGTTTTCTCTCTGAAACATTCCTTCATTTCAAGAATGCACTATAACTGAAGTGTAATATACTGAATTATAACAGATCCCATATGCTTCAGTGTGGAAACATTGTCATCAAAAGTTGCCACCATTTTGTCTTTATGCCATTTCCAGTAATCAATTTCTTGTCAATTATTATATTCTAAGCCAAAACAATTTACAGTTCAGAACGTCTCCATGTCTACAACATTGCCTGAAAATTTAAATTGTCTAGCCTGAAGTATGTGAAAGTAATGGACAACTGAACTTAATAAAGTTAAAAAACACATTTTTTTCCATGACCGTGACCATGTATTTAGGGCCCAATATCTCAGACACTAATGTAGATAGAAGGTTAAACTTTTGCTCAGTTACTGATGGTACAATGGCATTGGGCACCTGAAGTATGAAGCAAATCCAAGAGGGTAAGGCGTAATGCATTTGTTGATTTCACATGGACTGACCCAGGAATAAACTGAAATCATAACTGTCAGTCAGATCTGCACAACCCTGGCAGGGTGTTCAGGAAGTATTTTAGCCAATTCTTTTTTCACTACATATGAATGGTTTGCCTTTTTGGATGTTTATGGGTGTTTTCATCAAAAATTTTGAAAAAAATGTGAAAGGGAAAGGTTCTTGTGTAGTCTTATCTTCAGTACATTGTGTTTGACTATAGGCTACTTGTGACCTCTCATGATGAAAATCAGATTACATTTCATGACCAAATAATGTGTTGTGACTTGTGAAATTTGTGGAAAAGCCATTTAAGCACCACCCTCCACTTACCAAACTAACTTTATTATGTTCGATATATTTGGCATGAACTGGAATGACCCAGTTTTTTATTCTTCCAGGTATTCAGATGAAACCATCTACTCATGTTGTTGTATGCAACGTAGATATCAATTTGGCACAGTCATCTCCTAACCCTTTGAGAGACAAGCTTCCCCCTACAAAAGACGCTTGGAGGTGCCCTTGGCTGTTTCTGAGGACACATACCAACCCGACACAACACTGTCTAGATCCAAATCAACCATTAGCTTTGCCAACTTGTACAGATAATTCTAACTACAGGCTTTTCACATTTAGACCTATATTTGGTTTGATATTACACAGCAAGCCCATAATAGGTCTCATTGAAAGTTTGAACATCAAGCACTCAAAGCAGTATATATGAGATTTGCATGATGGACACGCTGGGAGTTCTACTCTGCACATTCTGTTGTCAAACATTTTATTTTCCTACACACCCTAGAAGTACAGTTCAGCATTCATTCATTCATTCATTCATTCATTCATTCATTCATTTATTTATTTGTTTGTTTGTTTGTTTGGAGATATTTTGTTGTTGTTAGCCAGAATATGTACAGCTTGTAAAATACAGCTTCCAAAGCAGGCAGCTTCCAAAATACACAGAATATTTTACATCCCGAGTTACTGGCTATTTATCTTGTAGCTAATGCATATCTCTCAGTCATAAACCATTAGCTCCAGTCTGTTTATTGTGCAGCTGCATATTTGCATACACAGTATGAAGATATTTTGGTTTATAATGAATTATGTCAATATAAATACAGTCAGGTGAGGTCAAGACATAACTTTATTATAAATAGCCAACACATATTCTGGGCAACAACAACAAAACAATCCCTGCAATCAATCAATGAATCAGTAAATAAATAAATAACATAAGAAAACAAGGAGTGAATGTAGGTAGAATGTAGGATTCTAGGTTCTGGAAATAAGATGTTTGAAAATAGAATGTGAAGAGCAGAACTACTAGTGTGTCCATCATGAAAATCCCATATATGCTGCTTTTAGTAACTGATACTCAGTGAGACCTATTATGGGCTTTCTGTGTAATATAAAACGAAATACAGGCCTACATGTGAAGAGCCTGTAGTTAGGCTTGTGGATCTAGACAGTGTGTCCATCATGCAAATCAAGCAAATATATGCTTTTAGTGGTTGATACCCAACCTTTCAATGAGATCTATAATGGTTTGCTGTGTAATATAAAACCAAGTACAGGCCTACATGTGAAGAGCCTGCATTTAGGCTTGTACAAGTTGGTGAGGGTAATGGTTGACTTTGATACAGTGGATCTAGACAGTGATGTGTAGGGTTGGTCTGTGTTGTCAGAATCAGTATCAACCAAGGACACCTCCAAGTGCCTTTCGCAGAGGGAGGCTTGTCTTTCAAAGGCTTAGAAGATGATTGTGTCAAGTTGTTGTCTATGTTGCATCCAACGACATAAGTAAATGAATCTGAAAACCTGGAAGAAAAAACTGGGTCATTCCATATATCTAACATAATAGAGTCAGTTTGGTAAGTAGAGGGTAGTGACACATTTCACAAGTCGCATCTCATTCTTTTGTCATAAAATGTGCTCTAATTTTCCTCATGAGAAGTCACGAGTAGCCTACAGTCAAACCATGTACTGAAGCTCACCCCACAAAGGAAATAATTACTTTTCCTGTTTTTTTCAACATTTTTGTTAAAAACATCCATAGAATCTCTAAAAAGGCAAACCATTCATATACATTGAGAATAATGGGACAGGGTTGTGCAGATCTGATTGACAGTTATGATTGAGTTTATTCCTGTCAAAGAAAGTTCAACTGCTGATTAATCCAAAAAGTTCACTAATTTTTGCACACAGCCTTTTCTGGACGTGTCATAGATGTTTTCAACAAAGCTTCAGCACATTTGACAATATGTGACTTACTTGAAAATCAGATCACATATTATGACCCATTCTATTCACAAGCCTTTACACAGCACTGTAGCTTATATCAAAAACTAAGCAAAATATGCCAAGTACACACCGCTAGATTAAGAGGTATAATGTGTTTTATAATCAGTCAGATCAGATGATCTATGAACATAGCAGCTACTCAGAAATAAATTGTTTTAGTAGCAGTATATTTAGACCTTAGAAATACATGTCAAAAAAAACATGTAAAAAAACAACAAAAAAAAACAGTGCGGCTATGTAAATGAAACAATGATGGTCCACACTGTGTACACACTGTGTTTTTTTTTTTCCATACATGTATGTCTGAGCAGCTGCTATGATTATATATAATTGGTCTGATTATAAAACATACTATATATACCTTTTCATCTAGCAGTGTGCCCTTGACCTACTAAGTTTAGTTCATTATTTAGGCCACAGCGCTGTGTAAAGGTTTGTGAACCCCTTTGAGGTACCTAGTTTTCTGTATTGTTTGGTCATAGAATGTGATCTGATTTTCACATTATTTCTGCGTTATTTGCGTTATTTTCTGCATTACTATTATATCTCATGCCTTTGTTGAAAACTTCCATGAAACGTCCAAAAGGCTGTATGCAAAAGTAAGTGAACCTTTCGGATTAATCAGTGGTTGAACCTCCCTTTGGATTAATCAGTGGTTAAACCTCCTTTGGCAGGAAAAAACTCAAGTCATAACCGTCAATCAGATCTAACAGGATGTTCAGGAGGTATTTCAGCCAATTCTTCTTTCACTGCATATGAATGGTTTGCCTTTTTGAATGTTTCATAGATGTTTTCAACAAAAATGCCGCAAAAATGTGAAAGGTAGCTATCTCTTTTGCGGTATTAGCTTCAGTACACTGTGTTTGGCTGTAGGCTACTCATGACTTCTCATGAGGAAAATCAAATTACATTGCATTTTATGACCAAATAATGCAATGCAACTTGTGAAATTTGTGGAGAAGATAAAGCCATTTAGTCACCACCCTCCTTTTCAAACACCTTTTTTCCCTATCCACCCTTGTAGTACAGTTCAGTGTTCTTGTATTTATTTATTAATTTATTTTCAGTAGATAATTTTTTGTTGTTGCTACCCAGAATATGTGTATTTTAGCTAATTATAATAAAGTTATCTCTTGACCTAACCTGACTCTGTATATTTATATTGACATCATTTATTATCAACCTATATATTTCTATATTGTGTATGCAAATCTGCAGCTACACAATAAACTGAACGTGAAGCTAGTGGGTTAGGATTGAGACATATGCATCTTGTTATGCATTCTTCAAGAAAATCTTCAGTGCATTTTGGAAGCTGCCTTTGGACCTAATTTCATGCAGTCTGTGCATTGATCTCCTAAGCTACTGCTGAAAATATTTGTCAGGAACTGTAAAAGCTACATTATCAGTTATCTTTGGTTGACTATCTTTCTGCAAAAAAATATTTTGCTCCCTGGAGGACGTCCCACAGTGTGTAAACCAACACAACATTCTGGATAGTGTTTGGAGAGTTTTCCCGCTTCCCCGGTGAGAATATTATGTTCAAAATGCCTCTCACTCGGCGCACGTGGAACTAAGATAAACAAACCAGGAACAAAGTTCACATAGCCATTTATAAATGTTGTCTAGCCAAAGGTTGAACATTTAGGCTACATTCATTTCAATTGGTACGAACAGATAGACATTCTCCAATTGTGTACCAAGCTCGCATTCTCTGAATCGTTTGTGGCTCATCTGACGAAGGTTGAATTTTGCCGTCGTGTCTGAGAAGTCGTGTTCAAGCTTTGATTGATTAGGGCAGGAACCTATCTAGGCAACGGTGGGTGGCGACATTGGTGGCACTACATTTGCGTATTCATAGTTTTGGATTTTTAAAACCTGGAAGAAAAAATGGCAGGCCTGAATTGGCCGCTGGAGAGGGACCAGATTTATTATTGTTGGACAGCTTCCGGAGACTGTGTCATAATATTGGCAAGGACATCCACATCTCGAATATCAGTGTTCAAACCTGCCCGTGGACATTTCCCTTCCCTTCCCCATCTGTCTCCCAGTCATTTTCCTGCCACATTCCTCTGTATCTAATTTGATGGGATAAAAAAAAAAACAAATAAATTACATAAATCATGAAGAAATTTGACTGTAAATGAGAAAAGAGACTGATTAGCCTACATTTTCCCAGACTTGAGCAAAGCAGAGCAGAACCATAGGCCTAAATATAAAGTGAGGTATATCGAAAATAATTTTACTATTTTTTTTATCTGTAGTGGAGGGGTAGTGGAAAAGATGACATCCTGACATGAATGTGGCTAAATTTCCACATTATTATCATTATTATTAATATTATTATTATTATTGTTACTATTACGGTCCATTGCTTGATGTCAAAACCGGTTCTTTGGTAAGGCTAAATTAAAGGGTGGAGAAACAGTTCAGTAAGGGGAGGGGCTGTGGCACAAGGAACAAAAGCACATGGCTACATAAACAAAACAACTCATGGTTAGCAAGGCAGAAAAAAACAATCACCCCATACCTTGAAAGCTAGGTTTGACAGACTATTTTATGTAGTTTCCTTTTGAGTACCAATTTGAAATTTTGTGCATGCAGAAATTAAAAACATTTCTTAGAGTCTGTATCTTTGAGAAAACACACTTAAATTTGGGATCCAATTTTATCTTTCTTAGTTTTAAAGTGTCATAAATGAACGTTTTCTTTCTAAAACATTCCTTTTAAGAATGCACTATAACTTCAAGAATGCACTATAACTTAAGTGTGATATATTGAATTATAACAGATCCCATATGTTTCAGTGTGGAAACATTGTTATCAATAGGTGCCACCATTTTGTCTTTATGCCAAAAATTCACATATTTCTATGACCATGACCCTGTTTTTAGGGCCCAATATCTCAAGCACTAAATCTTTTGCTCAGTTGCTGATGGGTACAATGGCATTGGACACCTAAAGTATGAAGCGAATCCAAGAGGGTCAGGCATAATGCATTTGTTGATTTCACATGGAATGACCCCAAAGAGTGGAGATTACTACTTAAGTTCATTTTATTATTATTTTTATTTTATTTATTATTTTCTATTATTCTTTGCCTTTGTCTTTGTAAAGCACATTGAACTGCCTCTGTGTATGAAATGTGCTAAATAAACTTGCCTTGCCTTATCTCAAGGACAATTTTGCTCGGAACCACAAATGAAGACTGGGAACATCTTCTACATGATGTACGCTATCTACAAATGAAGAAAAACATCTCATTTTACTATACCATTATATCATCTCCTTACGTGCTCTTTTCTGTTACTGAAAGAATGATTTGCCAAGCTATCATTGGGAATATCATTCCTTTGCGATAAAAGTTAAAAGAGCTGGTGAAGTTGATGCTAAATCTGTGTAAGTCAGTAGAGCATAGCATAAGACAAACCTATGCATTCATGGTCCCTTACTATCCTTATACCATACTATTTCTAGAAATAACAGTCACAGTTCAAGTGTATAGTAGTAGTAATAGTGTAGTGAAATATTTCTGCAACTAGCTATCTAGCTATGCTAGTTAACAAGTAGGCTAAACCAAGTAGCTATCACACATGTCTAGCAAAAACTGGCATACTAGCATCACTTCAAAACATTAGTTTGCTAGGAAGAGAGACAAAACAAAATTACCTTTCAGGTTGATATATCCAGGGTGAATTAAGCACTTCTTACTTGCAACTTCTACCAAGTTCCTCCAAAGGACAAGGTGACTTTTTATCAGATTTTGTGGTTTCAAAAAAACGTTATCTTTATCCAGCCGTAACATTAGCGATAGCCAAATGTTCATGTTACAAACTTCTTTTATTTGAAAGCAGGCTCCCAAAGGTTAATTCTTCTTCCAAATGAAAATGTCATTACCTAATGTCTTAAGTGAGGTGACATTGTTTCTTCTAAGTTAGGTGAGTATGAACAGCATTATTCTTGTTACTGAGTAACTTAATGTTCCATTAGTAGAGATGGGCTGACAGCAGAGTAGGTAAAAAGTTTTCAATTATGGGCTACTGCCGTGCCTCAGACACAACTACTTACTAATTGCAATTGTAAACTCACACAATAAATAATCAATAGTAGTACAGTGAGATGACAACAAAATAAAATTAGAAGTTAAAATAAAATAAATAATTTAAAAAGTTATTTTGCTATTTTGATCTGCATCAATATACAGTTTTTAACTTTTCATCTTTCTAATTAATTTTGGCTAGATGTGAGTTTCTCGCACACTCAACACGTCATGTCAAATATCATGTGTTGTAAAACATATCAAGCAAAATAAGAAGTCAATGCATGCCAGACTATTTTTTAATTAAAAGCATATTTTTACCAATTCTGCCCTTGAAAAAATTAAGTACATAAGTGCGTCACCATGGTGAAAATTGGCTTTTAAGAAATCCTTGTGCTTGCAATTGTGACACAAGTCGGTTATGATTGCATGCCGCAGGATTAATAAACTTGCCAAAGTGAGGAGTGATGATTAGATTAGATTAGATTAGATTCAACTTTATTGTCATTACACATGTATAAATACAGGTAACGAAATGCAGTTTGGCATCTAATCAGAAGTGCAAAGAGCAGCAAGTGCAGCATATACAGTTTGCAGTGTGTACAGTATAGTATGATGCCCACAGACTGAAAGAGAAGGTGATATCCAGTGGAGAGTAGTGCGTAGTGAGGAGTATTTGTTTTTATACGATGTCGTAGGTATAGCCTACACTTTGCAGAACTTTGTATAGCCTACACTTTTTTTCTTTTTTTTTTTCTTTTTTGTTCTGGCAGATCATTTTTGCTAGTGAACTGCCTTTGAAACCTGGCCTAGAGGACAAAGGTAGCAGCCTGTTAGCAGACACGTTGATCAGTCAGTAAGTTCATTTATTTTCATGTCATCTCTCTTGTGCTTCTCCACTTCGGTGTTGTAGATAAACTTTTGAGCTATGTGATTATTCAGCTATTTGGCTTGGTTATGTAGGCTACTGACCTAAAGACACTTTTATCACGACCGTATTTCAGCAAATGCTCCTGAGTATAGCAATTCTGTCTGCATTCTGTCTGTCTGCATGATCATCATTCATCAGCAAACTAGAATGCTGCATGGGTGACTAATCTGGCTCATAGTCCCCCTTTTTAAAAGAATCCTGCTCTCTGAATCTCTGAATCCTGCCTCGC
Organism: Tenualosa ilisha; assembly: GCA_015244755.2. Lineage (NCBI taxonomy): Eukaryota > Metazoa > Chordata > Actinopteri > Clupeiformes > Clupeidae > Tenualosa > Tenualosa ilisha. The sequence goes on along the minus strand of PYXC01002824.1, from coordinate 535,351 downwards.
ATCATTGGTGTAAACCAATCTTAGAAAATTGATGCATTGTTTTGTAGTTGTTTGGGAGATAGCCTGTCTTTATGATATTACGGTGTCAAATTGAGCAATAAAGGGATTATGTCACACTGCTCGAGTTATCGTGAAATGATGAACACACATTTGGTCACTTCTTTGAAATATTTACAGACATGAAAGTACCTAATTGCAAAATATATAATAATTGATTCAGCAAACTATGCTGAAATGCTGCCACATGTGTGTCTAAAACAGCATAATGAGGAGCATGTAAGTCAAGGATCAAGCAAATAAATGGATTTAGGTGGAGGCATGGAGACAGACACAAGGTAATGAAACACATAGCTACGTAAACAAACAATGACATGGTACATGAAAACAAATGCCCACAGAAAATATAGGAGACGGGGGGATGAGTCTACATTTAACCTGTGTCAATGATTAAAAAAATCCTAGCTTATGTTTTCTGTTATTAAAAAAAAACATACTGTGTAAAAAAACACACACTTTTTACAGACTAAGGTATTCCTAAGGTCTAAATATACTTCTGCCCGAAACAATTTATTTCTGAGCAGCTGCTATTATCATAGATCATCTGATCTGTTTGATTATAAAACAAACTATACCTTTTCATCTAGCAGTGTGCACATTACCTACGTACTTTGTTTAGTTGCTGATATAGGCTACAGTGCTGTTTAAAGGTTTGTGAACCCTTTGAGCTACCTAGTTTGCAGCATTATTTGGTCATAGAATGTGATCTGATTGAAGTCAAAGGTCCTGAAGCTAACAGTAACCAAGAAATTGTTATATTTCATGCCTTTGTTGAAAACATCGATGAAATGTCCAAATGTGCAAATGTAAGCAAATGTAATCAGTGGTTGAACCTCCTTTGACAGGAATAAACTTAGTTTTTTCAAGTCATAACTGTCAATCGGATCTGCACAACCCTGGCAGAATGTGCAGGAAGTATTTCAACCCATTTTTTTCACAGCAAATGAATGGTTTGTCTTTTTGGATGTTTTCAACAAAAATGTGAAATGTAATTATTTCTTTTGTTGCGTGGGCTTCAGTACACTGTGTTTGACCGTAGGTGACTTCTCGTGAGGTAAATCAGAATACATTTTATGACCAAATAATGCAATGCTACTTGTAAAATTCGTCACCACCCTTCACTTACCAAAATGACTTTATTATGTTTGATATATGGAATGACACAGTTTATTATTCTTCCAGAGATTCAGATTAATCTACTTGGGTGCAATATGAATATCAACATGGCATGATCATCCTCTAAGCCTTTGAGAGACAAGCCTCCCCCTACAAAAGGCGCTTGTAGGTGTCCTTGGCTGATACTGATTCTGATGACCCAGATCAACCTGAAACAACACTGTTTAGATCCACAAGCCTAACTACAGGCTCTTCTCATGTAGGCCTGTACTTGGTTTTATATTACATAGCAAACCATTATAGATCTCATTGAAAGGTTGAGTATCAACCACTAAAAGCATATATTTGCTTGATTTGCATGATGGACACACTGTCTAGATCCACAAGCCTAACTACAGGCTCTTCACATGTAGGCCTGTATTTGGTTTTATATTACACAGCAAGCACATAATAGGTCTCATTAAGATTAAGCTACTAAAAGCAGCCTATATGGGATTTGTATGATGGACACACTAGTAGTTCTGCTCTTCACATTATATTTTCAAACACCTTATTTCCAGAATCTAGAAGCACATTCACATTCACTCCTTGTTTTCTTGTGTTTGTTTGTTTATTTATGGATTCATTCATTCATTCATTCATTCAGTAGGGATTATTTTGTTGTTGTTGCCCAGAATATGTGTTGGCTATTTGTAAGTTTAAGTTATGTCTTGACCTAATATTTTTATCCATCACCACTCATGTGATCATTCATTATCAACCTAAATGTATTTATACTGTGTATGCAAATCTGCAGCTGCACAATAAACTGAATTTGGAGCTCATGGTTTAGGACAGACATATGCATGTCATTACGCATTAGCTACAAGATAAAAAAAGTCAGTAACTTGGAGAATATTCAGTGCTGCCTGCTTTGGAAGCTGCATTTTGGAGGCTTGGCGTAATTTCATGCAGTCTGTGACTTGGTCTTTCAGGCTACTGTTGAAAATAATTGTCAGAAACTGGAAAAGCTACATTGTCAGTTATCTGACCAGTTGACTATCTTTCTACAAATAAATGTTCTGCTCCCTGGATGGCTTCCCACGATACGTAAACCAACCAACCAAACAACATTTTGGATAGTGTCACTGTGTGGAATGGAGTTTTCCGCTTCCCTGGTGAGAATATTATGCTCAAAATATGTCTCACTCAGTGCAAGTGGAAGTTTTCATATTACATATTTACATATTCAATTATTATTATTATTATTATTACTATTATTACTATTACTTTTATTATTATTATTATTATCGTAGTAGTTGTTGTTGTAGTTCATCACCCACTTAATTTACGTTCAGAATGTGCATAAGTGAACTGAGCTTCCTCACACATTCAGCATAGAACTGTGTTGAGATTGCCGGCTTTTGTGTCTGATTACCTCAATCTGAGATTGAGCTTGATCTGGATACTTAACTATCCTTCCACTTAGGAATCAATGGATCAATGAATGTGGATCAAGACACCTCTGTTGGTCGTTTTTTGATTTGGGGTGTTTAACCCAGCTCCATTGCATCAGGGGTAAAATCCTGTTTTTGATTGGCTCCCCATCTCAGGCAAATAAAATAAAGAATGCAAACATGAGTGGTGGCTGACAGTCCACCAGTGACACGGTGCTGACACTGTGCTGCAGAGTGAAATTAAATCACTCACAGATCAGGAATGGTTTTCCCAGGCCTGTGTTAAGCAATAGTACAAAAACAAAGAAAATATGTACAAAAGTACAAAGTACAAAAGAACAGTACAAAAACAAAGAAAATACGAGTGAGCTAACGTCCTGAAGGAAAATTCCAGCACAATTCAACCCATAGTTTTTTCGAGGTCACCGAGTGTTATCAGCAGGTAAGAAAATTTTGGTACAACTTAGACATAATATTGAAATGGCAGATAGACCTAACCAGTGGGGGAAAGCAAACTCAGTTTCAGTTTATCTTTTTCTTTTGGAACAAACCCATATGTTGGGAAATTACTTTATTTTCCATCTTCCCTAGAGTTAGATAATTGGGTATTACCCTTCTCGTTTCCAGTCAGCCAATGTCCTAGGCTAGCAGCAGTGTTTTTAGTTTTGCGTAGCTAAGTTCCACTGAATTATTTGAGATCCATTCACAATTCTGAAAACTGACCCCAAAACTCTGATATTTCTCTGATTTAAAAGTTAACAGTTGTGTAGTTACAAAGATCCACGGAAACTATTTGCAATACAGAAGTCTCCCAGATGGCACAAAGACTTCGAAGAGAAACTACTGGATACAAATAGGCAATGCTGAGCAAATGTGTTTTTCGGCATGTCAACACCTGTTACCATTGCAAAAAAGTTAAAAATCAGTCATTGTGTGATGGAAACGCTTGTGTTTGAGTTTCTCGCAGTCGGGGCAAAACATATTTGTGATACAGAAGTCTTTGATGTGGCACAATGTACTGTCACTGTCTGACTGCAAGAGTCATGCCCAGCGCCTGCACAGACTTCGAGCAGAAACTACCTGATACAAATAGGCAATGCTGAGCAAATGTCAGTGTTTTTCGACATGTCAACACCTGTTACTGTTGCAAAAAAAAGTTGAAAATCAGTCACTGCGTGGTGGAAATGAGAGAAGCCAATCACCCTTATGTTTGAGTTTCTCGCAGTCGGGGCCAACACACCCCATTGATATGCAAGGCTGTAGCCTCTATGCAGACCTCTATGGGTAATGCATATTGTTTTCTGCCTTGTAGATAGCCTACAGTGTATTGTTTTCACTTTCATGGAAAATTACCATTCATACGATAGCCTACTATTCAATCAACTTAAATGTGACAAATTTATCCACATTAATTAACTTGAACTAATGCTTGAATTGATAGTAATGATCAAAAGATGTGCTAACATTTAAAATGTTTTCCAATGAGTTTTCACCTGCATTTTCAAATAAAATAATTTACTATATAAGGCGGAAATGGGTCTACAAAAAAGTTTTAATCTTTTTTCCCCCCAAAAGTTAGTCAGAAAAAGGAGGGTCATCTTATATTCTGGATCGTCTAACATTCAGGCTAAAACGGTATATCTAGATGCTTTTTACCAGACATAGTTACTATGGCACCACTGCAAACGTGTTGACAAGTTTAGTTTAGTATGGAAACTGACTTGGATTTGGCTCGATTGGCTCAAAAACTCTCACTATTGTTGTCAACTTTTGTCAAGTTCACGCTGAATCAAACTGGGCTGTTGTCTTAACTTACTAAGTGATACCATTAGCTTTGATTTTCTCTGTACTGAATACTGGTTCAGAATTATTAGCATTTTCAAAAGTGATATGGGGTTTTGTTTTGGCTATTATACAGCATTCTTCTCGCAGTTCAGGATGGCAAACAAGGTGCCAAATTAAAGATAACAACCTGAAGAATTGGATGTATATGTGAAAACAGTCAAAGAACTAAAATAATATTTTTTTATGAGGATTTTTCCCTTTAAGTGGCCAAAAACCATTTGTTCCAGTATATGCAGATGCATTTAACAAATTAATTTTAAAACGTCAAATACCTACATATGGGCCGTGTCTCAAAATGTGCACCTCTGTGCGTACACTGTAATATAGTGTGCAGAGTGCACTGAGCATTTACAGCTGTAGTGTGCATGCAGATCTCAAACAAATCATCTGATTGATGACTTTGGTCAGAGAGTGACAAATGAGTACTTCTGAAAAATCAGTAAAATAATTTTATTACCATTGTTGTATTTCACTTTTTGGCCTTTTTTATCTTTAGGATCATTCATAGAACATTTTGGCTGGTTTTTTTTTGTTGTTTTTTTTTGTTTTCTTTGTTTTTTCTTTGGGATCATTCAAAGAAAAAGTTCGGGCCTCCCAGTGTTTCAGTGTGATTTTGAAAAAAGAAAACTTCAGTATTGCACCTTCAGACATATTGGTGCGCTTTCATCCCAAGGGCACCACCAGGGGGGAAAAGTCAGGATGATTCTAAGGACCTGGCACTGACAGGAGGCACCAGAGACCATTTTCATTTTGAAGTTAATGTTTGGATGTTTGGGAGGAACGCAAAATTTCTAGTGGCACCCCCGCTTCATCTTTTATTATTTTGTAGAGCTAAGTCCCAGGGTGGCCAACTCTCACACAGTGAGTGTGAGACACACGCATTTGACTGCCTTCACACACCCTCAAGCCACCCTATAGTGCATGTGGATTAACATCTATTAATCTCTGTTAAATAGTTTGCAGAGTACTCGTTACACAGATACCATCCACATATCAGGTGAAACTGTGCGATCTGAACTTTCCACTGACTCTAGGCACTTGTTGCTGTGATACACTTGCTTAAAAATCATTTTGAAAATAAGGCTACATTACATTTCTTAATTCATTCTGCAACCTTACATCCATCACACACCCACTTTTTTGTGCAATAGTTCACAAACTCTTACTCCTATTTTGAAATCGTGTAAGTAAATCGACAAATAGAGGTAGCCTATTCCACTGACAGAAATGTGAACGTTTGCTGTGTTTTTTGTGCATGCACAAATGTGCTTTTTATTGTGGGTGTAAATAGTTTTTATTACCCTGTTGTTTATTTCTTCCCAGGGTGCAAATAGTCACTTTGTTATATTTACATGACACAAACACAGCGCTCAAGTTATACAGCCAGTGTAGCACTACAATTAGGACAACCATAAGTATATATTCTATTCTCCAATATATTTTTGAAGTTGCCCTGTGTGTGTGTGTAAGAGAGAGAGAGAGAGAGAGAGAGAGAGAGAGACAGAGTTATATTCACTGAAAATAAAAACAGAGTATTGGTTGAATTACCTTTTAGATGTGGCACTGTTAAAAAAGAAAGAAAAAAAAAACATAAAAAAGGAAACCAGTCAGATAAACAACAGTTCTGTGCACATACATACATCAGAGAGTCAGAAATATTAGTCTACAAGGCATTCAAACAATACTGTGTGTGTTTGTGTGTTTCTGCATGTACATGTGCATGCGCACACGCATTTGTGAGCACGTCTGTTTGTATATGCAGGTAAATTAGAGACAAAAAAACACACTTGGAAAAATGCTGGGTTTCACAGAAAACTGAGCAGACACTCATCACCACACAAAAGCTGCTACATATATATCTGTCTATGATCAATCTATATATCAATCAATATAAATTACCTTCTAGTTGTGGAACTGTAAAAAAAAGAAGAAAGAAAAAAAGTCAACAGATGAAAACATCCACAACAGTTTGCTTACATTATAACAACATTGTGTGTGTGTGTGTGTGTGTGTGTGTGTATATATACGTGTGTGCGTGTGTGTGTATACGTGTGTGTGTGTGCAGGGCCATTTCAAGGGGTTTTGGGGGCCTAATCCCACTCAGTCTTGCAGTATTGCTAATCTGTGCCTCTAATGGATGACTGGTAGCCACTCAGGATATCATTAGCAGAAAAAAATAAAATATTAAGGTACCACAGATATTTTGCGATAGACCAATATCGTCATCTGTACTTAGTGGCCCTATCCAACGCTACTCGGGGGCCCTAGGTAATTGGCTGGTTTGCCAGCCTTGTTGCAACGGTCCTCTGTGTGTGTGTGTGTGTGTGTGTGTGTGTGTGTGTGTGAGCGTGTGTGTGTAAACAAGAGCTGTCAAATAGGAAAATGCTGGTGGTAGCCAAACAGTGTAACACATCTGGCAGACAGTAGCCTGACTTGGCATGCAGGATTGTGTTGGTGAGGCTACCCGTTTGTTATTAATCATCAGTTTGAACATTCATGAAGATATTAAGTAGACAGGAAGGGAACATAGCTGAGAGATTTTGACTACAGTGGAAGCGACTCAATGTATAGCCCCTATGAATGACGTACAATGTTGGTCATTTGTATAGTTAGTTATTATAGGCTACATTTAACTTGTACATGGATCTTGTGTTCCTTTTGGATGTCCAACATGAAATATCAGTCTGGTTAAAATTAAACTACACTCTAAAAACAGACTGGTCATCCTGTTTGAGGTTTGAGTCACAGTGAAGTCATAAAACTATCAGATACATTTTTTTTTTTTTTTTTTAGATCTGTGTGTGTGTGTGTGTGTATGTGTGTGTGTGTGTATGTGTCTGTGTGTGTGTGTGTGTGTGTGAGTGTTTCTGCATGATATTTCAGCACCACCGCTTTGACAGAAGTTATAGCATCACTCTTTTATATATTGAAGTCCATACAAGCCAAAATAGTGTATTTGTCTCTGTTTTGTGTATTTGTATCCTAATGTCATGTATGAATGAATTAATGGTCATAGGATGAGAGATGGTTGGGAGGGAAGAACAGAGTGTTGTGTCTGGGCTTGGGTGTTTAATTCAGATGATTCAGAATCAATTCAGTATAGTTTGCTAGGCTTACTGAAAATAAAACATGCAATGATTTTTGCACATGCAGTGATGAAACTGAAATGATTTAGTTTTGGTATATTGATATATTAATTCACTGTGGGGAACAAAATCTCTAACTGCTAAAGTAATCATTAGACCAACTGAATTGGGGGGGGGCGGGGTGTAGTGTGTGCTACAGTAATTTTTCTCATTTTTTGGCATATCAACTCTGCTAGATGGATGAAGTATCCCATTCTAAGGACACAGACATTTGGTAAATCATTGGAGGAACTAGCATTGCTGCTTGCCCCATGTTGCAACTTACAGCTACATTTTCAGTTAGTCAAAAAAGTCAAACAGTCAAAGTGTACTTTATTGTCAATTCACTATGTAACAGGCATTACACAGAGGACTGAAATTGCGTTTCACCAGACACCAAATGTGCAATTTAAACTAGAAACACGCACACACACACACACACACACGCACACACGCAAAAAACACAGCTGCACTCATGGACATGAAGTGCACACAGACATCCACAATAAATAGACATAAGACATACGACATACAGGTAAACATATACGCTTCCAGCAAGAAGGAAAGTTCGAGGTAGCTCTTCTTGGTAGCTGGTGTAGGTTGGAAAAAAAAGTGAAATGTGCAATATGTAAGGTGCAATAAGTGAAGGTGCAATTAATTAATTAGAATTGCTACCAAGTAAAACTATGATATTCCTGTATGCGTGAAATAAATTTGACTAAATTGTTGTGGTAAAATTGTGGCAAAAACACATAAAATTAAAAGCCTATTCCAAGTGGTCACAATGACTGGTTCTACAAGTAGTGTTTTAGTTGAACGTGTAGTCAGATGTGATAACTTACCCAGTATTTCAACCTTAGCAGAATTTGACACCATGCCTCTAGAGTTTGACAGCTCCAAGGTGTATTCTCCCTCATCCTCTTCTCTGGCGTCTTTGATCTTCAGGGTAAAGACATGTTCTAATTCTGAGATGCTGATCTTCTCATTATTTTCCAGAGGCTTACCATCCTTCAGCCAAGTGGCAGAAGCTTCAGTGTTTGCCCTCCAGCGGAAAGTTAGGACATCTCCTTCCTTCACTTTTTGGTCTATAAAGAGATTTGAAATTATATAGTAGAGATATAGTGGTAAAGAAATAGTGAACTAACATCTACTCATCTTGATTAAATAGTTTGCAGAGTTCTCCCTACACAGATACCATCCACATATCAGGTGAAACTGTGCGATCTGAACTTTCCACTTACTGTAGGCACTTGTTGCTGTGATAAACTTGCTTAAAAATAATTTTGAAAGTTAGACTATATTATATTTAATTAATTCTGCAACCTTACATCCATCACACACCCACTTTTTTGTGCAATAGTTCACAAACTCTTACTCCTGTTTTGAAATCGTATAAGTAAATCGACAAATAGAGGTAGCCTATTCCACTGACAGAAATGTGAACGTTTGCAGTGTTTTTTGTGCATGCACAAATGTGCTTTTTATTGTGGGTGTAAATAGCGTTTATTACCCTGTTGTTTATTTCTTCCCAGGGTGCAAATAGTCACTTTGTTTGTTATTTTTACATGACACAAACACAGCGCTCAAGTTATACAGCCAGTGTAGCACTACAATTAGGACAACCATAAGTATATATTCTATTCTCCAATATATTTTTGAAGTTGCCCTGTGTGTGTGTGTGTGTGTGTGTGTGTGTAAGAGAGTGAGAGAGAGAGAGAGAGTTATATTCACAGAAAATAAAAACAGAGTATTAGTTGAATTACCTTTTAGATGTGGCACTGTTAAAAAAGAAAAAAAAACATACAAAAAGAAACCAGATAAGTCAGATAAACAACAGTTCTGTGCACATACATACATCAGAGAGTCAGAAATATTAGTCTACAAGGTATTCAAACAATACTGTGTGTGTGTGTGTGTGTGTGTGTGTGTGTGTGCGTGTACGCGTGCATGTGCGCACACTGGTGTGAGCATGTCTGTTTGTATATGCAGGTCCATTAGAGACAAAAAAACACACTTTGAAAAATGCTGGGTTTAATAGAAAACTGAGCAGACACTCATCACCACACAAAAGCTGCTACATATATATCTGTCTATGATCAATTTATAATATAACTTACCTTCTAGTTGTGGCACTGTAAAAAAAAAAGAAGAAAGAAAAAAGTCAACAGATGAAAACATCCACAACAGTTTGCTTACATTATAAAAACATTGTGTGTGTGTGTGTGTACACGTGTCTGCGCGTGTGTGCGTATACATGTGTGCAGGGCAGTTTCAAGGGGCTCTGGGGGCCCAGTCCCACTCAGCCTTGCAGTATTGCTAATCTGTGCCTCTAATGGTTGACTGGTAGCCACTCAGGATATCAATAGCAGAAAAAATAAAATATTTTGGTACCACAGATATTTTGCGATAGACCAATATCGTCATCTGTACTTAGTGGCCCTATCCAACTCTACTAGGAGGCCCTAGGTTATTGGATGGTTTGCCTGCCTTGTTGCAATGGTCCTTTGTGTGTGTGTGTGTGTGTGTGTGTGTGTGTGTGTGTGTGTGTGTGTGTGTAAACAAGAGCTGTCAAGTAGCAAAATGCTGGTGGTAGCCGAACAGTGTAACAGATTTGGCAGACAGTAGCATGAATTTGCATGCAGGATTGTGTTGGTGAGGCTACCCATTTGTTATTAATCATCAGTTTGAAAATTCATGAAGATATTAAGTAGACAGGAAGGGAACATAGCTGAGAGATTTTGACTACAGTGGAAGCGACTAATTGTATAGCCCCTAAGAATGACATACAATGTTGGTCATTTGTACAGTTAGTTATTATAGGCTACATTTAACTTGTACATGGATCTTGTGTTCCTTTTAGATGTCCCACATGAAATATCAGTCTGGTTAAATTTAACTACACTCTAAAAACAAATTGGTCATCCTGTTTGAGGATTGAGTCACAGTGAAGCCATAAAATTCTACCAGATACTACATTTTTTTTTTTTGTGTGTGTGTGTGTGTGTGTGTGTTTCTGCGTGATATTTCAGCACCAATGCTTTGACAGAAGTTATAGCATCACTTTTTTTATATATTGAAGGCCATGGAGGCCAAAACGCGTGTATTTGTCTGTGTTTTGTGTACCTGTAGCCTAATGTCATGTATGAATGAGATAAAAGTCATAGCACAAGAGATGGCTGGGAGGGAAGAACAGTATGGGCTTCGGTGTTTAATTCAGATGATTCAGAAGCAATTCAGTGTAGTTTGCTCGGCTTACTGAAAAAATAAATTTCACTAAATTGTTGCAGTAGAATTGTAGCAAAAACATAAAATTTAAAGCCTACTGCATATGGTCACAATGACTGGTTCTACAAGCAGTGCTCTACTTGAAAGTGTTGTCAAATGTGATAACTTACCCAGTATTTCAACGTTAGCAGAATCTGACACCGTGCCTCCAGAGTTTGACAGCTCCAAGGTGTATTCTCCCTCATCCTCAACTCTGGCGTCTTTGATCTTCAGGGTAAAGACATGTTCTAATTCTGAGATGCTGATCTTCTCATTCTTTTCCAGAGGGCTACCATCCTTGAGCCAAGTGCCAGAAGCTTTAGTGTTTGCCCTCCAGCGGAAAGTTATGACTTCTCCTTTCTTCACTTTTTGGTCTATAAAGAGATTTGAAATTATATAGTAGAGATATAATGGTAAAGAAATAGTGAACTAACATCTATTCATCTTGGTTAAATAGTTTGCAGAGTTCTCCCTACACAGATACCATCCACATATCAGGTGAAACTGTGCGATCTGAACTTTCCACTTACTGTAGGCACTTGTTGCTGTGATAAACTTGCTTTAAAATAATTTTGAAAGTAAGGCTACATTACATTTCTTAATTCATTCTGCAACCTTACATCCATCACAAACCCACTTTTTTGTGCAATAGTTCACAAACTCTTACTCCTATGTTGAAATCGTATAAGTAAATTGACAAATAGAGGTAGCCTATTCCACCGACAGAAATGTGAACGTTTGCAGTGTTTTTTGTGCATGCACAAATGTGTTTGTTATTGTGGGTGTAAATTGCTTTTTATTACTCTGTTGCCCATTTCTTCCCAGGGTGCAAATAGAGATTTATTTTTACATGACACAAACACAGCGCTCAAGTTATACAGCCAGTGTAGCACTACAATGAGGACAACCAGAAGTAGACATTGTATCCACCAATATATTTTTGAAGTTGCCCTTTGTGTGTGTGTCTGTGTGTGTTAGAGAGAGAGAGAGAGAGTTATATTCACAGAAAATAAAAACAGAGTATTGGTTGAATTACCTTTTAGATGTGGCACTGTTAAAAAAAACAAAAAAACAATAGAAAATTAAACCCGTAATATAAAAAGCAGTTCTGTGCACATACATACATCAGAGAGTCAGAAATAGTACTATAAAAGGCATTCAAACAATACTGTGTGTGTTTGTGTGTGTGTGCGTGTACACGTGCATGTGCGCACTTGTGTTTGAGCACGTCTGTTTGTATATGCAGGTACATTAGAGACAAAAAAACACACTTTGAAAAATGCTGGGTTTCACAGAAAACTGAACAGACACTCATCACCATATAAAAGCTGCTACATATATATCTGTCTATGATCAATCTTTAATATAAATTACCTTCTAGTTGTGGAACTGTAAAAAAAAGAAGAAAGAAAAAAGTCAACAGATATAAACATCCACAACAGTTTGCTTACATTATAACAATATTGTGAGTGTGTGTGTATGTACGTGTGTGTGTGCAGGGCTGTTTCAAAGGGCTCTGGGGGCCCAATCCCACTCAGTGTTGCAGTATTGCTAATCTGTGCCTCTCATTAGCAGAAAAAATGAAATATTTTGGTACCACAGATATTTTGTGACAGACTAATATCGTCATGTGTACTTAGTGGCCCTATCCAACTCTACTTGGAGGCCGTAGGTTATTGGCTGATTTGCCGGCCTTGTTGCAACAGTCCTCTGTGTGTGTGTTTGTTTGTGTGTGTGTGTGTGTGTGTGTGTAAACAAGAGCTGTCAAATAGGAAAATGCTGGTGGTAGCCGAACAATGTAACACATCCGGCAGACAGTAGCCTGAATTTGCATGAAGGATTGTGTTGTTGAGGCTACCCATTTGTTATTAATCATCAGTTTGAACATTCATGAACATATTAAGTAGACAGGAGGGGAACATAGCTGAGAGATTTTGACAAAAGCGTTAGCGACTAATTGTATAGCTCCTCTAAATGACGTACAATGCTGGACATTTGTATAGTTAGTTATTATAGGCTACATTTAACTTGTACATGGATCTTGTGTTCCTTTTAGATGTCCAACATGAAATATCAGTCTGGTTAAATTAAACTACACTCTAAAAACAGACTGGTCATCCTGTTTGAGGTTTGAGTCACAGTGAAAGTCATGAAATTCTATCAGATACTAATTTTTTTTTTTTGTGTATGTGTGTGTGTGTTTCTGCATGATATTTCAGCACCACTGCTTTGACAGAAGTTATAGCATCACTTTTTTAATATATTGAAGTCCATGCAGGCCAAAACGTGTGTATTTGTTTGTGTTTTGTGCACTTGTAGCCTAATGTCATGTATGAATGAGATAATGGTCATAGGATGAGATGGTTGGGAGGGAAGAACAACATGGGCTTGGGTGTCTAAGAGATGATTCAGAAGAAATTCGGTGTAGGTTGCTAGGCTTACTGAAAATAAAACATGCAATGATTTTTGCACATGCAGTGATGAAACTGAAATTAATTAGATTTGGTACACTGGTATCTTAATTCAGTGTGGGGAACAAAATCTCTATTTGCTAAATTAATCATTAGACCAACTGAATTGGGAGGGGGAGGGGGGGTAGTGTGTGCTACAGTCAGTTTTTTCTCACTTTTTCGCATATCAACTCTACTAGATGGATGAGGTATGCCATTCTAAGGACACAGACGTTTGGTAAATCATTGGAGGAACTAGCATTGCTGCTTGCCCCATGTTGCAGCTTACAGCTATATTTTCAGTTAGTCAAAAAAGTCAAAAAGTCAAAGTGTACTTTACTGTCAATTCACTGTGTAACAGGCATTGCACAGAGGACTGAAATTGCATTTCACCAGACACCAAATGTGCAATTTAAATTAGAAACACGCACACACACACGCACGCACGCAAAAAACACACAGCTGCACTAATGGACATGAAGTGCACACAGACATCCACAATAAATAGACATAAGACATACAGGTAAACATATACGCTTCCAACAAGAAGGAAAGTTCGAGTTAGCTCTTCTTGGTAGCTGGTGTAGGTTGGAAAAAAAGTGAAATTTGCAATATGTAAGGTGCAATAAGTGAAGGTGCAATTAATTAATTAGAATTGCTACCGAGTAAAACTATGATATTCCTGTATGCGTGAAATAAATTTGACTAAATCGTTGTGGTAAAATTGTGGCAAAAACACATAAAATTAAAAGCCTATTCCAAGTGGTCACAATGACTGGTTCTACAAGTAGTGTTTTAGTTGAACGTGTAGTCAGATGTGATAACTTACCCAGTATTTCAACGTTAGCAGAATTTGACACCGTGCCTCTAGAGTTTGACAGCTCCAAGGTGTATTCTCCCTCATCCTCAACTCTGGCGTCTTTGATCTTCAGGGTAAAGACATGTTCTAATTCTGAGATGCTGATCTTCTCATTATTTTCCAGAGGCTTACCATCCTTGAGCCAAGTGCCAGAAGCTTCAGTGTTTGCCCTCCAGCGGAAAGTTATGGCTTCTCCTTTCTTCACTTTTTGGTCTATAAAGAGATTTGAAATTATACAGTAGAGATATAGTAGTAAAGAAATAGTGAATTAACATCTATTAATCCTGGTTAAATAGTTTGCAGGGTTCTTGCTACACAGATACCATCCACATATCAGGTGAAATTGTGCGATCTGAACTTTCCACTTACTCTAGGCACTTGTTGCTGTGATAAACTTGCTTTAAAATAATTTTGAAAGTAAGGCTACATTACATTTAATTCATTCTGCAACCTGACATCCATCACACACCCACTTTTTTGTGCAATAGTTCACAAACTCTTACTCCTGTTTTAAAATCGTATAAGTAAATCGACAAATAGAGGTAGCCTATTCCACTGACAGAAATGTGAACATTTGCTGTGTTTTTTGTGCATGCACAAATGTGCTTTTTATTGTGGGTGTAAATAGCTTTTATTACCCTGTTGTTTATTTCTTTCCAGGGTGCAAATAGACACTTTGTTATTTTTACATGACACAAACACAGCGCTCAAGTTATACAGCCAGTGTAGCACTACAATTAGGACAACCATAAGTATATATTCTATTCTCCAATATATTTTTGAAGTTGCCCTGTGTGTGTGTGTGTGTGTGTGTGTAAGAGAGAGAGAGAGAGAGAGAGAGAGAGAGAGAGAATTATATTTACGAAAATTAAAAAACAAAGTATTAGTTGAATTACCTTTTAGATGTGGCACTGTTAAAAACATAAAAAAAAAACATAAAAAAAGAAACCAGTCAGATAAACAACAGTTCTGTGCAACATCACATACATCAGAGAGTCAGAAATAGTAGTATAAAAGGCATTCAAACAATAGTGTGTGTGTTTGCGTGTGTGTGCGTGTACACGTGCATGTGCGCACACTGGTGTGGGCACGTCTGTTTGTATATGCAGGTACATTAGAGTCAAAAAAAAAAAAAACACATTTTGAAAAATGCTGGGTTTCACAGAAAACTGAGCAGACACTCATCACCATGCAAAAGCTGCTAAATATATATCTGTCTATGATCAATCTTTAATATAAATTACCTTCTAGTTGTGGCACTGTAAAAAAAAGAAGAAAGAAAAAAGTCAACAGATGAAAACAACCACAACCGTTTGCTTACATTATAACAACATTGTGTGTGTGTGTGTGTGTGTGTGTGTGTGTGTGTGTGTGTGTGTGTGTGCAGGGCCGTTTCAAGGGGCTCTGGGGGCCCACTCCCACTCAGCTTTGCAGTATTGCTAATCTGTGCCTCTAATGGTTGACTGGTAGCCACTCAGGATATCAATAGCAGAAAAAATTAAATATTTTGGTACCACAGATATTTTGTGATAGACCAATATCGTCATCTGTACTTAGTGACCCTATCCAACTGTACTCGGGGGCCCTAGGTAATTGGCTGGTTTGCCTTCCTTGTTGCAACGGTCCTCTGTGTGTGTGTGTGTGTGTGTGTGTGTGAGTGTGAGTGTGTGAGCGTGTGTGCGTGAACAAGAGCTGTCAAATAGAAAAATGCTGGTGGTAGCTGAACAATGTAACACATTTGGCAGACAGTAGCATGAATTTGCATGCAGGATTGTGTTGGTGAGGCTATTAAGTAGACAAGAAGGGAACATAGCTGAGAGATTTTAGCTAAAGTGTAAGCAACTAAATGTATAGCCCCTATGAATGACGTACAATGTTGGTCATTTGTATATTTAGTTATTATAGGCTACATTTAATTTGTACATGGATCTTGTGTTCCTTTTAGATGTCCCACATGAAATATCAGTCTGGTTAAAATTAAACTACACTCTAAAAACAGATTGGTCATCCTGTTTGAGGTCTGAGTCAGGTTTGAGTCACAGTGAAGTTATAAACTTCTATCAGATACTAAATAGTTTTGTGTGTGTGTGTGTGTGTGTGTGTGTGTGTGTGTGTGTGTGTGTGTGTTTGTGTGTGTGTGTGTGTGTGTCTCTCTCTGTGTGATATTTCAGCACCACTGCTTTGACAGAAGTTATAGCATCACTTTTTAAAATATATTGAAGGCCATAAAGGCCAAAACGCGTGTATTTGTCTGTGTTTTGTACACTTACAGCAAAATGTCATGTATGAATGAGATAATGGTCATAGGACAAGAGATGGTTGGGAGGGAAGAACAGAGTGTTGTGTCTGGGCTTGGGTGTCTAACAGATGATTCAGAAGCAATTCAGTATAGTTTGCTAGACTTACTGAAATTAAAACATGCAATGATTTTTGCACATGCACTGATGAAACTGAAATGATTTATATTTGGTACATTGGTATGTTAATTCAGTGTGGGGGAACAAAAAAAATCTCTAATTCCTAAAATAATGAATAGACCAAATGAATTGAGGGGGGCTGGGTGTAGTGTGTGCTACAATCAGTTTTTTTTTCTCATTTTTTGGCATATCAACTCTGCTAGATGGATGAAGTATCCCATTCTAAGGACACAGACATTTGGTAAATCATTGGGGGCACTAGCGTTGCTGCTTGCCCCATGTTGCATCTTACAGCTACATTTTCAATTAGAATAGTTGCCAAGTAAAACTATGATATTCCTGTATGCATGAAATAAATTTGACTAAATTGTTGCAGTAGAATTGTAGCAATAACACACTCAATTAAAAGCCTACTCCAAGTGGTCACAATGACTGGTTCTACAAGCAGTGTTCTAATTGAAAGTGTTGTCAAATGTGATAACTTACCCAGTATTTCAACCTTAGCAGAATCTGACACTGTGCCTCCAGAGTTTGACAGCTCCAAGGTGTATTCTCCCTCATCCTCAACTCTGGCGTCTTTGATCTTCAGGGTAAAGACATGTCCCAATTGTGAGATGCTGATCTTCTCATTATTTTCCAGAGGGCTACCATCCTTGAGCCAAGTGCCAGAAGCTTCAGTGTTTGCCCTCCAGCGGAAAGTTATGACTTCTCCTTTCTTCATTTTTTGGTCTATAAAGAGATTTGAAATTATACAGTAGAGATATAGTAGTAAAGAAATAGTGAATTAACATCTAGTCATCCTGGTTAAATAGTTTGCAGGGTTCTTGCTACACAGATACCATCCACATATCAGGTGAAATTGTGCGATCTGAACTTTCCACTTACTCTAGGCACTTGTTGCTGTGATAAACTTGCTTTAAAATAAATTTGAAAGTAAGGCTACATTACATTTCTTAATTCATTCTGCAATCTTGAATCCATCACAAACCCACTTTTTTGTGCAATAGTTCACAAACTCTTACTCCTATTTTGAAATCGTATAAGTAAATTGACAAATAGAGGTAGCCTGTTCCACCGAATGGAATGTGAACGTTTGCAGTGCTTTTTGTGCATGCACAAATGTGTTTGTTATTGTCGGTGTAAATAGCTTTTTATTACTCTGTTGCCTATTTCTTCCCAGGGTGCAAATAGAGATTTATTTTTACATGACACAAACGCAGCACTCAAGTTATACAGCCAGTGTAGCACTACAATGAGGACAACCAGAAATAGATGTTGTATCCACCAATATATTTTTGAACTTGCCCTTTGTGTGTGTGTCTGTGTGTGTTAGAGAGAGAGAGAGAGAGAGAGAGAGAGAGAGAGAGAGAGAGAGTTATATTCACAGAAAATAAAAACAGAGTATTGGTTGAATTACCTTTTAGATGTGGCACTGTTAAAAAAAAAAAAAAACATAGAAAATTAAACCAGTCATATAAAAAGCAGTTCTGTGCACATACATACATCAGAGAGTCAGAAATAGTAGTATAAAAGGCATTCAAACAATACTGTGTGTGTTTGTGTGTGTGTGTGTGTGTGCGTGTACACGTGCATGTACGCACGTGTGTGTGAGCACGTCTGTTTGTATATGCAGGTACATTAGAGACAAAAAAAACACACTTTGGAAAATGCTGGGTTTCACAGAAAACTGAACAGACACTCATCACCATGTAAAAGCTGCTACATATATATCTGTCTATGATCAATCTTTAATATAAATTACCTTCTAGTTGTGGCACTGTAAAAAAAAGAAGAAAGAAAAAAGTCAACAGATGAAAACATCCACAACAGTTTGCTTATATTATAACAAAATTGTGAGTGTGTGAGTGTGTGTGTGTGTGTGTGTATACGTGTGTATGTACGTGTGTGTGTGCAGGGCTGTTTCAAAGGGCTCTGGGGGCCCACTCCCACTCAGTGTTGCAGTATTGCTAATCTGTGCCTCTCATTAGCAGAAAAAATGAAATATTTTGGTACCACAGATATTTTGTGACAGACTAATATCGTCATGTGTACTTAGTGGCCCTATCCAACTCTACTTGGAGGCCGTAGGTTATTGGCTGATTTGCCGGCCTTGTTGCAACAGTCCTCTGTGTGTGTGTTTGTTTGTGTGTGTGTGTGTGTGTGTGTGTGTAAACAAGAGCTGTCAAATAGGAAAATGCTGGTGGTAGCCAAACAGTGTAACACATCCGGCAGACAGTAGCCTGAATTTGCATGAAGGATTGTGTTGGTGAGGCTACCCATTTGTTATTAATCATCAGTTTGAACATTCATGAAGATATTAAATAGACAGGAAGGGAACATAGCTGAGAGATTTTGACAAAAGTGTAAGCAACTAAATGTATAGCCCCTCTGAATGACGTACAATGCTGGACATTTGTATAGTTAGTTATTATAGGCTACATTTAACTTGTACATGGATCTTGTGTTCCTTTTAGAATTCCCACATGAAATATCAGTCTGGTTAAATTTAACTACACTCTAAAAACAAATTGGTCATCCTGTTTGAGGTTTGAGTCACAGTGAAGTCATAAAATTCTATCAGATCCGAATTTTTTTTTTTTTTTTGTATGTGTGTTTCTGCATGAAATTTCAGCACCACTGCTTTGACAGAAATTATAGCATCACTTTTTATATATGTTGAAGTCCATGCAGGCCAAACCGTGTGTATTTGTTTGTTTTGTGTACTTGTAGCCTAATGTCATGTATGAATGAATTAATGGTTATAGGATGAGAGATGGTTGGGAGGGAAGAACAGAGTGTTGTGTCTGGGCTTGGGTGTCTAACAGATGATTCAGAAGCAATTCAGTATAGTTTAATAGGCTTACTGAAAATAAAACATGCAATGATTTTTGCACATGCAGTGATGAAGCTGAAATTATTTAGATTTGGTACATTAGTATATTAATTCAGTGTGGGGAAAAAAATCTCTAATTTCTAAATTAATCATTAGACCAACTGAATTAAGGGGGGCTGGGTGTAGTGTGTGCTACAGTAATTTTTCTCACTTTTTGGCATATCAACTCTGCTAGATGGATGAAGTATCCCATTCTAAGGACACAGACATTTGGTAAATCATTGGGGGCACTAGCATTGCTGCTTGCCCCATGTTGCAGCTTACGGCTATTTTTTCAATTAGAATAGATGCCAAGTAAAACTATTATATTCCCGTATGCATGAAATAAATTTCTCTAAATTCTTGCAGTAGAATTGTAGCAAAAACACACAAAATTAAAAGCCTACTCCAAGTGGTCACAATGACTGGTTCTACAAGCAGTGTTCTACTTGAAAGTGTTGTCAAATGTGATAACTTACCCAGTATTTCAACGTTAGCAGAATCTGACACCGTGCCTCCAGAGGTTGACAGCTCCAAGGTGTATTCTCCCTCATCCTCAACTTTGGCGTCTTTGATCTTCAGGGTAAAGACATGTTCCGATTGTGAGATGCTGATCTTATCATTATTTTCCAAAGGGGTACCATCCTTGAGCCAAGTGGCAGAAGCTTCAGTGTTTGCCCTCCAGCGGAAAGTTATGACATCTCCTTTCTTTACTTTTTGGTCTATAAAGAGATTTGGAAATTATATAGTACAGATATAGTAGTAAAGATATAGTGAATTAACATCTATTCATCTCAGTTAAATAGTTTGCAGAGTTCTTGCTACACAGATACCATCCACATATCAGGTGAAACTGCGATCTGAACTGCGATCTGAACTCTCCAATGACTCTAGGCACTTCTTATTGTGATAAACTTGCTTAAAAATAATTTTGAAACTAAGGGTACATTACATTTATTAATACATTCTGCAACCTTGCATCCATTACACACCCACTTTTTTGTGCAATAGTTCACAAACTCTACTCCTGTTTTGAAATCGTATAAGTAAATTGACAAATAGAGGTAGGCTATTCCACCGACAGAAATGTGAACGTTTGCGGTGTTTTTTGTGCATGCACAAATGTGTTTGTTATTGTGGGTGTAAATAGCTTTTTATTACCCTGTTGTCTATTTCTTCCCAGGGTGCAAACAGACATTTATTTTTACATGACACAAACACAGCACTCAAGTTATATAGCCAGTGTAGCACTACAATTAGGACAACCATAAATAGATATTGTATCCAACAATATATTTTTGAAGTTGCCCTTTGTGTGTGTGTGTGTGTGTGTGTGTGTGTGTGTGTGTGTGTGTGTGTGTGTGTGTTAGAGAGAGAGAGAGCGAGAGAAAGAGAGAGAGAGAGATTTATATTCACAGAAAAGAAAAACAGAGTATTGGTTGAATTACCTTTTAGATGTGGCACTGTTAAAACAAACAAAAAAAAACAATGGAAAATTAAACCAGTCATATAAAAAGCAGTTCTGTGCACATACATACATCAGAGAGTCAGAAATAGTAGTATAAAAGGCATTCAAACAATACTGTGTGTGTTTGTGTGTGTGTGCGTGTACACGTGCATGTGCGCACGTGTGTGTGAGCACGTCTGTTTGTATATGCAGGTACATTAGAGACAAAAAAACACACTTTGGAAAATGCTGGATTTCACAGAAAACTGAGCAGACACTCATCACCATGTAAAAGCTGCTACATATATATCTGTCTATGATCAATCATTAATATAAATTACCTTCTAGTTGTGGAACTGCAAAAAAAAGAAGAAAGAAAAAAGTCAACAGATGAAAACAACCACAACAGTTTGCTTACATTATAAAAATATTGTGTGTGTGTGTGTGTGTGTGTGTATGTATACGTGTGTGCGTGTGTGTGTGTGTGTGTGTATACGTGTGTATGTGTGTGTGTGTGTGTGTGTGTGTGTGTGTGTGTGTGTGTGAGCCGTTTCAAGGGGCTCCGGGGGCCCAGTCCCACTCAGTCTTGCAGTATTGCTAATCTGTGCCTCTAATGGTTGACTGGTAGCTTCTCAAGATATCATTAGCAGAAAAAATTAAATATTTTGGTACCACAGATATTTTGTGACAGACCAATATCGTCATCTGTACTTAGTGGGCCTATCCAATTCTACTCGGAGGCCCTAGGTTATTGGCTGGTTTGCCTGCCTTGTTGCAACGGTCCTCTGTGTGTGTGTGCGTGTGTGTGTGTGTATGTGTGTGTGTGTGCGCGTGTGTGTGTGTGTGTGTGTAAACAAGAGCTGTCAAAAAGGAAAATGTTGGTGGTAGCCGAATAAAGTAACACATTTGGCAGACAGTAGCCTGAATTTGCATGCAGGATTGTGTTGGTGAGGCTATTAAGTAGACAAGAAGGGAACATAGCTGAGAGATTTTGACTACAGTGTAAGCGACTAAGTGTATAGCCCATAAAAATGACGTACAATGTTGGTCATTTGTATAGTTAGTTATTATAGGCTATATTAAACTTGTACATGGATCTTGTGTTCCTTTTAGATGTCCCACATGAAATATCAGTCTGGTTAAAATTAAACTACACTCTAAAAACAGATTGGTCATCCTGTCTGAGGTTTGAGTGACAGTGAAGTCATAAAATTCTATCACATACTAAATAACTAACTAACTAACTAATTTTTTTTTTTTTTGTATGTGTGTGTGTTTCTGCGTGATATTTCAGCACCAATGCTTTGACAGAAGTTATAGCATCACTTTTTATATATTGAAGGCCATGCAGGCCAAAACGTGTGTATTTGTTTGTGTTTTGTGTACTCGTAGCCTAATGTCATGTATGAATGAGATAATGGTCATAGGACAAGAGATGGTTGGGAGGGAAGAACAGAGTGTTGTGTCTGGGCTTGGGTGTCTAACAGATGATTCAGAAGCAATTCAGTATAGTTTGATAGGCTTACTGAAAATAAAACATGCAATGATTTTTGCATATGCAGTGACGAAACTGAAATGATTTAGTTTTTGTATATTGGTATATTAATTCACTGTGGGGAACAAAAAAAATCTCTATTTGCTAAAATAATCAATTGACCAAAGGAATTGAGGGGGGCGTGGTATGTGTGTGCTACAGTCAGTTTTTTTTTTCTAATTTTTTGGCATGTCAACTCTGCTAGATGGATGAAGTATCCCATTCTAAGGACACAGACATTTGGTAAATCATTGGGGGCACTAGCAGTGCTGCTTGCCCCATGTTGCATCTTACAGCTATATTTTCAATTAGAATAGATGGCAAGTAAAATTATGATATTCCTGTATGCATGAAATAAATTTGACTAAATTGTTGCAGTAGAATTGTAGCAATAACACACAAAATTAAAATTTTACTCCAAGTGGTCACAATGACTGGTTCTACAAGCAGTGTTCTAATTGACAGTGTTGTCAAATGCGATAACTTACCCAGTATTTCAACGTTAGCAGAATCTGACACCGTGCCTCCAGAGTTCGACAGCTCCAAGGTGTATTCTCCCTCATCCTCAACTCTGGCGTCTTTGATCTTCAGGGTAAAGACATGTTCTAATTCTGAGATGCTGATCTTCTCATTATTTTCCAGAGGCTTACCATCCTTGAGCCAAGTGCCAGAGGCTTCAGTGTTTGCCCTCCAGCGGAAAGTTATGACATCTCCTTTCTTCACTTTTTGGTCTACAAAGAGATTTGGAAATTATATATTAGAGATATAGTAGTGAAAATATAGTAGATCTCTGTTTAATGGTATGGTAAATATAATAATAATAATAATAATAATAATAACATTGTAGTTGTTGCTGTTGTTCATCACCCACTTCATTTATCATTTCTTACATCTTATAGACTCTTCCCTAAATCATCATATGGAAAGGAGGGGGGAATGTAATGAAGATGGAAGATGCAAGAACGTGCATAAGTTAACTGAGCTTCTTCACTTACACATTCAGCATAGAACTGTGTTGAGCTTGCCTGGCTTTCGTGCCTGATTACCTCAATCTGAGATTGAGCTTGATCTGGACACTTAACTATCCTTCCACTTAGGAAAGATAGCTAAGTATCAATGGAATCAATGAATTTGGATCAATATAACTCTGTTGGTCGTTTTTTGATTTTGGGTGTTTAACCCAGCTCCATCGCATCAGGGATAAAATCCTGTTTTTGATTGGCTCCCCATCTCAGGCAAATGAAATGAAGTGCAAAAAGGATTTTTGGAACACACCAATATTTTGAGAAAAAGGGAGTTTATTTTCCATCTTCCCTAGAGTTAGATAATTGGGTATTACCTTTCTCGTTTCCAGTCAGCCAATGTCCTAGGCTAGCAGTAGTGTTTTTAAATTTGCAGAGCTAAGTTGCATTGAATTCTTTGGGATGCATCCAAAACACCAAAAACTGACCCCAAAACTCTGATATTTCCCCTATTTAAAAGTTAACTGCATAGATACGCAAGTAGCAGCAAAGGTCCTTGATAATGATGCTGGAGTGAGAGTATAGTTCCAAGTTACATCTTTCTAGAAAACTGCCATGTTTAATTTTACATCAGTCTTAGTTCACCCTTATAACTACCCTGACAGCAATCCACAAACAACAACATTTAGGTTGAACCGTGCCAGAGATCCCCTTTAAGAGCCAGTAGTGCATGGACCTTGGCTTGGTTGGTATTTTACCAACAGGAGGGTTTTCTACAATCAGAAACGCACCTTTTTAGATTCTTAAGCAACCGTTTTTTGACCGGTATAGTATTCAGCCACCCCCCTTTTTCAAAGCTAGGGGGCGAGTGAGCAAGATTTACGACAATGATTGTGTTTTAGTCTATGGTTTAGCTTGGCAGTTGGTTTTATCCAAAATGCTAAAATATTATTAGCGCATTAGCCCAAATATAAGACAATATATGTGTCCTGTAAATACTTCTGAAAAAAAGGGGTCGTCTTGTATTCACGAAGTAGACAAAAATAGTGGACAAACTTTTTTTGGGGGGGGCTCATGCATCTCATTGGCCTGTAACTGCAGTGGTGTAAAGGATTGACCGGGTTTACATGCACTTCAGTATCCCTTGGGGGTCAAGGGATACTGAATTTATCGTAATAATCAAAAAATGTGCTAACTTTTACAATGAAATAATTTACTATGTAAGCCAAAAATGGGTCTGCAAAAAGTTTTTTTTTTCCCCCTAAAATTAGTCTGAAAAAGGGGGGTCGTCTTATATTCAGGATTGTCTAATATTCGTGCTGATGCGGTATATCTAGGCGCTTTTTACCAGACACAGTTGCTATGGCACCCTTGCGAAGATGAACTGACTTGGCTCGATTTGCTCAAAAAATCCCACTACTGTTAATTCGGTTGACTTTTGTCAAGTTCATGCTGAATCAGACTGCGCTGTTGTCTTAACATGTTGAGTCTTGCCATTAGCCTTGATTTTCTCTGTACTGAATGCTGGTTCAGAATTATTAGCATCTTCAAAAGTGATATGGGGTTTTGTTTTGGCTATTATATAGCATTCTTCTCGCCTTTCATGATGGCAAACAAGATGTCAAATTAAAGATAACAACCTGAAGAAGTGGACATGTATGTAAAAACAGGTGATAAGAACTAAAATATATATATTTTTCGAGGATTTTTCCCTTTAAGTGCCCGAAAACCGTTTGTGTCAGTATATGCAGATGCATTTAACAAATTGATTGTGAAACGTTAAATATATACATATAGGCCATGTCTCAAATTGTGCACTTCTGTGCGTACACTGTAATGTAATGTGCAGTGTGTACTGACATAACCACTGTTTACATTGCTATCTCAAACAAACCATCTGATTGTTGACTTCAGTCGGAGAGTAACATGTGAGTAGCTTGGTGTAGGAAAAATCAGTAAAATAATTTTATTACTATTACGCTAAGGTTTAAACATGGTCACCGCTACTGCCAGCATCGTCTCTGAGTTAGTCGCCTTTAAGTAAGTTTAAAAAACCAGTCAACAGCCCCACACTTTCTTACTTAGGCAAGATGATGGCCATTTAGTGCAAGTAGTGACCATCATTTCACTTTTTGGCCTTTTTTTATCTTTGGGATCATTCAAAGACAAAGTTCGGGCGTCCCAGTGTTTCAGGATTTCAGGATTGCACCTTCAGACATACTGATGCGGCTTCATATCAGGGGCACCACCATGGGGGGGGGGGGGGGGGGGGGGGGGAGTCAGGATGATTCTAAGGACCTGGCACTGACAGGAGGCGCCAGAGACCATTTTCATTTTGAAGTTAATGTTTGGATGTTTGGGAGGAACGCAAAATTTCTAGTGGCACCCCCGCTTCATCATTTATTATTTTGTAGAGCTAAGTCCCAGGGTGGCCAACTCTCACACAGCGAGTGTGAGACACACGCATTTGACTGCCTTCACACACCCTCAAGCCACCCTATAGTGCATGTGGGTTAACATCTATTCATCTCAGTTAAAAAGTTTTTTCTTGCCACACAGATACCATCTGCATATCAGGTGAAACTGTGCGATCTGAACTTTCCAATGACACTATGCAATTGTTGGTGTGATAAACTTACTTAAAAATAACTAACTGAAAGTAACGCTCAATTACATTTCTTAATACATTCAGCAACTCTGCGTCCATCACACACCCACTTTTGTGGTGCAATAGCTCACAAACTTTTATTCCTATTTTAAAAAATTGCATAACCAAACCGACAAATAGAGGTAGCCTATTCCACGGACAGAAATGTGAACGTTTGCAGTGTTTTTTGTGCATGCACAAATGTGTTTGTTATTGTGGGTGTAAACAGCCTTTTATTACCCTGTTGTGGATTTCTTCCCATGGTGCAAATAGACACTTTGTTATATTTACGTGACACAAAAACAGCGGTCAAGTTATACAGCCAGTGTAGCACTACAATTAGGACAACCATAAGTATATATTCTATCCACCAATATATTTTTGAAGTTGCCCTGTGTGTGTGTGTGTGTGTGTGTGTGTTTGTGTGTGTGTAAGAGAGAGAGAGAGAGAGAGAGAGAGAGAGAGTTATATTCACAGAAAATAAAAACAGAGTATTGGTTGAATTACCTGATAGATGTGGCACTGTTAAAAAAGAAAAAAAGAAACATAAAAAAAGAAACCAGTCAGATAAACAGTTCTGTGCAACATCACATACATCAGAGAGTGAGAAATATTAGCATACAAGGCATTCAAACAATAGTGTGTGTGTGTCTGTACACATTCATGCGTGCATGTGTGTGTGAGCACGTCTGTTCATATATGCAGATACATTAAAGACAAAAAAATAAAAAAAACACAATTTGAAAAATGCTGGGTTTTTACAGAAAACTGAGCAGACACTCAACCACAGAAAAGCTGCTACATATATATCTCTCTATAATCAATCTTTAATATAACTTACCTTCTCGTTGTGGCACTGTAAAGAAAAAAAGAAGAAGAAATAAAAAAGTCAACAGTTGAAAACATCCACAACAGTTTGCTTACATTATAACATTGTGTGTGAGGGTGTGCATGTGTATGTACTTATGTGTGTGTGTGTGTGTGTGCAGGGCCGTTTCAAGGGGCTCTGTGGGCCTACTCTCACTCAGTCTTGCAGTATTGCTAATCTGTGCCTCTAATGGTTGACTATTAGCTTCTCAGGATATCATTAGCAGAAAAAATATATACTTTTTTTTTGATACAGTAACCACAGATATTTTGTGGTAGACAAATACTGTCATGTGTACTAAGGGGCCCCTATCTAACTCTACCCAACTCTACCTATGTGTGTGTGTGTGTGTGTGTTTGCGTGTGTGTAAACAAGAGCTGTCAAATAGCAAAATGCTGGTGGTAGCCGAACAATGTAACACATTTGGCAGACAGTACCCTCGATTTGCATGCAGGATTGTGTTGGTGAGGCTACCCATTTGTTATTAATCATCAGTTTGATGAAGACATTTAGGAGACAGGAAGGGAACATTAGGATTTTCAACCAATTTCAAACTAAGTTGTAGCTAGGCAGATTGGTCATCCTGTTTGAGGTTTTAGTCAGAATGAAGTCATAACATTCAATCAGATAGTAAATAGTTGTTTTTTTGTGTGTGTGTGATATTTCAGCACCACTGCTTTGACAGAAGTTATAGCATCACTTTTTTAATATATTGAAGGCCATAAAGGCCAAAACGCGTGTGTTTGTCTGTGTTTTGTGTACTTGTAGCCTAATATCACGTATGAATGAGATAAATGTCATAGCACGAGAGATGGTTGGGAGGGAAGAACAACATGGGCTTGGGTGTTTAATTCAGATGATTCAGAAGCAATTCAGTATAGTTTGCTAGGCTTACTGAAAATAAAGCATGCAATGATCTTTGCACATGCACTGATAAAACTGAAATGATTTAGATTTGGTACATTGGTATATTAATTTAGTGTGGGGAAAAAAATAGATTTGCTAAATTTATCATTAGACCAATTGAATGGGGGGGGGGGGGGGGGGGGGGGGTGTAGTATGTGCTACAGTCACTTTTTTCTCATTTTTTGGCATATTAACTCTGATAGATGGATGAAGTATCCCATTCTGAGGACACAGACATTTGGTAAATCATTGGGGGGCACTAGCATTGCTGCTTGCCCCATGTTGCAGCTAACAGCTACATTTTCAATTAGAATAGTTGTCAAGTAAAATGACAAAGAATGATATTCCTGTATGCGTGAAATAAATTTCACTAAATTGTTTTGGTAAAATTGTGGCAAAAACACACAAAATTAAAAGCCTACTCCAAGTGGTCACAATGACACAAGCAGTGTTCTAATTGAATATGTTGTGAAATGTGATAACTTACCCAGTATTTCAACATTAGCAGAATCGGACACCGTGCCTCTAGAGTTTGACAGCTCCAAGGTGTATTCTCCCTCATCCTCAATTCTGGCGTCTTTGATCTTCAGGGTGAAGACATGTCCCAATTGTGAGATGCTGATCTTCTTATTGTTTTCCAGAGGCTTACCATCCTTGAGCCAAGTGCCAGAAGCTTCAGCATTTGCCCTCCAGCGGAAAGTTATGACTTCTCCTTTCTTCACTTTTTGGGCTATAAAGAGATTTGGAAATTATATAGTAGAGATATAGTAGTAAAGATATAGTGAATTAACATCTATTCATCCTGGTTAAATAGTTTGCAGAGTTCTGGCTACACAGATACCATCCACATATCAGGTGAAACTGTGCGATCTGAACTTTCCACTGACTCTAGGCACTTGTTGCTGTGATAAACTTGCTTAAAAACAATTTTGAAACTAAGGGTACATTACATTTCTTAATACATTCTGCAATCTTGCATCCATTACACAGCCACTTTTTTGTGCAATAGCTCACAAACTCTTACTCCTGTTTTGAAATCGTATAAGTAAATTGACAAATAGAGGTAGCCTATTCCACTGACAGAAATGTGAACATTTGCTGTGTTTTTTGTGCATGCACAAATGTGTTTGTTATTGTGGGTGTAAATAGCTTTTATTACCCTGTTGCCTATTTCTTCTCTGGGTGCAATAGAGATTTATTTTTACATGACACAAACACAGCACTCAAGTTATACAGCCAGTGTAGCACTACAATGAGTACAACCAAAAGTAGATATTGTATCCACCAGTATATTTTTGAAGTTGCCCTTTGTGTGTGTGTCTGAGTGTGTTAGAGAGAGAGAGAGAGAGATTTATATTCACAGAAAATAAAAACAGAGTATTGGTTGAATTACCTTTTAGATTTGGCACTGTTAAAAAAAAAAAAAAAAACATAGAAAATTAAACCAGTCATATAAAAAGCAGTTCTGTGCACATACATACATCAGAGAGTCAGAAATAGTAGTATAAAAGGCATTCAAACAATACTGTGTGTGTTTGTGTGTGTGTGCGTGTACACGTGCATGTGCGCACGTGTGTGTGAGCACGTCTGTTTGTATATGCAGGTACATTAGGGACAAAAAAAACACACTTTGAAAAATGCTGGGTTTCACAGAAAACTGAACAGACACTCATCACCATATAAAAGCTGCTACATATATATCTGTCTATGATCAATCTTTAATATAAATTACCTTCTAGTTGTGGCACTGTAAAAAAAAGAAGAAAGAAAAAAGTCAACAGATGAAAACATCCACAACAGTTTGCTTACATTATAACAACATTGTGTGTGTGTGTGTGTGTATATATACGTGTGCGTGTGTGTGTGTGTGTGTGTGTGTGTGAGTGTGTGTGTATACGTGTGTGTAGGGCCATTTCAAGGGGTTTTGGGGGCCCACTCCCACTCAGTCTTGCAGTATTGCTAATCTGTGCCTCTAATGGATGACTGGTAGCCACACAGGATATCAATAGCAGAAAAAAATAAAATATTATGGTACCACAGATATTTTGTGATCGACCAATATCATCATCTGTACTTAGTGGCTCTATCCAACTCTACTAGGAGGCCCTAGGTTATTGGGTGGTTTGCCAGCCTTGTCACAACGGTCCTCTGTGCGTGTTTGTGTGTGTGTGTGTGAGCGTGTGTGCGTGTGTGTGTAAACAAGAGCTGTCAAATAGCAAAATGCTGGTGGTAGCCAAACAGTGTAACACATCTGGCAGACAGTAGCCTGAATTTGCATGCAGGATTGTGTTGGTGAGGCTACCCGTTTGTTATTAATCATCAGTTTGAACATTCATGAAGATATTAAGTAGACAGGAAGGGAACATAGCTGAGAGATTTTAGCTACAGTGGAAGCGACTAAATGTATAGCCCCTCTGAATGACGTACAATGTTGGTTATTTGTGTTGTTAGTTATTATAGGCTACATTTAACTTGTACATGGATCTTGTGTTCCTTTTAGATGTCCAACATGAAATATCAGTCTGGTTGAAGTTAAACTACACTCAGATTGACACAACAGATTGGTCATCCTGTTTAAGGTGTGAGTCACAGTGAAGTCATAAAATTCTATCACATACTAAATAGTTGTTTTTTTGTGTGTGTGTGTGTGTGTGTGTGTGTGTGTGCTTCTGCATGATATTTCAGCACCACTGTTTTGATAGAAGTTATAGCATCACTTTTTTATATACTGAAGGCCATGCAGGCCAAAACGTGTGTATATGTCTGTGTTTTGTGTACTTATAGCCTACTGTCACATTAATGACATAAACATCATAGGGCGAGAGACGGTTGGGAGGGAAGAACAGAGTGTTGTGTCTGGGCTTTGGTGTTTAATTCAGACGATTCAGAAACAATTCGGTGTAGGTTGCTAGGCTTACTGAAAATAAAACATGCAATGATTTTTGCACATGCAGTGATGAAACTGAAATGATTTAGTTTTGGTACATTGGTATATTAATTCACTGTGGGGAACAAAAAAAAATCTCTAATTGCTAAAATAATCAATAGACCAAAGGAATTGAGGGGGGTGTGGTATGTGTGTGCTACAGTCAGTTTTTTTTCCCATTTTTTTGGCATATTAACTCTGCTAGATGGATGAAGTATCCCATTCTAAGGACACAGAAATTTGGTAAATCATTGGGGGCACTAGCGTTGCTGCTTGCCCCATGTTGCATCTTACAGCTATATTTTCAATTAGAATAGATGCCAAGTAAAACTATGATATTTCTGTATGCATGAAATAAATTTGACTAAATTGTTGCAGTAGAATTGTAGCAATAACACACTCAATTAAAAGCCTACTACAAATGGTCACAATGACTGGTTCTACAAGCAGTGTTCTAATTGAAAGTGTTGTCAAATGCGATAACTTACCCAGTATTTCAACGTTAGCAGAATCTGACACTGTGCCTCCAGAGTTTGACAGCTCCAAGGTGTATTCTCCCTCATCTTCAATTCTGGCGTCTTTGATCTTCAGGGTAAAGACATGTTCCGATTGTGAGATGCTGATCTTCTCATTATTTTCCAGAGGCTTACCATCCTTGAGCCAAGTGGCAGAAGCTTCAGTGTTTGCCCTCCAGCGGAAAGTTATGACATCTCCTTTCTTCACTTTTTGGTCTACAAAGAGATTTGGAAATTATATAGTAGAGATATAGTAGTGAAGATATAGTAGATCTCTGTTTAATGGTATGGTAAATATAATAATAATAATAAAAAAAGGAGGGGGGAATGTAATGAAAATGGAAGCTGCAAGAACGTGCACAGTTGAACTGAGCTTCCTCACTCACACATTCAGCACAGAACTGTGTTGAGCTTGCCTGGCTTTCGTGCCTGATTACCTCAATCTGAGATTGAGCTTGATCTGAACACTTAACTATCCTTCCACTTAGGAAAGATAGCTAAGTATCAATGGAATCAATGAATTTGGATCAATATAACTCTGTTGGTCGTTTTTTGATTTTGGGTGTTTAACCCAGCTCCATCGCATCAGGGATAAAATCCTGTTTTTGATTGGCTCCCCATCTCAGGCAAATGAAATGAAGTGCAAAAAGGATTTTTGGAACACACCAATATTTTGAGAAAAAGGGAGTTTATTTTCCATCTTCCCTAGAGTTAGATAATTGGGTATTACCTTTCTTGTTTCCAGTCAGCCAATGTCCTAGGCTAGCAGTAGTGTTTTTAACTTTGCAGAGCTAAGTTGCATTGAATTCTTTGGGATGCATCCAAAACACCAAAAACTGACCCCAAAACGCTGATATTTCTCCTATTTAAAAGTTAACACTTGCGTAGCTACAAAGATCAACAGAAAATTAATCATGGTAAAGGAGCTTTTAGAAAGTGAAGGCAAGGATCTTTTAGAAAGTGAAAGCAAGGATTACTGGTAAAACGCAAGACTGCCTTACTGTGCCGCATAGATATGCAAGTAGCGGCAAAGGTCTTTGATAATGATGCTGGAGTGAGAGTATAGATCCTAGTTATATCTTTCTAGAAAACTGCCATGTTTAATTTTACATCAGTCTTAGTACACCCTTATAACTACCCTGATACCAATTTTAAACATTTAGGTTGAACCGTGCCAGAGTTCCCCTTTAAGAGCCAGTAGTGCATGGACCTTGGCTTGGTTGGTATATTACCAACAGGAGGGTTTTCTACCTTTTTAGATCCATAAGCAACCGTTTTTTGACCGGTATAGTATTCAACCATCCCCTTTTTTCAAAGCTAGGGGCGAGTGAGCAAGATTACGACAATGATTCTGTTTTTAGCCTATGGTTTAGCTTGACAGTTGGTTTTAGCCAAAACGCTAAAATATTATTACCGCATTAGATTGTTATTAGATAATAATCAAAAAATGTGCTAACTTTTACAATGAAATAATTTACTATGTAAGCCAAAAATGGGTCTGCAAAAAAAAAAAAATTTCCCCTAAAATTAGTCTGAAAAAGGGGGGTCGTCTTATATTCAGGATTGTCTAATATTCCTGCTGATGCGGTATATCTAGGCGCTTTTTACCAGACATAGTTGCTATAGCACCCTTGCGAACATGAACTGACTTGACTCAATTTGCTCAAAAAATCCCACTACTGTTAATTCGGTTGACTTTTGTCAAGTTCATGCTGAATCAGACTGCGCTGTTGTCTTAACATGTTGAGTCTTGCCATTAGCCTTGATTTTCTCTGTACTGAATACTGGTTCAGAATTATTAGCATCTTCAAAAGTGATATGGGGTTTTGTTTTGGCTATTATATAGCATTCTTCTCGCTTTTCATGATGGCAAACAAGATGTCAAATTAAAGATAACAACCTGAAGAAGTGGACATGTATGTGAAAACAGGTGATAAGAACTAAATTTTTTTTTTTTTTTGAGGATTTTTCCCTTTAAGTGCCTGAAAACTGTTTGTGTCAGTATATGCAGATGCATTTCACAAATTGATTGTGAAACGTTAAATATATACATATAGGCCGTGTCCCAAATTGTGCACTTCTGTGCGCACACTGTAATATAATGTGCAGTGTGTACTGAGCATTTACTGCTGTATTGTGGATGCAGAGGTGACATAACCACTGTTTACATTGCAATCTCAAACAAACCATCTGATTGTTGACTTCAGTCGGAGAGTAACATGCGAGTAGCTTGGTGTAGGAAAACTCAGTAAAATAATAATTTTACTACTGTTACGCTAAGATTTAAACATGGTCACCGATACTGCCAGCATCGTCTCTGAATTAGCCGCCATTAAGTAAGTTTGAAAAACCAGTCAACAGCCCCACACTTTCTTACTTAGGCAAGATGATGGCCAATTAGTGCAAGTAGTGACCATCATTTCACTTTTTGGCCTTTTTTTATCTTTGGGATCATTCAAAGACAAAGTTCGGGCCTCCCAGTGTTTTCGTGTGATTTTGAAAAAAAGAAAACTTCAGTATTGCACCTTCAGACATACTGGTGCGCCTTCATCCCAAGGGCACCACCAGGGGGGAGAAGTCAGGATGATTCTAAGGACCTGGCACTGACAGGAGGTGCCAGAGACCATTTTCATTTTGAAGTTAATGTTTGGATGTTTGGGGGAAACGCAAAATTTCTAGTGGCACCCCGCTTCATCTTTTATTATTTTGTAGAGCTAAGTCCCAGGGTGGCCAACTCTCACACAGTGAGTGTGAGGCACACGCATTTGACTGCCTTCACACACCCTCAAGCCACCCTATAGTGCATGTGGGTTAACATCTATTAATCTCGGTTAAATAGTTTTTTCTTGCCACACAGATACCGTCTGCATATCAGGTGAATCTGTGCGATCTGAACTTTCCAATGACACTATGCAATTGTTGTTGTGGTAAACTTACTAAAAAATAACTAACTGAAAGTAACGCTCAATTACATTTCTTAATACATTCAGCAACTCTGCATCCATCACACACCCACTTTTGTGGTGCAATAGCTCACAAACTTTTATTCCTAGTTTGAAGTCACATAGGCAAATCGACAAATAGAGGTAGCCTATTCCACCGACAGAAATGTGAACGTTTGCAGTGTTTTTTGTGCATGCACAAATGTGTTTGTTATTGTGGGTGTAAACAGCCTTTTATTACCCTGTTGTGGATTTCTTCCCATGGTGCAAATAGACACTTTGTTATATTTACGTGACACAAAAACAGCGGTCAAGTTATACAGCCAGTGTAGCACTACAATTAGGACAACCATAAGTATATATTCTATCCACCAATATATTTTTGAAGTTGCCCTGTGTGTGTGTGTGTGTGTGCATGTGTGTAAGAGAGAGAGAGAGAGAGAGAGAGAGAGAGAGAGAGTTATATTCACAGAAAATAAAAACAGAGTATTGGTTGAGTTACCTTTTAGATGTGGCACTGTTAAAAAAGAAAAAAAAAACATACAAAAAGAAACCAGTCAGATAAACAACAGTTCTGTGCACATACATACATCAGAGAGTCGGAAATATTAGTATACAAGGTATTCAAACAATAGTGTGTGTGTGTCTGTACACATTCATGCGTGCATGTGTGTGTGAGCACGTCTGTTCATATATGCAGATACATTAAAGACAAAAAAAAAAAAAAACACAATTTGAAAAATGCTGGGTTTCACAGAAAACTGAGCAGACACTGAACCACAGAAAAGCTGCTATATATATATATATATATATCTATAATCAATCTTTAATATAACTTACCTTCTCGTTGTGGCACTGTAAAGAAAAAAAGAAGAAAGAAAAATGTCAACAGATGAAGAAATCCACAACAGTTTGCTTACATTATAACATTTTGTGTGTGTGTGTGTGTGTGTGTGTGTGTGTGTGTGTGAGTGTGTGCATATGTATGTACTTGCGTGTGTGCAGGGCCATTTCAAGGGCCTACTCCCACTCAGCCTTGCAGTATTGCTAATCTGTGCCTCTAATGGTTGACTGTCAGCTTCTCAGGATATCATTAGCAGAAAAAAAAATATTTTGATACAGTTGTGGTCAAAAAATACCAGGCAGGCAACTTGGTCACTTGATCATTGCAGTCTTTAATCACAACGCCAGAAACAAGTTACCCACACAAACCCACTCAAGGAATGTATAGTAACAAGCCTGTCTTCCAGGAGACTAGGATTCCCTTTTACACCCCCCAGAGCAGATATCACATGTAAACCAAATGGCAGACCTCCCTGCCCTCACAATGACCTTTGATTTCTCGCCCTCCTGTTTTTTTTAGCTTGTTTAGGTTCCCTGTCCTGGTGAAGATAGGTATCTATTCCCTGTCCTGGTGATGATAGATGTTTATTTGGTTTCCAACAACACCCTCTGTTTCCCACGTTCCTAACCCTAATCTGCTCTGGTTTGTTGTCTTAATCCTTTAGACTCAGGTTACACTTGGCATACCTTTGTATCACACATGGCAAACCTTTGTATCACATTAATATTCATTTCTAGGATATTACAATTTTCCCTACATATTCCCCCCTTGTGGAGCCCTATAAGCTCCAATTTGTGCAGCATTCATTGTGATCATTTTATAGGAGCTTACAA
This sequence comes from Tenualosa ilisha, assembly GCA_015244755.2. NCBI lineage: Eukaryota > Metazoa > Chordata > Actinopteri > Clupeiformes > Clupeidae > Tenualosa > Tenualosa ilisha. Next base: position 499,486 of record PYXC01002824.1, on the reverse strand, counting down.
TGTCTTGGAAAGACATACAGGTCATACAGGTAACAATTAAAACCATGACAGTGTGCAAATCAGATAGGTCACAACACTACGAAGAATTCACTTCAATCCAGTTACATGTCCCCAACGCCAATTTAGAACACAAATTGTCTTGTGACGCTTCACAGAAGCTAAACCCAGAGCACCCGAGAACAACAGGGGCAAGGAAAAACTACCTTGGGTTTATTTATGGTAGAAACCTTGGGCAGATCCACGGCTCAAGGGGCTGACCCAACTGCCAAGGGTCATGCAGGTCATATTTTGTTAGTAACTCCTCTTGGAGATAGTCTACAACTTTCTCTCTAGGTTGGGCTGAGCATTAAGCTAATCGCAACTTTAAACCTCCTTGCCATGCCAATAGCCAAAAGTCTAAGCCTAATCTAGGAGCTATTAATTCAGTTCTGATTGCTTTTTACATCTTTATTCAGCATTGACAAGTCTGATGCTGTTTCATTAGCCACCCTTTACAGTTGATATGCTAATTTTTTAATGCAGCTATTGCACCACCCCACAGTGACAATGTCCAACCAACTGTGGCTCCTTTGCAGGTCCAAGTATCTTTGAAATAACCTTTTCATTCGCTCATTTCTCCTGCTGTGTAGGTCATGACTCTTTTTTGTCTATGTATATATTTTTTAGTTTGGTCCTTCTAATAGAGATGTTTATCTTGTACAATCTAGATTGATGGTGTAATTGCAGCTATATAACATGTTCCTACTGCCTCTAAAGGTCAGTATGAACATGATTTATTTCCAAATACCCAAAACATACTTAAAGGAAGAGCAAAATTAAAATTTGGACTAGGTACTTCACTGTATCTAAAAAGCGGAAAATAATCTCCTCCCAACCATAGTGCTGATCGAACACTTCTTTCTTGTTTGTTTTCCAAGTTTGACATGTCATAATTTGCATTGAGATAAATTGACATTTACCTACTACTAATTGCTTCCTTGTTGTGTTAGCTTTCTTGTTGGCAGTGACTGATAAACACACAAACCCTTCTTTGTAGGAACTTGTATAGGCTCTCCAGCATGTTATCAAAACTTAAATTCAACTTAGTCCTTATATTTAGCCAAGAGCTTAGATGTTTCCACCAAAAGAGTTCTTAGTGATGTTTGCTTCCTGTTCCTGTTACCAAAGTGACCAGTTCTGGTGTGCTGGGATTCTTCCACTCGTTTTGTAGCACGTTCTTTATGCCATTCAGCACATTTCATATATTCTTCTGGATCTTTCACCACTTTGCGCTGAGATCATTGGAGCACAGAATCGCTTTCAGTCATCCTCAGGGCCAATAGTGTAGACCATAACACTTGGTCCTTTCCACCGGTATAGTCCTCTCTATTGTTCCTCCATTGTTAGATGAACACTCAGGACCATGGTTGCACTTGCTGTGTAATCTGGAAACTCTGATAGGGCTGACATCACCTTTTGGGAAACATAAGACAGAGCAGTATCAGTTCTTCACACCAACTAGTCATTCTTCCCTTTGCACTTTTTTTTTACGTTATATTGCTATAAAAACTCTAGGGGCTGGTATGGGACGAGTTATCAAGATGTCTCAAGCGCTGTGCCTTGTAGATCTTGCTACCCGGCCTCAAAGGTAGAGGAGAGTCAAAAGATGTGCTATCACTCAGTCTATTCACCTTGAAGCCTTCATTTTTAACAATGTTCTTCACTTTCATTTAGTTTCAGTCTTTTGACAGCCAATGCACTTTGTGGATGGTATTCACCTTGGATTCTTACATTAATTAGCAATTTCTGTAATGTCTCTGAAGTAGCTTTATTTGTACGATACACATTGATGTTTTTCTTTATCTTAGGCAAGACTTTTTACAGAGTAGGCTTAAACCGCGTCATAGGTTGAGTGAAGCTCTAATTTGACTCCCATTGTGGGTGCACTGTTAGTAGCCAGACAAAGCACCTTTCACAATAAGCACCTGCTGCTGTAGTGAATCCTGATGCAGGATGTTTGTCTTCTTAGGATTTCGAGATATCTTAAGGTAACTGGTATGAAATCTCAAAATTTTAATTTTCACTGTACTGCATTCTGGTTTCAACTTTATTTATTTTTTTTTTCTCTGTACTCCCCCCTTGCACGGATCTTTTGTGGCTGTGTCTGCTCATTTGCTGCTTTTACTGAATTTATCTTGGTACATGGAGGAATGACAGCCTCTTATATTGGACTTTGACTAGATGTCCACAATACTAACAGTGAATAGCCAAAAATTGTTGATATGGTTTGACTAAGTATAATAAATTTTGTCATGGACTTTCTCATGAAACACTTCATTGTCATCACATTATCATATCCTAGTTATGCAAAAATCTTAAGAGTAACATCAAATCTAATTGTCAATTGTCTCTTAAAATGTTCTAGGAGGGAGTACCCGCATCAAATCAAATTGATTCACTGCAGCATAGCCACTTCTTACCTCTCCAGACCCTAACATTTTTTCAGAGGGATTGCCAAACATTTGTTTCAGAGTTACATGCCAGAAATGTTTGTGCCCATAGAAATAACTGCAAAACAGTCACGTGAACTTTGCTATAGATACTACAGTATATTGTACAACACACAAGAGTCACATGCAAGAGAGTTAATGTTATATGCTGATATGCCAGGATGGGGGTGTGTGCATGTAAAGCCTGTTCTTGCAGTTCCACTGAGCACCCTGTGTGGAATGTGGATGTATTTACGAAGGCTACCTACAGGCTCAACAGCTCACTAGTTAGAAAGTCCTTTGTTGAAGGTAAAACTAAAGTTATTTCACTTCTACAAAAATCTCATCACAGTCAATAGTCACGTCAGTCCAAGTCATCCTTCCAGTAAGCCATAGCTTTAAAGTTTAATTAAGGATGTGTGCACGCAACAAATTTAGAAACTAAGCACTAAGCTTTCTAGGTAGTGCAATAGTAGCTACATTGCTTAGGGTCTAGGGCAAGCAGTCTTACTGAGATGCTGTCTGCATCTAGGGCCCACCAGTCAGGAGTGAATTTATGACCCACCTACTTAACTCTCTCCTGACAGAGTTGCAAGTTACTATCTGTTGGCGGAAAATTTTTAGAGGCATAGATGTTAGAGCTTTTAGACAAAACAAAAGGATTGGGACTCTCCATCTTTGTGGCAAGGTATTGGTAAACCAAATATCAACAAAACCCAAAATAAACAAAGCGTATCTATTCTAACACATCCCAATTGATGATCCGTAAAACAAATTAGGTGTTCAGACATGAAGACAAAGAAATGCCCAAAAAAGGCAAATAATTTCAAGGTTCAGCCTCTTCCCTTGACAGCCTTTAACTAATTTTGCTATACCATTCCATTTCCTTTGCACTGTTGTTAAGGCCACATGTGGATAAGAATGTCACACCAGGTGACAGGTCTACTACTGCTGCAGCGTAGCTTTACTTGTAATTATGCCGGCTATGTTGATGGTCTCAACGCATGCTTCAATTGGTACCCCCACCCCCCTTTTTTTTTAACAATCCAGATCTGGAATATCTTGAAAGTATGCCACTACACAATGCAGGTCCTCTTGAATTTCCTCATCTCTCTGGACTGAGACAAGCCTAAAGATCCCTTTATTTCAAACACTTGCTAAAATATAAGCTGTAAGTTACCTATAAAATCTCAGTCCAATAACTTTTCGGGGCAAACACTAATGGGGAAGGAAAGGGTTAGTTCTAATATTCACTACCCTAATACTCCCATGACATTCCCATTCCCACTCCCATGAGTCCTGGTTTGTGAAGTTGACTTCCTCTGCTTGAAAATCTTCATCTGATCAGCTGCTCAGTCTTTGCACCCTGCCCCCCTGCTTCTTTTTGCTAGATGATTCCTGACAGGCTGTGCTGGTGAGGGGGTAATGATGAGCCTCAAGAGCTGACTGGGGTGCAAGAGATGGCTAGGGAGTATGTTTCTGGTGAGGGGTTAGAGACAGATGTGGTGGATACACCAGTGTCCAACAGTGTTACACCTATGTGTCATTCAGCTAGGGAGCTGATGGCTTCAGATTGCTCATATGTGCATGAACTTCAACAGATGTCCCTGTAGTCCTCTGGAAAGCCTTTGCCTCTCTTGCATGTCCTAACAAAGTCTTTTTCTTTGTTCTTTCCCCTACTTACTTTTTTCCTCTCTCCACTTACTTTTGTCCTTCTTTGCCTCTTTCTCTCACTTATCATACAGTTCTGGTCTAAATGGTCTAGCCTTCTCCTCCATTATAGACCTGCAATCCTTTAATTTTCCCACACCTAGCACTCCCACAAGGAACTTTCCTCAGTCCACCTATTCCACTTACATAACAGGTTCTCATCTACACATTCAGGTCCCTGAAACATCCTGGTTTAATTACCCCTCTAGGGAGCTGTATTTTTTTTTTAAAAATTCTGCAAATCCCCCCATGGCAGTGTCCCCTAACGTTTTTTTTCCCCAATTACCTTATGCCTAAAACCAGAGAAAACAAACAGTACTGTATGTAATGGCAAACTTATCAGATACCCTGACGTCTTTTTACTAGGCCTGAATCCACCACTACCTCTCCAGGGTAGGGCCCTTCACTGCCTCAACCAGGGCAGGAAGGATTTAACAGTCAATATCTCAACCGGGGATATGACTCTCTGCCACTATCACGCCTTCGGATAGGGCCTTACTATTTTACCACCGCATATAATGTAAAATAGAGGAACACTCACCACCCAAGTTGCCTGTGACCACAGATACAGTCGGTACCGTATCTTAAGCACAGGAGGATTCTTTCCGGCCAGGCTGGGTGCCGCAGGGCTGTTTGATTGCTGACATGGCCTTCTCCCAGGATCTCAAAGGGATCTCCCTCCAGTCGACTTGGTTGGGTTCCTGAGCTTTCGGTCCTCCACATTTATGTGGTCAAAAAATACCAGGCAGGCAACTTGGTGGATCACTGCAGTCTTTAATCACGACGCCGGAGACAAGTTACCCACACAAACCCACTCAAGGAATGTATAGTAACAAGCCTGTCTTCCTGGAGACTAGGATTCCCTTTTACACCCCCCAGAGCAGATATCACATGTAAACCAAATGGCAGACCTCCCTGCCCTCACAATGACCTTTGATTTCTCGCCCTCCTGTTGTTTTAGCTTGTTTAGGTTCCCTGTCCTGGTGAAGATAGATATCTATTCCCTGTCCTGGTGATGATAGATGTTTATTTGGTTTCCAACAACACCCTCTGTTTCCCACGTTCCTAACCCTAATTTGCTCTGGTTTGTTGTCTTAATCCTTTAGACTCAGGTTACACTTGGCATACCTTTGTATCACACATGGCAAACCTTTGTATCACATTAATATTCATTTCTAGGATATTACAATTTTTCCTACGCAGTAACCACAGATATTTTGTGATAGACAAATATTGCCATCTGTACTAAGGGGCCCCTATCTAACTCTACCCAACTCTACCTATGTGTGTGTGTGTGTGTGTTTGTGTGTGTGTAAACAAGAGCTGTCAAATAGCAAAATGCTGGTGGTAGCCGAACAATGTAACACATCTGGCAGACAGTAGCCTGAATTGGCATGCAGGATTCTGTTGGTGAGGCTACCCATTTGTTATTAATCATCAGTTTGAACATTGATGACATTAAGGAGACAGGAAGGGAACATTATGATTTTCAACCTATTTCACACTAAGTTGTACCTAGGCAGATTGGTCAGCCTGTTTGAGATTTTAGTCACAGTAAAGTCATAACATTCAATCAGATATTAAATAGTTCTTGTGTGTGTGTGTGTGTTTTTGCATGATATTTCAGCACCACTGCTTTGACAGAAGTTATAGCATCACTTTTTTTATATACTGAAGGCCATGCAGGCCAAAATAGTGTATTTGTCTGTTTTGTATACTTGTAGCCTAATGTCATGTATGAATGAATTAATGGTCATAGGATGAGAGATGGTTGGGAGGAAAGAACAGAGTGTTGTGTCTGGGCTTGGGTGTCTAACAGATGATTCAGAAGCAATTCAGTATAGTTTAATAGGCTTACTGAAAATAAAACATGCAATGATTTTTGCACATGCAGGGATAAACTGAAATTATTTAGATTTAGTACATTGCTATATTAATTTAGTGTGGGGAACAAAAAAAAAATCTCTAATTGCTAAATTAATCAATAGACCAAATGAATTGAGGGGGACTGGGTGTAGTGTGTGCTACAGTCAGTTTTTTTTCTAATTTTTTGGCATGTCAACTCTGCTAGATGGATGAAGTATCCCATTCTAAGGACACAGACATTTGGTAAATCATTGGGGGCACTAGCAGTGCTGCTTGCCCCATGTTGCATCTTACAGCTACATTTTCAATTAGAATAGTTGCCAAGTAAAACTATGATATTCCTGTATGTATGAAATAAATTTCACTAAATGGTTGCGGTAAAATTGTGGCAAAAACACATAAAATTAAAAGCCTACTCCAAATGGTCACAATGACTGGTTCTACAAGCAGTGTTCTAATTGAGAGTGTTGTCAAATGCGATAACTTACCCAGTATTTCAACCTTAGCAGAATCTGACACTGTGCCTCTAGAGTTTGACAGCTCCAAGGTGTATTCTCCCTCATCCTCAACTCTGGCATCTTTGATCTTTAGGGTGAAGACATATTCCGATTGTGAGATGCTGATCTTATTATTTTCAAGAGGCTTACCATCCTTGAGCCAAGTAGCAGAAGCTTCAGTGTTTGCCCTCCAGCGGAAAGTTATAACTTCGCCTTTCTTCACTTTTTGGTCTATAAAGAGATTTGGAAATTATATAGTACAGATATAGTAGTAAGATACAGTGAATTAACATCTATTCATCTTGGTTAAATAGTTTGCAGAGTTCTCGCCACAGAGATACCATTCACATATCAGGTGAAACTGTGTGATCTGAACTTTCCACTGACTCTAGGCACTTGTTGCTTTGATAAACTTGCTTAAAAACAATTTTGAAAGTAAGGCTACGTTACATTTCTTAATTCATTCTGCAACCTTACATCCATCACACACCCACTTTTTTGTGCAATAGTTCACAAACTCTTACTCCTGTTTTGAAATCGTATAAGTAAATCGACAAATAGAGGTACCCTATTCCACCGACAGAAATGTGAACGTTTGCAGTGTTTTTTGTGCATGCACAAATGTGTCTGTTATTGTGGGTGTAAATAGCTTTTTATTACTCTGTTGCCTATTTCTTCTAAGGGTGCAAATAGACACTTTGTTATTTTTACACAACACAAACACAGCGCTCAGGTTATACAGCCAGTGTAGCACTACAATGAGGACAACCAGAAGTAGATATTGTATCCACCAATATATTTTTGAAGTTGCCCTGTGTGTGTGTGTGTTTGTGTGTGTGTAAGAGAGAGAGAGAGAGAGAGAGAGAGTTATATTCACAGAAAATAAAAACAGAGTATTGGTTGAATTACCTTTTAGATGTGGCACTGTTAAAAAAAAAAAAAAAAAACATAAAAAAGAAACTAGTCAGATAAACAACAGTTCTGTGCACATACATACATCAGAGAGTCAGAAATATTAGTCTACAAGGCATTCAAACAATACTGTGTGTGTTTCTGTGTTTGCGTGTGTGTGCATGTACACGTGCATGTGCGCACACTGGTGTGAGCACGTCTGTTTGTATATGCAGGTACATTAGAGTCAAAAAAAAAAAAAAAAAAAAAAACACATTTTGAAAAATGCTGGGTTTCACAGAAAACTGAGCAGACACTCATCACCATGCAAAAGCTGCTACATATATATCTGTCTATGATCAATCTTTAATATAAATTACCTTCTAGTTGTGGCACTGTAAAAAAAAAAAGAAGAAAGAAAAAAATCAACAAATGAAAACATCCACAACAGTTTTCTTACATTATAACAACATTGTGAGTGCGTGTGCATGTGCACGCGCTTGTGTATACGTGTGTGCGTTTTTGCAGGGCCGTCTCAAGGGTCTCTGAGGGCCCACTCCCACTCAGCCTTGCAGTATTGCTAATCTGTTGCTCTAATGGTTGACTGTTATCTTCTCAGGATATCATTAGCAGAAAAAAAGTTAAATATTTTGGTACAGTTACCACAGATATTTTGTGATAGACCAATATCATCATCTGTACTTAGTGGCCCTATCCAACTCTACTTGGGGGTCCTAGTTAATTGGCTGGTTTGCCTGCCTTGTTGAAACGGCCCTCTGTGTGTGTGTATTTGTGTGTTTCTGTGTGTGTGTGTGTGTGTGTGTGTGTGTGTGTGAACAAGAGCTGTCAAATAGGAAAATGCTGGTGGTAGCCAAACAATGTAACACATCTGGCAGACAGTAGCCTGACTTGGCATGCAGGATTGTGTTGGTGAGGCTACCCATTTGTTATTAATCATCAGTTTGAACATTCATGAAGATATTAAGTAGACAGGAAGGGAACATAGCTGAGAGATTTTGGCTACAGTGAAAGTGACTAAATGTATAGCCCCTCTGAATGACGTACAATGTTTGTCATTTGTATAGTTATTTATGAAGATCCATGTACAAGTTATTTAACTTGTACATGGATCTTGTGTTCCTTTTAGAATTCCCACATGAAATATCAGTCTGGTTAAATTAAACTACACTCTAAAAACAGATTGGTCATCCTGTTTGAGGTCTGAGTCACAGTGAAGTCATAAAATTCTATCAGATACTAAATAGTTTTTTTGTGTGTGTTTGTGTGTGTGTGTGTGTTTCTGCGTGATATTTCTGCACCACTGCTTTGACAAAGTTATAGCATCACTTTTTTATATATTGAAGGCCATGCAGGCCAAAACGCGTGTATTTGTCTGTGTTTTGTACACTTACAGCAAAATGTCAAGTATGAATGAGATAATGGTCATAGGACAAGAGATGGTTGGGAGGGAAGAACAGAGTGTTGTGTCTGGGCTTGGGTGTCTAACAGATGATTCAGAAGCAATTCAGTATAGTTTGCTAGGCTTACTGAAAATAAAACATGCAATGATTTTTGCACATGCAATGATGAAACTGAAATGATTTAGTTTTGGTATATCGGTATATTAATTTAGTATGGGGGAAAAAAAAAATATCTATTTGCTAAATTATCATTAGACCAATTGAATTGGGGGAATGGGGGGGCAGTGTGTAGTGTGTGCTATAGTCATTTTTTTCCTCCTTTTGGCATATCAACTTTGCTAGATGGATGAGGTATGCTATTCTTAGGACACGGACATGCCCCTTGTTGCAGCTTACAGCGACATTTTCAATTAGAATAGTTGCCAAGTAAAACTATGATATTCCCGTATGTGTGAATTAAATTTGAGTAAATTGTTGTGGTAAAATTGTGGCAAAACACATAAAATTAAAAGCCTACTGCAAATGGTCACAATGACTGGTTCTACAAGCAGTGTTTTAGTTGAAAGTGTTGTCAAATGCGATAACTTACCCAATATTTCAACGTTAGCAGAATTTGACACTTTGCCTCCGGAGTTCGACAGCTTCAAGGTGTATTTTCCCCCATCCTCAACTCTGGCGTCTTTGATCTTCAGGGTAAAGACATGTTCTAATTCTGAGATGCTGATCTTCTCATTTTTTTCCAGAGGCTTACCATCCTTAAGCCAAGTGCCAGAAGCTTCAGCATTTGCCCTCCAGCTGAAAGTTATGACTTCTCCTTTCTCCACTTTTTGGTCTACAAAGAGATTTGGAATTATATAGTAGAGATATAGTAGTAAAGATATAGTTTATCAAAAACAAGGAAAATATGAGTGAGCTAACATCCTGAAGGAAAATATCAGCACAATTCAACCCTTAGGCCTAACAAAGTTTTTCAAGGTCACCGAATGGTATTAGTATGAAAAAGAATGAGAAAATTTTGGTATTGATAGCAATAATTTTAGAAGTATATTCTGCCTCAGACAGCCAGGAGCAATAGGAATCATCCTCCCCCACTGATCAATGTATATTAACTTCTGGTACCCTTGTGGCTGGGTAGAACTTTTTGTTCATATTTACATTGGAAAGATCCTCAGATAGATTTGGAATGTATTTCTTTATGCTATGAGGAGTGAATCTATTCATGTTTGGTATCATTTTTATTGTCTCAGTACAAGGCAAGGAGTGCAATAATCAAAGTGTATGACTTGTCAGAACAACCCATATGTAACATTTCTGAATCTTGGTGTATACATACAACTGGATAGCCACTTAACAATGTTAGTTGCCATAGGTGTGTCCTTGGGCCATTAGACAGACTGGCGCCAGGTAAAGAACCAATCACCTTCCATTGTACTTTCTTCAACTGTATGCCAACTGTATGCAACGCCCCTCAGTTAAGTATATTTAAGTGGAACACTTTCATTGTTTACGTTAGATTTAATGGTGGATGCTTTTGGGCTGAAACCCTTATGTCTCCCTTGATGCGTGCCATTGTAACTATTAAACCTGTTTCCTGAAGTTCCGGAGTCTGCCACCAGTCTGCAAGTCTTACTACAAACTAATTACTTTTCGTATAACTTTGACATAAAATTGAAATGGCAGCTAGACCTAACCAGTGGGGGAAAGCAAATTCAGTATCAGTTCTGTTTTGTTTTTTTTGTTTTTTTGTTTGTTTTTTTTGTAACACACCAATATTTTGGGTAATAGGGAGTTTTTTTCCATATTCCCTAGACTTAGACAATTGGGTATTACCTTTCTTGTTTCCAGTCAGCCAATGTCCAAGGCTAGCAGTAGTGTTTTTAGCTTTGCAGAGCTAAGTTCCATTGAATTCTTTGGAATGCATCCAAAACACCAAAAACTGACCCCAAAACTCTGATATTTCCCCTATTTAAAAGTTAACTGCATAGATACGCAAGTAGCAGCAAAGGTCCTTGATAATGATGCTGGAGTGAGAGTATAGTTCCAAGTTACATCTTTCTAGAAAACTGCCATGTTTAATTTTACATCAGTCTTAGTTCACCCTTATAACTACCCTGACAGCAATCCACAAACAACAACATTTAGGTTGAACCGTGCCAGAGATCCCCTTTAAGAGCCAGTAGTGCATGGACCTTGGCTTGGTTGGTATTTTACCAACAGGAGGGTTTTCTACAATCAGAAACGCACCTTTTTAGATCCTTAAGCAACCGTTTTTTGACCGGTATAGTATTCAGCCACCCCCTTTTTTCAAAGCTAGGGGCGAGTGAGAAAGATTTAGGACAGTGATTGTATTTTAGTCTATGGTTTATCTTGACAGTTGGTTTTAGCCAAAATTATAAAACATTATTGCTGTATTAACTGAATATCAGACAATATTTTTGTCCTGTAAATACTTTAGAAAAAGGGAGGTCATATTCGCGGACTAGACAAAAACAGTGGAAAAAAAAAAACAGCAGCAACTTTTTTTTTTTTTTTTTGCAGTCTCATTGACATGTAACTGTCACATACAATGGAGAGGTAAGAGATTATCTTAAACAAATTCAAAATTAGCCTTAGTGTGAAGGAATGACCGGGTTTACATGTACTTCAGTATCCTTTGACCCGGTCTTGATAAAATTCGGGATACGGTGTTTAAATGCACATGAAGCCGGTACTTCATATCCGATCATATTTGCAATACAGAAGTCTCCGATGCGGCACAACGGACTGTCACTGCGTGAGTCTTACCCAACGACTTTGAGGAGAAATGCCTTATACAGAAAGGCAAACATCAGTGTTTTTTGGCATGTCAACACCTGTTACCATTGCAAAAAAGTTGAAAATCAGTTATTGTGTGGTGGAAATGAGAGAATGAAGAATGAGCCAATCACTGTTATGTTTCAGTGTCTCGCAGTCAGGGACAACACACCCCTTTGACACGCAAGGCTGCAGCCCTAAGTCTAGACAACCCAAGAGCAACAGTTTGCAACACCAATGGTTTATTAAGACCAGGGTCAGGGGAAAGGGAAAGAGTGGACCAGGCCTGCAGCAGCAGAGTCCGGGATGATTCGTGGGATCCTGGGATGCTCTGGTGACCAGAGGATCCAGCAAGGAAACCCAAGCACAGAAAGAGATAGGGTTGGAAGGAGAGCTGCTGGATCTGGGAGCAATGAAACCCGCAGAGAACGGTAGTTACTGAACAGAACAGAGACACAAAGAGACACTGATCAAAGTGGGAGGGTGACTGACCGGAGGATTGAGTGTCAGATCGGGGGCGGCTCCGATTAATTGCCCCCGTAACCGTGGAGGTAGCAGGAGACGGACTGTGGCTCCATAGATCTCGCCGGGAGCTGCAAAGTCCGCACGCCGTAGAGCAAGCGTTGACTGGAGCAGCAGGTACACCCTCATGGAGGAGGCAGGGCAGAAAACACTCGGCTAATCACAGGTTGCGAGGCAGGCAGCAGGTCAGGTTTTCCGGGGCAGAAGAGCAGGGATAGCCAGGTCAGTCCGGGTCAGTAACGGACAGTCAGAAACACAAAGTTGTAGCGTGCAATCACCATGCATCCTTAAAGATGATCTGACACGGATTGACTGGAAACTGTGGGTTAAATACTGTGGCAGGTAACAAGGAGCAGGTGAAGGCAATGATTGAGTAATTAGAGGCAGTCTCCCAGTCTGAATGAGAGCAGAGAGGGGCGTGGCAGGTGATAGAACGGGTGCAGTGTGGTGGAAAGTTACCAGAGCAGGTTAAGACCATGACAGCAACGGGTTTGGGGTCCAGGACAAAACAGGAGGGGACCCCAGACCACTCCCCCAGCCCTGAGGCGGAGTAGCATGCACGGGCTTGAGCCTGTACACATGGAATGTGGGGTGAACCCTCGGTGCATGGTAGCTGGAGCCTAACGACATGACCCACTGAATGGGGAATGGTTCGACGAACCGAGGAGCCAGCTTGCGGGACTCCATGCGAAGGGGCAGGTCCTTGGTGGATGCCAGACGTACTGGCCCACCTGATATTCGGGAGCAGTCATCCACCATCGATTTGCCTAGGAGGCGTAGCTCTTCACAGCACGGAGAAGGGTACATCGAGCCTGGGCCCATGTTCTGCGGCAGCGACAGACGAACACAGTGGCAGAAGGGCAGGTCACCACAGGTTGGTAGCCATAGACAATACAGAATGGTGACATACCTGTCACAATAGCCCACAATAGCTGTGGAGACCAGGCTTGGGGTTCTTGGAGGCAAGACAACGGAGAGCGGTCTCCAGTTGTTGGTTCATCCTTTCTCTTTGCCCGTTGGATTGAGGATGGAAACCCGAGGTGAGGATGGCAGACACACCCATAAGCACGCAGAACTTCTTCCAGAAAACGGAAGCAAACTGGGGGCCACGATCAGACACCATGTTGGTGGGGAGGCCGTGAAGTTGGAAGATGTGTTGAAGGATAATCTAAGCAGTCTCTTTGGCTGAGGAGAGCTTGGGGAGTGGAATAAAATGAGCCATCTTACTGAAACGATCCACCACAGCGAGGATAACCGTGTTGCCTTCGGAAGGGGGACTCTATGCACTTGTTGCTGTGAGAAACTTGCTTAAAAATAACTTTGAAAGTAAGGCTACATTACATTTCTTAATACACTCTGCAACCATTGCATACCCACTTTTTTGTGCAATAGTTCACAAACTTACTGACTCCTGTTTTGAAATCGCATAAGCAAATTGACAAATATAGGTAGCTTCTTCCATCGACAGAAATGTCAATGTTTGCAGTGTTTTTTGCGCATGCACAAGTGTGTTTGTTATTGTGGGTTTAAACAACCTTTTATGACCCTGTTGCCTATGAATAGACACTTTATTTTTACGCAACACAAAAACAGCGCTCAAGTTATACAGCCAGTGTAGCACTACAATTAGGACAACCATAAGTATGTATTCATCCACCAATATATTTTCAGAAAGAGAGTTTTTTTTTTATTCACAAAAAAAAAAAAAACTGAATATTGGTTGAATTACCTTTTAGATGTGGCACTGTTAAAACAAACAAAAAAAAAACATTAAAAAAAGAAACCAGTCAGATAAACAACAGTTCTGTGCACATACATACATCAGAGAGTCAGAAATATTAGTCTACAAGGTATTCAAACAATACTGTGTGTGTGTGTGTGTGTGTGTGTGTGTGTGTGTGTGTGTGTGTGTGTGTGTGTGTGTGTGTGTGTACGTCTGTTTGTACATGCACATACATTAGAGAAAAAAAAACACACTTTGAAAAATGCTGGGTTTCACAGAAAGCTGAGCAGACACTCAACACCATACAAAAGCTGCTACATATATATTTGTCTATGATCAATCTTTAATATAAATTACCTTCTAGTTGTGGCACTGTAAAAAAAAGAAGAAAGAAAAAAGTCAACATCCACAACAGTTTTCTTACATTATAACATTGTGTGTGCGTGTGTGTGTGTGTGTGTGTACGTCTGTTTGTACATGCACATACATTAGAGAAAAAAAAACACACTTTGAAAAATGCTGGGTTTCACAGAAAGCTGAGCAGACACTCAACACCATACAAAAGCTGCTACATATATATTTGTCTATGATCAATCTTTAATATAAATTGCCTTCTAGTTGTGGCACTGTAAAAAAAAGAAGAAAGAAAAAAGTCAACATCCACAACAGTTTTCTTACATTATAACATTGTGTGTGCGTGTGTGTGTGTGTATGTGTGTGTATGTGTGTGTGTGTATGTGTGCAGAGCCGTTTCAAGGGTCTCTGGGGGCCCACTCCCACTCAGTCTTGCAGCATTTCTAATCTGTACCTCTAATGGTTGACTGTTAGCCTCTCAGGATATAATTAGCAAAAGAAATAACATATTTTGATACAGTTACCACAGATATTTTGTGGTAGACCAATATTGTCACCTGTATGAAATCAACAAATGCATGACGCCTGACCCTCTTGGATTTGCTTCTTACTTTAGGTGCCCAATGCCATTGTACCCATCAGTAATTGTTCAAAATGTTAAACACTATGCTGCATTGGTGGCTAATTTGGCTTTGCTTTGTTTTCTCAGTTTTCTGTGGGTGTTTGTTTACATACCATGCGATGCAGTCATGTGTTTCACTGTCTCTGCCCTTCAATTCATTAGCCTGGTTATTGACTCACCTGTTCCTCATTGCAGCTACAAGCTACTTTCTGGCAGGTAATGACAGTGTCTACAGCTTGTTGTATCTCCTATTCAAACTTGTCATTAAAACTTGATAGTTTTGTTCACCTCTACAAAACAAATCACCTGGACTATGTGCAGCAAACACTGAAATATTTCAGCACAAACCTTTTCTAATGTTAGGTTGAGCTTATCACCTGATGTGTGTTACTAACTAGACCTATGTAAGCGAAAGCCCTAATGTTCCAGATTTACGTCAAATGAGTAGATTGTACGTAACCCATAAATTGGTTGCCGTCCGTCTGAACCAACTCTCAGTGTATTCACTCAAGTCTGAATGGCTTCTCGGTCATGGTGACCATAACCTCACGGTAATCACTAGAAGGGATGAGGCTAAGGTAAAGTCTCCCAGATTCTCACTGGTACAGTTACAGAACTGAATGAAAAACTGAAGCAGTAATAACCTTTTATTTGCAAAGTTTTAAACATATTTTTAGATAACTTGACCTTGTTACAAAGCAACCTAGACGGTCATTTCCGTCCAAACCTGTTTCCCCTTTAGTGACAACCTAACCTCACACAGCCGCACCCCATCCCAGCATTCATAGCCAGAACTGCCAGAAATAATATGCCCCACCCTTCTTAGTTACTGTTGCTAACTCGGACAGGCCGTTGCAGCTGACTGCATGTTTACAATGAGAGCTGTTGCTGTTGACAGCTGAGTTGATAGCATACCACAACCCAGATAGCAAACATTTTGGCTGTGGTTTGGCATACATCTGGCATTTTTGGGATTTATTTTGGCACACCAGTAAGGATCAGTAAGGCAAACTTTGGCATGGTTATGGTTTACCAAAAAATACTAAAAGGCGCCAGTGATACAGCTGAGTTATGGCATATGTCTGGTT
This sequence comes from Tenualosa ilisha, assembly GCA_015244755.2. Classification (NCBI taxonomy): domain Eukaryota; kingdom Metazoa; phylum Chordata; class Actinopteri; order Clupeiformes; family Clupeidae; genus Tenualosa; species Tenualosa ilisha. The sequence goes on along the minus strand of PYXC01002824.1, from coordinate 483,531 downwards.
TGCCAAAATCCTGGCATTTGGCTTCATTGTGGTGTGATTATGGCTTACCATAACACATAAAAGGCGCCAGTGGTAAGTCATCATATGGCTGAGTTATGGCATATGTCTAGTCAACCCGAAGATAGGGTGAAGAGCGGGACAGCATTGTGATGTACTCGGGTTGCATTTTGGCATCTTTATGGCGAGCCAAAAGACTGATCAATTTTCAACCTCACTACCGTGAGAAAGACGCCCTCCTACTTCAGTTTCTCCAGCGTAATCACTGAAGAAGGTAAGTGCACTTTCCTATCTTCAAATATTACCGGTAACTACGACACTACACACAAAACAGGGCAAGGTTTTCATGCGGATATTTGCTTAAACGTTTCCTTACAGTTTCGATGTGTATGCACAGAAACAGTTCACATTTAAACTCCAAACTTAAAGTTTAGGCAGTAGGCACGGTGTTTTAACTGTATGCACAACACTATAACAGGTAATACATCATTATTCAACCAAGTGTCCCAGTAATTCTGGAGGGTGTTGTAGCTACTTATATAACAAACTGAGTAATTCAGTTTGTTTTTTCTTTGTCTGTGTGTTGTCACTTTCAGATGCTGTGAGAAGAAACCCCAAATGTGTCGCTACCACAGATTCAGACATCACAGCAGCAATTAAGCGCTGGTTTTACTGGGCTAAGGATAGGGAAGGGGAGAGGAAGGAATGCCTTCTACACATGGTAGTGAGTTTTTTATTAAAAGGAAAAAATAAAAAATGAATTACAGTGAAACTGAATCTTGTTTTCTTTTCTATAAATAGACACATAACATATAAATAGCATTAGCTAGGACACTAGGACATAGTTAATTTAACATAACAATATAACTTTATGAGCATAGTGTGCTAGGATAGATAGCTAGATAAATAAATAAATAAATAAATAAGCAATCAGTCAATCAATCGATCAATCATTTGGCATAGTTATGGTTCCATTCTGGGTAACATTTGGCTACTGGGTAACATTTGGCTGGAATGTGGAATTTGGGAATTTTTTGGGGCAGTTATGGCTATGTTTTGCAGTTCCATAGTGGGTTTTGGGCAGGTTTAGGGTTGATTTTGGCCTCCTTTGGTTATTATTTTGGCATTCCTATTTTGGGCCAAAATAGGGCCATGTGCCGCGTCAAAACTTTGCCAAATTGGCAAGCCGGTTTTGGGCCAAATGTGGGCCATAAATATTTTGCTATCTGGGAAGAGACTCTTGACAACTTTTGGAGCCAACAAAAAATATTTTTTGGGGCAAAATTTTAATCTGTATATGGCTGACAAAAAGGTAACATTATAAGGTTCTTCAGATCCCAAAGCAAGAGGGAGAAACCTCATTTAACGTTGATTATCTATGGTGACAACGAAATCGAAGCACTGTATACAGCAAGATAATGTATTTAATTTAATTAATAATTAATTTACCATCCGTTAACTTTACAATTGTGTAACACTGCAGAAGCACTGACATTTAGCCGCACCTATTTCAGAACTGGCATAGACATTCCTGACATATTAGCCTAGTTAGCACATCTATCGCAAGCATATTATTCAGTTACAGATTAACATTATGGCTTTTCTAACAATAAAGCTAATAAGAGCATAGCACACAGCTTAATCCACTGGAGACATTTACCCATGTTTTGTTTGGGTTTGGGAAATGGGATAAAATAAACCCTGTTGAGTAATCTAATATATCGCGAATCGTTGTTGCATGTGCCCCAGGCACATCGTTTGACTATTTTTGATTCCTTAAAACGTGAATAAAGCACAAAAAACTATGAAAATGGCACAGGCTGTAATGGTTCCCTATGGAGTTGGACGCTGAGAATGTCCCAGTCTGGACTCTGGGCGGCTGGTAGTTAAATGCTATTGGTTTGTTTGCGTTTGGGGGTGGGGCTGAGCCAAAGGCCAATTGTGTTTTTGAGTGGCTTCACTAAGTTTTTGCTGAGTAATTGTTTGGAATGTTACTTTCATGGTATTGCTGTGTCTAATACCCCACTATTGTTGCTTTCATTAGGAAATGTGGTAATTTCTTTGAAATAGCTACAGACATGAAAGTATCTAATTGCAAAATTCAATTCATATAATTCAATTCATGGTTCATGTAGCAAAGTATACTGAAATGCTGCCAAAAGTTGCTCTAAAGCAGCATAATGAGGAACAGCACCCTTAGTTTATACTGATTCTGACAACTCAAACCAATTCAACACAATACTGTCTAGATCCACTGTGTGAAAATCAACCATTAGCCTCGCCAACTTGTACAAGTCTATCTACAGGCTCTTCACATGTATGCCAATATTTGGTTTTATATTACACTGCAAGCCCATAATAGGTCTCATTGAAAGGTTGAGCATCAACCAGTAAAAGCAGTATGTATGAGATCTGCATGAAGGACACCCAGGTAGTTATACTCTTCGCATTCTGTTTTCAAACACCCTTTTTCCCTCCCAACCCTAGTAGTACAGTTATTTTTTCATTCATTCATTCATTCATTCATTCATTTTCCATAGTTATTTTTTGATGTTGCTGCCCAGAATATGTCATTCATTATCAACCTATATATTTCTATATTGTAGATGCAAATCTGCAGCTACACAATAAACTGAACGTGAAGTTAATGGGTTATGATTGAGACATATGCATCTTGTTATGCATTGGCTACAAGAAAATATGCTGTGCATATTTTGGGTGTAATTTCATGCAGTCGGTGTCTTCTCCTAAGCTACTGCTGAAAATAATTGTCAGGAACTGTAAAAGCTACATTATCAGTTATCTACGGTTGACTATCTTCCTGCAAATAAATGTTCTGCTCCCCGGAGGACGTTCCACGGTGTGTATGCCAACACAACATTGTGCATAGTGTCAGTGCGTGGAGTGGAGTTTTCCGCTTCCCTGGTGAGAGTATTATGTTTAAAATGCCTCTCACTCAGTGCAAGTGGAACAAAATAACGTAAACCAACCGAGAACAAAGTATATATAGCTATTTGTAAATGTTATCTAGGTAAAGTTTGAACATTTAGGCTATATTTATTCCAATTGCTACGAACGGATAGACATTCTCTACTTGCTCGCATTCTCTAGATCGTTTGTGGCTCATCTGACAAAGGTTGAAAATGTGCTGTTGTGTCTGAGAAGTCGTGTTCAAACTTTGATTGATTAGGACAGGAACAGTGGGTGGCGAAAGTGGCGGGACTATATTTGCGTATTCATAGTTTTGGATTTTTGAAACCCGGAAAAAAAGTTGGTAGGTCTGATTCAGCCGCTGGAGGGGGACTTTAATCCGGGTAGCTTTAAGAGTTGCCACTGATCTCTAAAAGAACACTCCATCGAGCATCAGTTGTTTCTTTAGTGATTCTGAGTTGTTTTTAGATCAGTGGTTACATCAGTAGTTACCCAGATTAGCCAGTAACCTGGCTTCATAGTATATTAGATTAGATTAGATTCAACTTTATTGTCATTACGTATGTATAAATACAGGTAACAAAATGCAGTTTGGCATCTAATCAGAAGTGCAAAGAGCAGCAAGTGCAGTATATACAGTATGCAGTATGTACAGTTAAAGAGCAAATTATATACAGATAAGAGTAGTAATAATAGTAATAATAAATAGGCAAGAGCAATATACATGTAAGGTTAAGAGAAGGTAAGGGTAATATACAGATGTGCTATATAGATTCAATGTAAGGGCAATATACAGATGTGCTATAGAGATAGTTATGTACAGATGTATTAAGTATATACAGATGTACAGATGTATTAAGTATATACAGATGCACAGATGTGCAGTCCAGGGGCTATAGCAGCATAGCTATAGCAGCAAAGTGTGAGGTTCAGTGGGGGACAGAGTTCAGTAGTGTGACGGCTGTGGGGAAGAAGCTGTTCCTGAGCCTGGTGGTTTTAGTCTGTAGGCTCCTGTAGCGCCTTCTGGAGGGGAGGAGTTGAAACAGTTTGTTGGCAGGATGAGAGGTGTCCTTCAGAATGCCGCGTGCCCGCCGCAGACATATTTTCCTATGGACATCCTCAATGGCAGGAAGTGGAGTCCCTGTAATTCTCTGAGCAGTTTTCACCACTCGCTGCAGAGCCTTGCGACCAGCGACAGAGCAATTTCCATACCAAACTGTCACACAGTTAGTCAGGATGCTCTCGATCGCACAGCGGTAGAAATTGCTCAGGATGACAGTGGACAGGTGGTTTTTCTTTAGTGTCCTTGGGAAGAAGAGGCGCTGGTGGGCCTTCTTGACCAGGCTTGAGGTGTTGGTCGACCAGGACAGGTCCTCGGAGATGTGGGTCCCCAAGAATTTGAAGGTGGAGACATGTTCCACAGCCATACCATTGATGTGGATGGGGTCGTGGGTGTTTCCCTTCGCTTTCCTGAAGTCCACAATGAGTTCCTTGGTCTTGCTGGTGTTCAAGAGCAGGTTGTTGTCAGCACACCATGCAGCCAGGTGCTTCACCTCTTCTCTGTAGTCAGACTCATCGTTGTTACTGATGAGTCCAATCACCGTGGTGTCATCTACAAACTTGGTGATGGAGTTGGATCCATACGCAGGCCTGCAGTCATGGGTGAAAAGGGAGTAGAGGAATGGGGATAGCACACAGCCTTGTGGTGCATCGGTGCTCAGTGACAGGGTGGTGGAGCGGTTCTGTCCTGACCTGACAAACAAACTGGGGTCTGTTGGTCAGGAAGTCCATGATCCAGTTGCAGATGGGGTTGATGATTCCAAGGTCGATGAGTTTAGCGATTAGCTTGGAGGGGATGACTGTGTTGAATGCTGAGCTGAAGTCAACAAACAGAATTCTTGCATATGCATTCTTACTGTCCAAGTGTGAGAGCACATAATGAAGCGCTGTGGATATCACATCTTCTGTGCTTCTGTTGCTTCTGTAGGCAAGCATTTCTTGGCATTCCAGGACCAGTCGTTCAAAGCACTTCATCACTATGGGCGTGAGTGCTACAGGGCGGTAGTCATTCAAACACGTAGGTGATGAGTGTTTCAGCACTGGCACTGTGGAGGTGGTCTTGAAGCATGCTGGTACTGCTGCCTGGGCCAGGGACCTGTTGATGTCTGTGAAGATCCCTGCAAGCTACCCAGCACAGGCTCTCAGCACGCGTCCTGGAATGCCGTCACGTCAACGGCCTTACGGGCGTTGATGTGGCTCAGTGCATTGTGGACATCTGTGACAGTGAGTGTGAGAGTATGGTGGTCGTCAGAGGGGAGGGTGATGGCAGTCTTATCCTTGTTGTCCTCGTCAAAGCGAGCATAGAAGTCATTTAGCTCGTTGAGGAAGGACAGATCCATGGCTGTCTGTGTGGAGTTGCTGGGCTTGTTGTCAGATATGGCCTGAATGCCCTGCCACATGTGTCGGGGGTCAGATGTTGTGAAGTGTTCCTACACCTTCAGCTTGTAGCTGTGCTTGGCCTTCTTGATGCCCCTCTTCAGGTCAGCCCTGGATGTACTGTAGGCCTGTGTGTCCCCTGATCTGAAGGCACGGTCACATGCCTTCAGTAGAATCCGCACTTCCTTGTTCATCCATGGTTTCTGATTTGGGTACGTGGTGATCTGCTTTTTAGTAGTAACACTGTCGACTGTGGTGTTGATGTAATCCAATACTGAGTAGGTGTAAGAGTCAATGTTCACATGGGAGCCTTCAGTGGACACTGAGGTAAATCTGCTCCAGTCCGTGTCTTTGAACCTGTCCTGGAGTAATGATGATATTACTGTATCATCATTACTATATAGTAGTACAACACATGCGAAAAATAGCCTATTTTTTCTTCATTCTTTAGTTACATTCAGGAAATATTAGATATTGAATGAATGTCTGAACTTATTAGCAAAGTGTTTTTGGTCTTTTTATCAAATGATCAGAAAGAGATAAAGCAACAGTAAAAATGTTTTGTAAATCATTACTACTATGTGTAAAATCTGGCTGCCCTTGGCTGCTCGCTGCTCGCATTAAATTCAAGGCACTTATGTTGGCCTACAGGGTGAATGATGGCTCTGCTCCCATCTACTTGAATTCTCTTCTGAAGCCCTATGTCACCCGACGACCACTACGCTCCTCTAAGGAACGTTTTCTAGCACGGCCAACACCTTGTGCAGGTCGGTCCAGACTCTTCTCATATCTGGTTCCGCGCTGGTGGAATGACCTCCCAAGTGCTACCAGATCAACTGATACCCTCTCCACCTTCAAGAAACTCGTGAAGACTAAGCTCTTCCAAGAATATCTCCTGGCGTAAACTTTGAGAATGCACTTAATAAGTTAATTTCTCTACATTGTGTCACACTATTGCACTGTCAACTTAAAACAGCGCAGATTCTATGTTAGCAATATGCACTCCTTGTTAGTTCATTGTGTTGTAGCTTGAATGTTATCCTCTTTTGTAAGTCGCTTTGGATAAAAGCGTCTGCTAAATGCCTAAATGTAATGTAAATGTAATGTAATGTAAAATGCATGTGCCTATGTACAACCAACTATCAATCAGTTATCTAGGTGACACGTCTTATAGTGCTTGACAGTGTGATACCTCTCAAAGCATGGCACAGCACACAGACCTACCCCACACTGACTGCACCTGTACTTTGTCTGCCGGCGACCCTTAGGGCGGGTGCGATCGGAGCAAACAGCACAGTCTGGTCTATCATCAGCAGCACAGAGCCAGTGACGCTCAGTGAGCCTCTGTGGCATTTCTCCCCCCTCCACTAAAGGTTTTCCTGCTTTTTTGCCTTTCCTCTTTGAATAGCCCTCAAGCAAATCAGTAATTATATTCTGGATGAAGGCCTTCAGTGACTTGTGTGGACCAGGAGTACACTTAGTGTAGATTACGTGGGAGTTCACCACACTGATGCTCAGAATGTTATTGAAGATGCGGTTATACCATTTCCTTGAACAGTGAGGAAAGATATAGGCTTTCATCCTCTGATCAGCGGTGTCTACTCCACCCATAAAGGTATTGTACCTGTCAACACACACAGGTCTATTTATCTCACGAAAACCAGTGTCGCTTTGCTTGGTCCTGATACGTTTGCGCACACATGAGTTCCCATGAAGAGAGGAGAGCATAGTAAGACGCTTCGTGTCATGCCATGCACAAGCCAAGAGTTTACCATTTCTCATGCACACTGGGTCATCCCCTTTTCTCAATGCCAACTCAGATCTTCTTAGGCACCTGGGAATACCACGCCTTGCACAGTTCACTGTACCACATAGACCAGTGTCATTACTTGCTAGCTCATTTGCTATGGCTGGTGATGTGTAGTAACTATCCATGTACACTTCATGCCCTTTGCCTGTGTACTGTGCCATCAGCTGGCGAACAATGAGATGGGTGGCACCTAAGTCAGCCTCAGCATTAGCATCAGCATTCTGACCAGTGTACATAGACCACTGTAAAACATAACCTGAAGTGGCCTCACTCAAGACAAACACTTTGTAGCCATATTTGTCAGGTTTGTTGGGGTTGTATTGTTTCAGGGAGGACTTTCCCTTGAATGCTATTGTCATTTCATCCAGAGAAAGCTCCTTGAGTGGGCCATAGGCAGCTGAAAAACGAGGGACTATAAGGTCGATTACAGGACGCACCTTGAATAACCTATCATGACCTGGCTGACCTCTACCCACATATTCAGCATTGTTGGCAAAATGGAGGAAAGACAGAATGATCTCAAATCTGTTCCTAGACATTACTTTGCCAAACCCAGGTGTATACGTAGGCCAAAACTCTGCCCAGTAGTCCTCAATTTCTGCCTTTTCCACCAGCCCCATACATAAATGCAATGCTAAAAAAGCCTTCATCTCTGACACAGTGACATCAATCCACTCATGAAATCTGGAATTGGGCTTCAGCTGGTGGGAATTCAGAAACTGATGAGCATATCTGTTTGTCTCGGTTGTCAGAAGGTTCCAGAAATCAACATTTAGGAAGAGGGACAGAAATTCAATAGGTGCAGCACTAGTCAAATCTTTCTCGCCTAAATAACCAACAGGCTCATCAAAACGTTTTATCCAGTCCTGGTATATTTCCTCTCTCGCCAAATACACCCAGCCACCATTGTCATCCCTATTTCCAGCGTTATTCATGTCCCTGCTGCCTCTCCCACGTCTCCCTGCTCTCGCATGGTCAGCTCGCCCATGTGCAGTGAAGCGACTTCGCGCTCTGCCACGCACTGGATGAGAGCTAGTGCTACGGCTACTATCAGCCCTATATCTACCACCCCTGCTGGCTCGACCAACACCTCTCCTACGGACACTACGTCCACGTTCGCCACTGCCACTGCCACCGACACCGATCATTCCACTGAAGTCGGACAAAGGGTCAAAATCAGTGTTTGTGCATGCTTGGTGAACACTCTCGCCTCGCACGGCGGCATCATCGCCGGCTAAAGTTTCACCGGGAGAAGTGCGATTATTAGCCGACCGATCGTCATTTCCAAAAAGTAAATATTCCCCTTCAGAGTCAGAATCGGCGAATAACATTCGCAAGACATCCTCACGGTTCAACTTTTTGCTAGCCATTTGGCGTTTTTTTCTCACAAAGTTTACAATTTACTCGCACGCAATAGACAGAACCTCTCTCGTTGACTGCTTCCGCATCTAAGCCAACGCGGTCTTTTCCATTGCTATTTATTCGAAACTTTGAACAGGAAGATGACGTAATTTTGGTCTTGTGTCAAAGTATTACATGTCTGCCAACTAGTGGAAGGGAGGACTAATACTATTTTGCACGATGTTTGTATCTACAGACTGTTTTATTTGTGATGACGTCTTGTCGCAATTCTGCGACTTTGGCGCTTAGAGGGTTAAGATTGGAGTGGTTAAAGTCTCCCGCCACAATAAATGCTGCCTCCGGGTGTGCGGATTGTTGTTTGCCAATGGCTGCCTGGAGTGTGTCCTTAGCAAGTTTGGCATTCGCATCCAGAGGGATGTATGCAGCTGTTATTATGGTGGAGGTGAACTCCCTCGGAAGATAGAACGGTCTACACTTGACCATGACATACTCCAGGTCAGCTGAGCAGTGTTTCCCAACAATGGCAGAGTTCGTACACCAAGCTTTGTTTACATAAATGCACAGTCCTCCGCCTCTTGTCTTACTGGAATCATCTGCTGTTCTATCCGCCCGAAGTGTATGGCGTCCGGTTAACTCGATAGCGTTGTCCGGTATTCCGTTGTGTAACCACGTTTCAGTGAATAACATGACGTTGCAGTTCCAAAGTCTCCTGTTGTTAGTGATCCAGAGCCGTAACTCATCCATTTTGTTCACCAGGGATCTCACATTGGCAAGGAAAATGCTGGGTAAAGAAAGCCGGGGCGGTGTTAGCCTTAGCTTAGCCGTTAGCCCTCCGCGTTTCCCCCGCCTTTGTTTACGGTCCCTGCGCCGTCTTTGAGCACTTCCAGTCGGCTAGGTAGCCTGTGAAGTGTCAGGTGATCTTCGGATGTCCGGGATGAGTCGAAGATTGTTCATAAAACAGTCCGTATTGCGTTGTCCGATATCCAAAAGCTCTTGTCGGGAGTAGGGTGTAAAAGCGAGACTGTTCTGAATGAACAGGCCCGAAATGAGCAGGAGTAACACTGCTAATTTGCAGAATCTAAAGAGACGCTGAGCCCGCCATCTTGGTCTGTGATATCCCCCTGGGCCTAGTTTCTGACCCTCCCTTCATTCAGCAATTAGGCTTTTCATTGGGTATTTTGTGTCTGCCTCTTCCTTGTGTGTTTAGCCAATGAGGTTTTCATTTCTCATTTTGGTTCTCCTTTGATATTTATGCATGTTTTGCATGCTCTTGTGCAATCACAGATCACATTTTTTTTTGTTGTTAGGAATGGCTTTAACATGCTACATTGAAGAAATGCTCAGCTGTTTGGAAGACTGTCACAAATTGGATTTTGTGAAAAATCTCAAAAGATAAACTGCTGTGGAATAACTGTTGCTGATATTGAAACCTAATTTACTTTTTCATAAAGTTAGGTCTACTCAATAGAATGTCACAGGATGTAAATAAGGTAGGCCTATGCTATTGAATAAATCATCCGAACTGTCAGAGATACAACCAGTCAGCAAATCGAAAAGATCTTTAAATACCACCCTTTGCCACCCACCTTGTAGGTATAACTGTAACTTCAACATGTTCTGAAGAAATGCATGCATACTTCTCACGGTTGATCACCAAAATGGGGCCCAAACTTGAGTCAGTGGGACAGCATACTGATGTGCCATCGCGGACCCATCTAGTCTGATTAAATACTGATACACTGCAAATCATTCATGTTATGGTATGGTACTGGTATGGTATGAATTACTTGAATTAACTCAAGTTCATACTTCTTCTTCTAAACTTCTATCAGTTATGGCTCCACTCACTTCACATCTAAGAATATTTATATTTATATTTACGCATTTAGCAGACGCTTTTATCCAAAGTGACTTACAATTTGTCAACTATCAATTGTTCAGGGGCAGTCCCCCCTAGAGCAACTTAGGGTTAAGTGCCTTGCTCAAGAGCACAACGGTGGCAGTTGGGATTAGAACCCACAACTTTTCAGGCTACTTGCATGCTAGCCAGGTTTCTTAACCACTACGCTACTATCACCCTAAGAAAAACCTTGTCTGTATTCCTGCAAAGAAAAATCATTAGGCATAGGTCAATATGCTTTTACCTTTTTTTTTTCACCATAGAAACAAAGGAACAGATAAATTGCAAACAGACATAGTACCTGTCAATCAACAGTTCAATAATGCAACTAATGCATTAAGAAAATGGAAGTAGTACTTCCATGGTGACTACAACTGTCCATTAGTCACACACCTGGCTAGACATGATAATACCCTTGGCTTCATCAGGATGACTAAGTTCAAAATGAATGAGTTAATTCTGACTGGACTATACTAAGACTAGGCTGCCTGTTGAATATCTCTGTATTGTACAAAGCTATTGTAATGCCAGTGATGCGTTATGTGCTTTTACTAGATACAGCCATTCTGTATTGTTGAGAGCGGTTATAGTACTTATTCACGAACAGTATTCTTTATTTGAACTGTTTGTACTTTGTAAACAGAGCATGGGTGGTGGTGTGCGAGTTATTTATGTCTCTGCTCTGTGAAGAACGCACTTTGAGTTACTAACATTCTATGGACTTAAAGGATGTGTTAGCAAGACGTTCTGTTCTGTCATCTGTAATCTGTTATTTTTGGACAGCTTCCTGAGAAAAAAACAAAAACAAATAACCTACATGAACCATAAAGAAATTTGCCTATAGACGAGGATAGAGACTGATCAGCTTACATTTCCAGGGACTTGAGCAAAGCAGAGCAGAACCATAGGTCTACAACATATATCCAAAATAATTTTACAACTATCTGTAGTGGAGGGGTAGTGAAAGAGATGACAGATCCTGACATGAATGTGGCAAAAATTATTATTATTATTATTATTATTATTATTATTGTTATTATTATTGTTATTATTATTATTATCAGGTTCTGTTCTTTGATGTCAAAAAACACTTTTTTGGTGAGGCTAAAAATTAAAGTTGGTAAAGGGTGGAGGCACAGTTCAGTAAGGGGAGGGGCTGTGGCACAAGGAACAAAAGCACATGGCTACATAAACAAAACAACACATGGTTAGCAAGGCAGAAAAAAAACAATCACCCCATCCAGTGAAAGCTTGGTTTGACAGACTATTTTAAAATGAACCCATTTAAAAAGTCCAATATCCGAAACCGAATCCGGAATTCGGTACATCCCTACAAATAAAACTGGCATTCCTTTCCTGAATGCCCCAACAGAAGGAAGACACAAAGAAAGAGGGAAAGAAAGAAAAAATGGTCAGTCTATCTATCTAACTATTTTATATATCCATTTTCACACAACTTTTCCTGAATTCCCCAACAGAAGGAAGTTCTAGGAAGGTCTATTTAATAGTGTTAGTTAAATTACCTTGTTGTTGTGGCCCTGTAAAAAAACTGATAAAAAGATCCACATCAGTTTACTTACAGTACATCACAACAATACTGTGTCTGTGGGTGTATGTGAGTTTGTGTGTTTGTGTCTGTGTGCAAATGTACACAATGTAAACAGGAGGTTCCTGATAGCAAAACACTGATGGTAGCTTAAGAATGTTACACATTTAGCAGAAAGTAGCCTGCACTTGCATGCAGGAATGTGTTGAGGAGGAAATCAATTATCAGCTTTAATATTCATGAGGATATTGAGAGAACATCGGAACATTATGATATTCAGCCACTTTCGTGGTAAGTGGTAGCTAGGCAGATGACATGTTAGGATGTTCAATATGTGGACATTTAGTGTAGCCTATGATCCAAGTGTCAGGCCTATAGAAAGCCAAAACAGGGTTAAAATATTTCTTACTTCAACCCTCTAAGTCCATTTGTGATGAATTTACAGAAATATATTTATATAATTTTGATAAACTTTATTATCACTCTTACTCCAAGTGGAATGCTTTGGCTTGATTTGTATTTACTTGATAATAACATTCAAGTTGCAGTTTGATGCTTGGAAATGATCATAAAACAACTTAATTTTTGAATATTCCTGAAAAGGGGTTTGCATCTGCATAGCCGAGAAAATTTTGTCTAACGAATCCTGATTTTAGGATTTCTGCCAATACCGAATCCACTCTTAGATTTGGCCGAACCCCAAACCGAATACCCAACCTTAGAAATGATCCGGGCATGGTCAGTCTCAAAGCCCTCTTTCTCCTCTGCTTGTCATCTTATAAAGACCCTTGTCTCTATCCCCTCCCTTTGACTCTCTTTTGGGTCATTCCATGTGAAATCAACAAATGCATGACGCCTGACCCTTCTGGATTTGCTTCATACTTTAGGTGTCCAATGCCATTGTACCCATCAGCAATTGTGCAAAATTTTAATCTTCTGTCTACTTTAGCATCTGACACACTGGGCCCTAAATAACAGGGTCATGATCATGGAAAAAATGTGTTTTTTTAAACTTTATTAAGTTCAGTTGTCCCGGCAATGTTGCAGACATGGAGACATTCTGTACTGTAAATTATTTTGGCTCAGAGTATAATAATTGCCAAGTAATGGATTACTGGAAATGGCATAAAGACAAAATGGTGGCAACTTTTGATGATAATGTTTCCACATTGAAGCAAATGGGATCTGTTATAATTCAATATCAGTTATTCACTTCAGTTATAGTGTGTTCTTCAAATGAAAGAATGTTTCAGAAAGAAAGCAAACCTTTTGATTTATGACTATTTAAAATTGAGAAAGATAAAATTGCATCCAAACTTTAAGTGTGTTTTCTCTAGGTATGACAAAGTCTATTGCAAAAACAAAGATACAGCCACTAAGTAATGTTTTTAATTCCTGCATGCACAAAATTTCAACTTGATACCCAAAATGAAACTCCATAAAATAGTCTGTCAAACTATGGGCTGATTGGGTTTTTTCAAAAGTAACATTAAGTGTGCGTGCACATCCAAAACATCAGGTGCTGGATCAGAAACGCATCAAATTAGATAAAAAAAATCACCGCACACTGATTCTGCTCCCAAAGTTTATTCCACACAACGTTTCGACCAGTGCGGCCTTCTTCAGGTGTAAATGCGTCTGTGTTAGTGAGAGTCTTTTAAAATGTACGTCATCAAGGAAGTGGCGGGCATCAGCTGGTACAACAATGCACACATACACACTCCCAAGGAAATCAAAATAAACATTCACAATAGAATCACAAAACAGACGAGAGCACCAGGAAAAATGGTTCACAACGTTCACAAAATCTATGGGTCAAATCTGTGGCCTGTGCTGCATATGATTCGTCCGAACTATCTTGTATATGGGTTTTTTTGAAAATCATTTTGTTCTTGACTCGGAGGTTAATCCATTTTTTTCCAATGTGCTTATGTACCAACGTTTCATTGATGATGTTTTCATTATATGGAAAGGTGATGAGGAGTCTCTCAGACAATTCCATCATTTTCTGAATACAGCTAATGACCATCTGACCTTTACTCTTGAGTTTGACCGTTCGCGTATCAGTTTTTTGGATGTCTTAGTTATAAAGGAAGATAATACCCTGCATACAGATTTATTTCGTAAGCCAACTGACAGAAACACTATCCTTCGAGGTGATAGTTATCACCCCAGACACCTTATAAAAAGTCTTCCCATCAGCCAATTTCATCGTGCTAGGAGAATCTGTAGTTCGGACGAATCATATGCAGCACAGGCCACAGATTTGACCCATAGATTTTGTGAACGTGGTTACAAACAACAGTGGATAGAAGCCGCTAGCAGCCGGTTCACTGATGTCACACAGGATGAGTGTTTGGTTCCAAAAGCCGACACAAAACGCAGGCGAAATTGCACTCTATGTATTACCAGATATTCTCCTTTGGGTCCCGTACTGAGACAGATAATACAAAAACATTGGCACGTCGTGGAAACAGACCCCAAATTAAAAGACGTCTTCACAGACCCCCCGTCTATGGTATTTAGACGCGCGCCTAATTTGAGGGATAAATTGGTAAGATCTTATACACCCGTGAATAAACAAAACCCCTTTCATATACCGGATGGCAACTACAAATGCGGAACTTGTGCACAGTGTGGGTACACACAAAAAAGTACAACATACACACATCCCCACAGTGGCAAGAGTTAAAAAATTCGAGGGGTGATTACTTGCAGCACACAATATGTAATTTATTTGATTAAGTGTCCATGTGGACTCGCATATGTTGGAAAGACTAACAGACCTCTACGTACCCGCATATCAGAGCATCGCAGCAACATTAGATGCGGAGACATACGTAATCCTGTAGCGGCTCACTTTTTAGCTGCAGGACACAGTGTCTGTACTCTTAGATACACAGGTATTGAAAAAGTAGAGAGGCCCTCTAGAGGGGGCAATCACGATCGCGTACTTCTACAACGTGAGACACACCACATTTACACACTCAATACTCTGTCTCCTGCTGGACTGAATGAAGATTTTGACATAAAACCTTTTTTATAAGTGGTTATTTTTGGTTAATCTGTATTGGGTATGATTATTCTTTTGCACTGTTGAGTGGTTCACCTTTTCTCCCTTTTTCGCTTTTTCAAATGTTTTTTCTTATGTTGCTTTCTTGTGCTTTTTTCCTGGTGCTCTCGTCTGTTTTGTGATTCTCTTGTGAATGTTTATTTTGATTTCCTTGGGAGTGTGTATGTGTGCATTGTTGTACCAGCTGATGCCCGCCACTTCCTTTCCTTTTTCCACGTAAATTTTAAAAGACTCTCACTAACACAGACGCATTTACACCTGAAGAAGGCCGCACTGGTCGAAACGTTGTGTGGAATAAACTTTGGGAGCAGAATCAGTGTGCGGTGATTTTTTATCTAATCTGATTGGGTTTTTTGCCTTACTTACCATGTGTTGTTTTGTTTATGTAGCCATGTGCTTTTGTTCCTTGTGCCACAGCCCCTCCCCTCACTGAAAGTTACCCACTTTAATTTTCAGTCCTACCAAAGAAGCGATTTTGACATCAAATAACAGACCATAATAATAATAATGATAATAATAATAATAATAATGTAAATTTGCCACATTCATGCCAGGATCTGTCATCTTTTCCACTACCCCTCTACTACAGATGGCTGTAAAAATTATTTTGGCCATACTTCACTTTATGTTGTAGGCCTATGGTTCTGCTCTGCTATGCTCAAGTCTGGGGAAATGTAGGCTGATCAGTCTCTTTCCTTGTCTGTAGTAAAATTTCTTTATGGTTGATGTAAGTTATTTGTTTTTTTCACCATCAAATTAGACACAGTAGTAGTGGTAGTAGTAGTACTTTATTAGTCAATTTCTTCACATGTACAAGACATACGAAGGAATCAAAATACGTTCCCCACTCCCCCTGTGGTGGGGAGAGCAAGAGGTCGCTGCATCGGAGACGGGCCATCTGTGTTCCAATTGGGGGGATGAAAGGCACAATACAGCATTACATGAGTAGAGAGGAAGAGAAAAAAGGCACCTCCAGACTGTGCTCCAGTGGGGAGCACAATGTAGGGGAGCAAAAAAAACACTTCATCACACATAAGCACATATAACATAAGATACATAACCTGCAACAGTCAACAGCCTCAGTTCACAGGGTGACATAGCGATAACACAGCCAGTAGCCATGGAGACAACCTTGATCAGAACCCAGGCAGAGACAACAATCCGCCGGTGTCTTTGGGAGGTGGGGGAAGGGAGGCGAGAGCGTCTCCCCACCTTGATCTCCGGGGGAGTTGTTTTCCAGAGATAGCCTTGGCCAAGGCCTACGCTGATTAGGGAGGCCGAAAGCAGATAGGATTGGGGTTGTTTGTGTTTTAGGGCGAGAAGCTTCCATTTTTCAAACCTCCCTATGTCCATACTGGCTCCGATTTTGACCAAATCCTTTTGTGAAGCAGTGAGCATCTCCATGATGGTATCCGTCGCCTTGAGTTTCTCCATGATGTAATCCATTTTGCGGTCCCCACAGCTCTGCCCACTGCCTCAACCATGACGGGCAGCCGAGTGGGGCTTTTTACAGCTGTTGCCGTCTTTTTCATTTCTTGATAAACCAGGCTAGTGCCTGATCCAATCAGCAAGAGACCTGTAATCATGGTTCCAAATCGGTAGATGTCTTCAATGTCCTCCACGGAAAGAGCCGCCAGACACACGACTCGCCACCTCTCCCATCCGTCCATTGTGTAGCCAGCTGCAAATGTTCCGGCAGGACAGTCAGGTTCCCCCGAACCTGGACCTCTCCTGGACAAGATGGTCAACTGCTTAGTTTAGAGACCAGTTGATCAAATCCATGATTTTCAGTTTGGAGAGCAGGGTGGACAGAGTCTCTCAAGACAGATTTAGTCGAGACGAAAGAAGCAAAGCTTGTACGATAAGGGGAGGAAAGGGAGAGGCGAAGAATGTGATTGCCTCCGCTGAAAGCCAGACCACAGACGAGTGTGACAGGAAAATGACTGGGAGACAGACAGGGAAGGATAGGGAATTGTCCACAGGGAGATTTGAACACTGATATTCGAGATATGGATGTCGTTGCCAATATTACAGCATGCTCTCAGGAAGCTGTCCAACAACTAGATGTACCGCATAGCGATACATGGTATGACCGCCGCAATGTATTGAAATGTGAGAACTGTTGGCATGACAAGTGTGTGGTAGAACAGTGTTGTGAGGTGGGAATTAGATTGGAAATTATGTCTTGGAAGTGGGTATGGATGTGTTTTTTGAATGAATGAGATTGTGTGTGATTTTGTAGTGTGTAGGAGTGATTTATGAAAGGGTAGGTGTTGTCATAGTATGTATGTAGCCTACATGTGTTAATTTGAACTCTTGCCACTTGGTGTTTGTGGAGAGATGGTAGTCATAAGATTGTCTTGTATGGAGTATTATATAAAAAAAAAAAATATATATAGGTCTTTTGACACCTATATATGGCGATAAACAGCGCCCCCTATGACGAAATGTCACAAAATTTAGTACACATGACAAGAAAGCTGTTTAGAGATGGCATGTCAACTTTGACCAAATTTGAGCAATTAAAAGCCAAGATATGTACTTTTGAAAAATTTTAAGCTACGTGTTCAATGTTCATTGACGTGTAACTTCGAAACAATTTATCTCAAGATAAATCCTTTGATAACTTTTTGTCAGCATTGTCTGCAGATGACGTATACCAAATTTGGTGAGATTCTCATTAACGGCCTATGACGGGTTTGTTCAGATTCATTTTCGCAATGTTCAAATTTCATGTAAATTGTTTTCGTTGGAAGTGGGCGTCGACCAGTGTTTTCCATGCGTGAGGTTCAATAGATTTCACGATAAAAAAAAAAAATGTTGTAAACATTAGCATTCTCTAGATAATAGGCAAAATGACATTTTCTACAATTACAGCGCCCCCTATGGACCAAATTTTATGGCATGTGCTGTGGTTTCAGAGGTCTTTGTGGTGATCGTACATGACATATTTCGTGCAGTTCCCACCTTCTCGGTCCAAGATACTGGCAACTCAAAATCCCAATTTTTGCATTTACCCTTATCACTAGGTGGCGCTATGCTTGACGTGAGCGTTTATGGGCTGGGTTGATACGTCTCTGTAACACCAACATACTAACACAAAATCGTTATCTTGGGCAAAAATGTTAACGAGTTATTTAACAGAAACTGTTTTTTGACACCTAGCTTCGGCGATAAACAGCGCCCCCTATGACGAAATGTCACAAAATTTAGTACATATGACAAAAACGCTGTTTAGAGATGGCATGCCAACTTTGACCAAATTTGTTCAATTAAAAGCCAAGATATGTACTTTTAAAGAATTTTAAGCTACGTGTTTAATGTTCATTGACGTGTAACTTCGAAACAATTTATCTTAAGATAAATCCTTTGATAACTTTTTGTCAGCATTGTCTGTAGATGACGTATACCAAATTTGGTGAGATTCACATTAACGGCCTATGACGAGTTCGTTCAGATTCGTTTTCGCAATGTTCAAATTTAATGTAAATTGCTTTCGTTGGAAGTGGGCGTCGACCAGTGTTTTCCATGCGTGAGGTTCAATAGATTTCACGATAAAAAAAAAAATGTTGTAAACATTAGCATTCTCTAGATAATAGGCAAAATGACATTTTCTGCAATTACAGCGCCCCCTATGGTCCAAATTTCATGGCTTGTGCTGTGGTTTTAGAAGTCTTTAGGGTGATCGTGCATGACATATTTTGCACAGTTCCCAGCTTCTCAGTCCAAGATATTGCCAACTCAAAATCCCAATTTTTGCATTTACCCATATCAGTAGGTGGCGCTATGCTTCAAGTGAGTGTTTATGGGCTGGGTCGATACGACTCTGTAACACCGACATATTACAAAAATTTCGTGTTGTTGGGTGAAAGGTTCATCGAGTTATTCAGCGAAAACTTTTGCCGGTCTCCCCCTCTTTGACGGACACTGGCACAGTGGGGGGGGGGGGGGGGGGGGGCCTTGGGGGCCAAAAGCTCATATTCGCTCACAAACTTCTAGGGCTACATGCCTACAAACATTCATCTCCCCCTGAGTTTCAGTGTCCCGGGAATCGTTGACGGAAAATCGGTGAAAAAAAAAAAAAAAAAAAAAGGGAAAAAACGTGCAGCAACACCAATATGACCGCTTTCGCTAGCTTGTGATTTCCTGCCCTTCTGTTGCTTCAACTTGTATAGGTTCTATTCTCCACTTCCGTTATAATCCTTGTGGAGCCAGACCTCCCTCTGTTTCCCACCTGCCCACTCTATTACCCACTTCTTAACCATAACTTGCCTGGTTAGCTTTCTTACCCCTTTAGAATAAGGTTTTACACGTCATGCATTTGTATCACATTACTGTTCTCTTTCACTGATATTCATTTTGTGGATATTACAATTTTTCCTACAAAAGAAAATGATAAAAGCATGTAGACCTATGTCTAATGATTTGTCTTAGCTGGAATAAAGACAATGTTTTACATAGATGTAAAGTGAGGAAATCAAGAAGTAGTGGGAACTTGAGTCAATTCAAGCGATTCATAGATGACATGAATGTATATACATTACATAGATGACATGAATGTATATACATTACATAGATGACATGAATGATTTGCAGTGTATTAGTATTTAGTCAGACTAGGTGGGTCTGTGATGACAAATCAGTATGCTGTACCACCTGCTCGAGTTTGATGATCAACCGGTGATCAATTGGTAGAAGTTTGCATGCATTCTTTAGGACATGTCATAATTACAGCTATACCTAGTGGGTGGCATAGGATGGCATTTAAATGTTTGAAGTGATTTTTTTTTTTTCGCTGATTGGTTGTATCTCTGACAGTCTGGATGATTTATTCAAAAGCATAGGCCTACCTCATTTACATCCTGTGACATTCTATGACTTAAGTGTATAAAAAGTAAATTTACAATATCCGCAAAAGTTATTCCATAGTAGCCGGTATTAATTTGCTAAAGTAGCTTTTGAGATTTTTCACAAATCTAATTTTTGACAGTTTTCCAAACAACTGAGCATTTCTTCAATGTAGCATGGTGCCAAAGGTGAACCCATTATTAACAACAAATTTTTGAATTGTGAGACATTAAAGATGATACAAATAAATTAAGACTGTACTGTACTTGTACATTTTCCCAAGGTATGACAAAGTATACCATAAAAACAATGACACCACAACAAAACCCATGTTTTATTTGTATATTCACAAAATATGGAATTGGTCCCTTTAGCTAAACCACATAAATTATTATATTTTCTTCCTTGTGTGTTTAGCCAATGAGGATCTCATTTTGGTTGTCCCTTGGTATTTATGCACATTTTTGCCTGCTCCTGTGCAATCATTGATCACAATTTGTTGTTGTTGTTGTTAATAATGACTTAATCTTTGGCACTATGCTACACTGAAGAGATGCTCAGTTGTTTGGAAGACATTTTGTGAAAAATCTCAAAAGATAAGCTACTTCAAATTAATACCGGCTACTGTAGAATAACTGTCGCTGATACTGTAACCTAATTTAATTTTCATACAGTTAAGTCTACTCAACAGAATATCACAGGGTGTAAATAAGGTAGGCTCATGCTATCGAATAAATCATCTGGACTGTTGGAGATACAACCAATCAGCAAATTGAAAAGATCGTTTCAAACATTTAAATGCCACCCAACCGTACATTGTAGTAATAGCTGTAACTTTGACATGTCCAAAAAAAATCAATGCAAATCTCTTACAGTTGATCACCAAACTGGGGCTCAAACTTGGGTAGGTGGTGCAGCAAACTGATTTGCCATCACAGCCATTAAGTTTTAGATAAAGTGAATGTGGCATTAAGTCATTAAGAGTCATTAAGTGGCATAGCTGCTCAGAATGTTGGATGTTGTTGAATGTTGTTATCTAAAACTTTGCCAAGTTACAAGTAACAACATTACACTGTTGACATCAGTGGTGACTGGTGGTCACAAAAATAGGGGAGGACGGGGTAAAGTGGTCAGGTGGGTGAATGAGCGGGTAAATGTGAGTAGATGGGATGGGTGGATTGTTGAGAGAGAGAGAATGAATTACAAAACCAGAAAGGTTTCTTGGTGCTTGCTCTTAGGGGGATTGTGTGAAACAAAATTTGTTTTTTTGAGGACACATGTCAGCATGGGAAATACCATACAGTGCAATGAGTATAGTTTGCTTGTGGTAATGTCAGTTGTCTTTTGTGCTTTACACTGCATTATTGTGAAAGTTTCAGAAATGATTTTGAAACACCAGAAGACTGCAACTGCCCTGCCAACTCTCTATATTTGCCCTTGGTATCTGAATTTGGCCCTTCATCCGGTCCCCTAAATGCCAGCTCCTGCATGCCCAAATACGCCGTAGCATCAATCAAACGCTTCAGGACACATGTAGGACTTATAATGCAAAATAGGACTTAGAATGCAAAATATTACCATTGTATCCTTAGTAGTTTTTGAGATATGGGGTCTTAAAAAAGGGGGTCATGTCTGAATAAAATGGAGCACTTTAAAAATATCCATAATTCTTTTTGAGTTGAGTTGTGGGACATTAAGGATGATATTAATTAAAACCTGTACTTTAAGCACATTTTCCCAAGGTTTGACAAAGTATACCATAAAACAGTGACACCACCACATAACCCATGTTTTCTTTTGCATCTTCACAAAATATGGGATTGGTACCTTTAGCTAAACCACATAAATTACTATCTCAAATATGGTTTTCATGGTCTTGGTGATTGTTTTTTCTGCCTTGGTTGCTAGGTGTCTTTGTTTATTTGGTCCCTTGGTTACTATGCCCTGCTTTGTTTTCACAGCCGTATACATTAATATTTATGCACATTTTCCCTGCTCTTGTACAATGATTGTTCACAATTTTTGTTGTTGTTCTTGTTAATAATGGCTTCATCTTTGGCACCATGCTACATTGAAGAAATGCTCAGTTGTTTGGAAAACTGTCACAAATTGGATTTTGTGAAAAAATCTCTAAAGCTACTTCAAATTAATACAGGCTACAGTGGAATAACTGTTGCAGATATTGTAACCTAATTTACTTTTCTACTTTTACTACTCAATAGAACGTCACAGGATGTCATTAAGGTAGGTCTATGCTATTGAATAAATCATCCGGACTGTCAGAGATACAACCAATCAGCGAATCAGAAAAATCGAAAAAACATTTAAATGCCATCCATTGCCACCCACATTGTAGGTATAGTTGTAACTTTAACATGTCCTAAAGAAATACATGCAAACTTCTCATGGTTGATCACCAAAATCAGGCTCAAATTCAAGTAGGTGGTACAGCATACTGATTTGCCATCACAGACCCATCGAGTCTGACTAAATACCAATGCATTGCAAATAATTCATATCATCTACAAATTGCTTGAACTGACAAATTTAACACTGTTTCTTGATTTTTTCATTTCCATCAGTTATGGCTTTGACCACAATCAACAGTAATTCAATGAATGCATTAAGAAAACGGAAGCAGTATTTCTATAGTGACCATAGCAGACCACCAGAAAGAAACTAGGCTGCTTTTGAATGCATCTGAATGAAGGTAAATTACCAAGTATATGCAAATGGGCAAGAATCTTTCTCTAAACCAGGAAAAGATTCAAGTGACCCAGAAAATTATAGACCCATTGCACTCACCTCACATCTTGGTAAACTAATAGAAAAACTTATAGTAGAGCAGTTGAACTATTTTTTAGAATACAATATCAAACTGGGTTTAGGAGATGCAAGTCAACAACTGATGCTTTTGTCAAAGCATGTAATGAAATTGAAAAGTCATTGGTAATGAAAGAAGTGTGGATTGCAGTCTTTTTAGATATTGGAAAAGCCTATGACACTTTGTGGAGAGAAGGTCTATTGATTAAACTAGGAAAACTAGGAATTAATGGTAAAATGTATAATTACATACTGGATTTCCTCTCTCAGCGGTCAATCAGGGTTAAAGTAGGTGATGCAGTATCTGATGAATTTATTGTTGAATATGGTGTTCCTCAGGGAAGTGTTATTAGCCCTATTTTGTTTAATATAATGATAAATTACATGTATGAGAAACTGGGGGAGAGTAATGAGGGTCTACTATATGCAGATGATACTGTTGTCTGTAGAAGGGGACACAATATCTCCTTTGTTATTGATAAGATTCAAAAGGACATTAGTATACTTGAACAATGGGGAGTGGATTGGGGTCTTTTAGTTTCCTATACAAAAATCATAAGTTCTGTATTTCACTAGGAAAAGAGTCCTCGTGCCACAAAATTATGCTTTATAATCAACAACTTGTGACAAATTGAAGTACTTGGGAGTACGGCTGGACTCTAAACTTGCATGGAAATATCATACTGAATATATTGTAACTAAATGTAAAAATGTAATTAATCTCATGAGGATGGTCACTGGGCATAGTTGGGGAGCTGATAGACAATCTTTGATTAATATGTATAAGGATTGCCCTAGGCTCTTTTAAAACAACTCCTACAAGTGCTCTACTAGTAGAATCCAAAGAAGCTCTTATTGATTTAAGGGTTGATAAATTGTCCCTAACTTACTGGGTCGGATTAAAGGGAAGTGTCAACAACCCATCTCTTTCTGTACTTTGCATTTGTAGTTCTTGTTCACGAATGATGTAGCAATTGAACTGTTTCTAGTTTGGTTTGTTCTTATTGATGAGGAGACACTGCATGGGCAGTGGTATGCAAGTTATTTATGTCTCTGATTGCATACTGAAGCGTGGAGGGCATACCTTGAGTTATTGAGTTTCCATGTATTTGAAGGACGTATTAGAAAGATGTCGATATCTGCTATATTACAGGTTCCTGAGACCATACCATAATATTGGCAAGGACATCCACATATCCAATATCAGTATTCAAATCCGCCCGTGGTCATTTCCCTATACTTCCCCCTCTGTCTCCCAGTCATGCGTGTGTCACCACAGTTACATCACTGTTACCACAGCGCTGTGTAAATGTTTGTGAACCCCTTTGAGGTACCTCGCGTTTTGTATTGTTTAACCATAGAAAATGATCTGATTTTCACATTATTCCTGCATTATTTGCAGAAAGGCTGTGTGCAAAAGTAAGTGAACCTTTTGGAGTAATCAGTGGTTGAATCTCCTTTGGCAAGAATAAACTCAAGTCATAGCTGTCAATCAGATCTGCACAGCCCTGGGAGGATGTTCAGGAGGTATTTCAGCCAATTCTTCTTTCACTGCATATGAATGGTTTGTGTTTTTGGATGTTTAATGGATGTTTTCAGGGTAACTATTTGTGGTCTTAGCTACAGTACACTGTATTTGACTGTAGGATACTCATGACTTCTCATCAGGAAAATCAGATTACATTTTATGACCAAATACTGCAATACAACTTGTGAAATTGTGGAGAAGATAAAGCCATTTAGTCTCCACCCTCCACTTAGCAAACTGACTTTATTGTGTTTGTTAAATATGGAATGACCTGGAATGACCCAGTTTTTATTCTTCCAGGTATTCAGATGAAATCATCTACTCGTGTCTTTGGATTGGATGCAACATGGATATCAACTTGACACAATCATCTTCTAACCTTTTGAAAGACAAGCCTCCCCCTACAAAAGATGCTTGGAGGTGCCCTTGGTTGATACTGACAACACTTACCAACCCAACGCAACACTGTCCAGATCCACTTTAACCGAATCAACCATTACCTTCGCCAACTTGTACAAGTCTGTCTACAGGCTCTTCACACGTAGGTCTATATTTGGTTTTATATTACACAGCAAGTCCATAATAGGTCACATTGAAAGGTTGAGCATCAACCAGTAAAAGCAGTATAAATTAGGTTTGCATGAAGGACACCCTGGTGGTTCTACGCATCACATTCTGTAACACCTAATTTCCCTACCCACTCTAGTAGTACAGTTCAGTTTGTATTTATTTTCATTCATTTTTTTCAGGAGGCATTTTTTGTTGCCCAGAATATGTGCATGTTAGCTATTTATAATAAAGTTATCTCTTGACCCAACCTGACTCTGTATTTATATTGACATCATTAATTATCAACCTATATATTTCTATATTGTGGATGCAAATCTGCAGCTACACAATAAACTAAACGTGGAGCTAATGGGTTAAGATTGAGACATATGCATCTTGTTATGCATTGGCTACAAGAAAAAATGCCAGTAATTTGACGCGGAGTGTAATTTTGGAAGCTGCCTTTGGGTGTAATTTCATGCAGTCTTTGCCTGGATCTCCTAAGATACTGCTGAAAATAATTGTCAGGAACTGTAAAAGCTACGTTATCAGTTATCTTAGGTTGACTATCTTCTTGCAAGTAAATGTTCTGCTCCCCGGAATACATCCCACGGTGCGTAAACCAACCAACCAAACAACATTTTGGATAGCGTCATTGTGTGGAGTGGAGTGGAGAAATCCGAAAGAAAAAAATAGGGTCCGAATCGGCCGTTGAAGGGGGACTTTAGCAATAAATTATTCTAGTGAAGACATTTTATTTTGACACAGTTGTAAGCAGAGGATGCAGTTGGTGGAAGTAATAGTTGGTATGACAATCATATGCCAGTTACAACAGGAAATATGCCCTGCTTGTAAACATAGTCACTGAAAAGATTACTGCAAGCAATAGTTCAACAACAAATAAAAGATTTTCTTTGTCTCTTACTTGAAAAGTACTGTCCCATGACTGTGTCCTGGAAAACACATAAAAAAGACAAATATTAGAAACAAATAATTGTAGGGGCAGCACAAGAACATTCCTAGATTCTTATCTGAAGGCTAGATAGGAGCAGACTTGCATAGATGGAAGTCAGATAAGTATATGGTAAATGGACTGTATTTATATAGTGCTTTTCTATTCCTACTCAAAGCGCTTTACATTGTATGCCTCACATTCACCCATTCACACACTGAAAAAGAGAAAGGACATATTTTCTTTGATAAATATTGGCAATTATCAATTGAACAGTATGTAACACAAATCCCTGGACACATAATCACAAAAAATGTAAAGGCTACGAGTAGTCAAAAAGCAGTATGTAGCCTGTTCACTAAGCTCAGTAAGACCAATTTACAAAAGGTCAGAAAGCGGCTGTTTGCAACATTCTACATTGCAACGGTTTCAAAGCATGATGTTACAATTCATTCCTAACCATAAGTAATAGTACACCACCATCACCAGCAAATATTAAATCCAGTGATCAGACAATTGTGTCATTTCATCTTAAAGTTGGCTTTAGCAGCTTACTGTTGATGTTTTAAGACAATATTCTTCAAAAAAAAAAAAATTGCTGTGACCAATACCACATTAAATGCAATAACTCCACAAACACACCAAAAACAGTCATCCTACTACTACAGACTAAAAATTAATGATAAATCCTCTCACCAGTGATGTGAAAATCCGTATCAGAGATTTGTGAGCAGTCTGTAACAGGCTCTCAAATTTCGCGCTAACTCTTATAGGCCTTCAGGTGCACCCGCCCTTCAGTCCCGCCCAAATCACTGTTTACTTTTGCTTTAACTCTTCCCATTTCTCTGAAATCAGGCTAATTCCAGGAAACTAAAACTATGTTTTAACTAAGTATTTTTAAAGGTGCACTATTATGCAATGCAAGTTTCTATACCAGAAACTTCTGGTATAGAAACTTCTCTGTTTGCAGGCCAGGCCACATGCTGAAAAAAAACAAAAAAAAAACTGAGATGCCAAGGGAAATGTTTTCAACCAGTTTTGTGCATGCTTTTCATCTTTATTGAGAGATTTTAAATGGTTACATGGTAATTTACATGGTAAATTTTAGCCCCGAATGCCAGTTGAAAACAGCTTTTTTCTGCTGCTCCCACTCTAACGTCTAGAGTGGAGGAGTGCATTATGACATCATAACTCCAAATTACCCATTTATGCCTTAAAACATGGTCTGTTCCATCCATCTACTCTATCCTGATCCTGATCTTGATTCAGTCCTGATACAAAATGTCACAATGTATTAAGGACTTGTCTCTATCAACAATATCTCCTATGTGCACTGATTCATTATCTTTGTTAGGCTAGACCAGTGTTAAAAAAAAGTCATAGTAGTGATCTCAATATGAAGAGTTTGGTTCCAAAACACCACCATTTTAATTAATTTTATATTTTTAAATATATATATATATATATATATATATATATATATATATATATATATATATATATATATATACACACACACACATTTGGGTTGCTTCTTTTAGATTTATTTTTACATAATAAAATGAAAAGTAAGTTCATTTATTTAATTAATAACATAATTTAAGTTTGATCAAGCATTACTGAAATACACATTTAAGAAAACATGACTTGAATATTTTCAAAACCTTTCCATTGGGGAGTCTTTCCAGTGGTGGGCATATCTATGTGTGTGTATGTATATATACACACACACACACACACACACACACACACACACACAATTATTCAGCATTGGGGTCATCCTGTATCAAATGGACCAATTTTGAAGGGTTTTCCTGCTCAACCTTCAGAAATGGCTGATTCTCAAATATTATGTGCCCACACATCTCAAAAGAAGGTGTGCAAAATTATACCTCAGTATCTCAAATATTTCTATGAAAAAACTGCCTTAGAATGCACCCACCCCCTTTTTCAAAAAAGTGCCCATGAGCATTTTTGACAACTTCAGACTATAATATCACCAAAAAGTATAAAGTCTTTGTGATTCAAGCACAGGCTTTTGTATAAAAATAGTCCTGGTACTAAACTCTGCAATCTATCAGAAGCTTGCCATCTGTCACACCTGTGAAACTCTGATGACCCAAACATGGGTTTGTTGGCTCTATCTCTCAGGTATGTTTGTCTAACCTCACATCAATTTTTGTTTTCCTTTGGCATGGCACGTCATGCCTCAGACTGCAAATCTCTCCACATGGTTGTAAAGACAGCAGTGTGGCACACCAGAGTCAGAAGCCCAAATCTCGCAATAGATATATAGATAGTTATACTGATGATGAAACTGAATTTACTAAAGTTAAGAAATGCAATTTTTCCACGGCCATGACCCTGTTATTTAGGGCCCAATGTCTCAGATACTAAAGTAGATAGAAGGTTAAAATTTTGTCCAAGAGAGTCAGGCCTAATGCATTTGTTGATTTCACATGGAATGACTAGACTTTTGGATGGGATCATCAATGAAGAAATGCACTTCCTTTCTGTAAATGCCACAGGGCAAACTGACTGTGAATGCCATCACACACAGCAGTAGCTGAAGCAAAGCTAAACTGCATGAGGTGTCCTGTCCTGTGAGCTGGATCTGCTCCAGAAGATTGTGATTTTGTCTATGCTACAACTTCCACTTGGTTTCATAAAACTGAACCTTTTTTTGTTTGTTTTTTTTGCATTATGCTAGATGTTCCTGATGGTATTTTGGGATCCTAAATTGAGCTCAATTGTGTGTTTTTCTAAAAAGGAGAAAGGAAAAACAGATCAGAAACAAGACTGTTGTAAGATCTGATAATTCCCTTTGGGTTTGGATTCAGGTTTGTTATGAAAATACCTTCAGGTAGGCCTAACCCAACGGAAATGACAACACTAGACAATAGACAAGTAATTAAAAAAACAAACAAAAAAAAACAGCCCCAACAACATACTTGGTGACTGATGTCCACAGAAAAAATGAATGAATAAATAAATAAAAAGTCTTGGGAATGTATGAAGCATGTTATAAGGCATTAGTCATTGGAACAGTATAATAACAGAACCACTGTTACTTGAATTTTGTGAGGCCAAAACATATAATAATGCCATTAATGAATTAGTCCCAACCACACTCCAGTTTACTAGGTCATTGCAACAACCTTCAGTGCAGCCATAGACACTACGTCATAAGGCCGTGGGATGAAAGTCAGTGTTGTCATGTGCAGCATTGTGCATGAACAAGTTCAAAAGAATTAGTTGATTGAACAAGGTAATCAACACATCGTAATTCCTTAAATAATGGCTGGTGCCTTCATTTATTTCAGCTACACCAGACCCAAGCTTTTATTTTAGGCAGGCTTTGTTTTACAGGCAGGCCATTATTTCTAGATGTAGGCTTTCCTTTGGTGGATAAGATGTTTGCATGTTCTATGCATCATGCCCCTACACAGCCTGTTTTCTTAGTTTCTACAAACTGATCCCAACATACTTTCTGTATTGACTTCATACATATACTAATCCTATATTCCCTGGGCTATTTTCAGTGTAAATTTGCTACCTTTTCTTTTCAGGTCTTATCTCAGTCACTATAAGGGCCATTTACACACTCTATATCTTCTTTATTTTAGGACAGTCTAGGCTTTAAAAATCTGGCAGTGTTTGATGTGATCCTACATGCATATGGCAATATCAGCCATATCAAGAAAACACATTTTTGGCCTAATATTATTTTACAATTTTGCAAATATCTCACCATTAGAAGCATGCCAGAACAAGTATCTTTTCATATTTGGATGTAGGGGGTTGTCTGAAATGTGGCAATATAAGAATCATGACACTGTATGACTTTACAATTTGCAAAAATATATGTACTGACAGAATATTTTATTAATTTTCGTATTTTATTGCACAGAGAATAATGGGGGTGCAATAGACACAGGGCTGCATCAGAGCTGCATCTATTACTGGTCTAGGTAATGAAATGGCATTATTTGCATGTGCCCTGGCTACATGACAGACAAGGGATTGAGAGCAACTTCTGATATGTAGCTTACTGACAAGCCTGCGGTATAGACTCTTTGTTCACGACCGAATTATCAGAAAAAAATGCTCCTCATAGCAATTCTGTCCACATTTGGTGACATTTTTTCCCTCCATTTTCCGTGGGTGTTTATTTACAAAAGCCTACCATGCAATGTGGTCATGTGTTTCACTCTCTCCCTACCCTTTTATTTATTAGCCTGATTACTGACACCTGTTCCTGATTGTGGCTACAAGCCACTCTCTGGCAGGTAATGATGGCGCCTACATTTTGTTCCCCATGCATCTCCTATTCAAACTATCTAGGCCTACGTGACAGCTAAGATGAATTGTGCCAATTTCCAGACGTTATGTTCCCTTATATAACAAATCACCTGGACTACGAGCAGTGAAGACTAAAATATTTAGCACAAATGTTTTTTTTCCATTCCCCCTTGATGTTGTCATGAGAATTTCTAAAATACCTTTGTGTAACTATGTAACTGATTTCTGCACACATGTATGAAAAGGCCTTGTCTTTCACAAAGCAGAGACAGCAAGGCAAATGTCTTTTCAAAGAACAAACTGAAAAGAGGGCCTCTTGGAGACCCTGAGAATACAGACATATCTTACCAAGTCAGCTAAATATAGACCACTATTGTATAAATGGCCTCGTCAGTCTGAAAGAGCAGAGAGAGCACAAACGACCATTGTGTCAAAAGATAAACACCTGCCAAAGACAAGGTCAAATGGACAAAAGGTTTAACAGGGCGTGAAGTGCCCCATCGTATGACAGAACATTGCAAGGGGCTTACATTTCAGAAATTTACATGATTGGCCATATGCTAATTAGCTGATAAGGTTAAGACATTTCATTTGTCGCATGAAAAGCTGGAATATGATACAAAACTTGGGTACACACTACAGAACAAAAGGGGGAGCAGAGGGGAACTGGGGAGCAGAACGAATGGCAGAAAGAATTGGGGAAGGACAATAAGGGAACATTTACATTTACATGTATGCATTTAGCAGACGCTTTTATCCAAAGCGACTTACAAAAGAGGATAACATTCAAGCTCCAACACAATGAAAAATACTAACAAAGACTGCATATCGCCAACATAAAAATTGCAGTATTTTAAGTTGAAAGTGCAATAGTGTAATAAAAGCGCAGTATGAAAGAGAGTAAGTATAAGAGGTTATGTGCATTCCTGGTGTTCAGAATTCAAGCTAGGAGATATTCTTGGAAGAGCTGAGTCTTCAAGAGTTTCTTGAAGGTGGAAAGGGTATCTGTTGATCTGGTAGCACTTGGAAGGTAATCCACCAGCGTGGAACAACACACGAGAAGTGTCTGGATTGACCTGTACAAGGTGTTGGCTGTGCTAGATAACGTTCCTTGGAGGAGTGAAGTGGTTGGCGGGTGAGATAGGGCTTTAAGAGAGTATTCAGGTAGATGGGAGCAGAACCGTCAATCACCCTGGAGGCCACCATTAGTGCCTTGAATTTGATGCGAGTGGCTAAGGGTTACCAGATTGGTAGGAGTCAAGGAGGTTGTTCTGAGAGAGAAACTCTGTGACCTGTTTAAAGACAGCTGATTCATTGGTTTTGGAAAGTAAAGGAAGAAGAGAGACAGGCCAGTAGTTCTCCACTTGAGTGGGAGCGAGGGATGGTTTTTTGAGCAGCAATGTTACCTGGGCTTGTTTAAAGGTGGTGGGAAATGTACCCCTTGTTAGTGAAGCATTGACCACATGTATGGCTGCTGTCATGATGGTGGGGGCTATGGCCTGAAGAAGGGTTGTTGGAATAGGGTCCAGAAGACAAGAAGTAGGTGGCCGTCTGTCAGAAGCTTAGACACCTCGGCCTCGGAGAGAGGGGTGAATGAAGAAAAGGAAGCAGTTGGTTTAGAGAAGCTTGGAGGAGAAACCTCTGTAGATGGTTTAGAGAACTGACTACTAATTGCTGCCACTTAGTAAAAAATGCAAAAAGTGTCAAAAAGTGTCAGCTGTGAGGTTAGTTGCAGGAGGTGGAGGAGGTGGGTTTAGTAAAGATTTGAAAGTGGAGAAGAGTTTCTTGGTGTCCATGGCATTGTGAATCTTGTCATGGTAGAAAGCCTTTTTTGTGGAAGTGAGAAAGATGATAGCAGTTCTTGGTATTGTGTTAGATCAGCCAAATTCTTAGTTTTGTGCCATTTCCTCTCAGCAGCTCTGAGGTTAGTGCACATTGACCGAGGGAAGAAACTGAAACAACGAAATAGCACACAAACAAATACACTCACAAAACACACATTACCACATTTGTTTGGCAGTAATTGCATTACAACATACAGACCACACTTGTACATGTGATGAATATATGATATGTGAGTGTATTGTTGGGTGACGGAATGTCATGGGTTGCGGAACCACACCTCGATCTCTCATCTCTGGTGATTCTTTGAAATTAATATACAATGATGAATGACAGAAAAATTGAATATATTATTTTGTTTGTTATTAAAATCTGTTTGGGGGATTATTGCATGGGGACAAGATATCATTTCATTTTTATTTTTTATTTTATTTTTATTAATTTACTGTACTGAAAGGCTTAATTGGTAGCCTATGTCTATTTTATCACCATATTGGTTAAACAAGTCAAGTGCAAAATATAAATAAAAGTATACCCTAAATGATACAAATGTATTATTTGACCAATTTTAAGGTTGTACTATATTTTCTACCTGAAATCCACCTTGAAATCCTACCCCCTGTTCAGATCAGGATAATCTTCTTTTTTTGGATCAAAGTTATCCAGATCGTACACAGCATAAACTGAAGGTTTGTTCCAGATTGAAACTAGAATTGGATTGCCTTATCTAATCAAGTTCAGATTCCTTCTTTCTCTTTTGAACAACCTATTTTTTATGTCTGATCCAATCTAATTACCAAAATCTGCTCAGATTACCTTTGAACAACTGTCCTTTGCGGATTTTTTATTTGCAGTTTTAAAAATATGTTTAGAGTGTTCACAAATTAGTAGGCATTTTGGCAGTTAGAAGGTAAATAAGCGCAAGACCTGGGTGTCATTTCCAGCCATATTTGTTTCCCCTTTTGTGACAACCTAACCTCATACAGCCACATCCCCAATCCCATCATTCATAGCCACAATAAAACTTTTACCAACAACTGCCAGGACTAATAAACAAAATGTGGTAATCTGTATGATCTTGAGCCAGATTTTGCGTTGCATGTGAATTGATCTAGAGTTTAGAGTGTCCTGACAATTCAAATTTGGGAGCACTTTATAACCCCTTTTTGAGAAGATGAATCCTGCCTCACATCATTGGTGTAAGCTAAGATTGTGCTGTGTAGTTAAACTGTTTCTGCATTTGTTGTTTTGAGAAATTCGGTAACACTTTAGATTAGGGTACACATATTCTATTAACCTGTGACTATATATAAAAGAAAAAAAGGGTCACATATTGTCAAACGTGCTGAACCTAACAGCGACCAAAAATTGTTACATTTCATGCCTTTGTTGAAAACATCCATGAAACGTCCAAAAGGCTGTGAGTCTGTGAACCTTTTGGATTAATCAGCAGTTGAACCTCCTTTGACAGGAATAAACTCAAGTCATAACTGTCAGTCATATCTGCACAACCCTGGCAGGATGTTCAGGAGGTATTTCAGTCCATTCTTCTCACTGCTAGCGACACAAGTGGAGAATATCAATATATATCCATTCATAACATTCAAAATGAAATATAATCTAAATGTTCATTCTTTGGCTAGACAACATTTGCAAATTGCTATGTAAACAGTGGGTGGGGACATTATTGAGGCGATATTTGCGAATTGGCAGGTTTGAATCGGCTGCTGGAGGGGGACTTTAATAACAGACATCACATCACTTGACAGCCATTGTATAACTGTGTAGAGCTAAGCCTATTTCTAGGGATTGGTCTTCTACGGAGTACTAGACTAGTACATCAGGATTTATGGGTTCAATTGTGGTAAACAAGCAAGAAATGAGGTGTCTGTGTAAACCTATCAGTTTGTTAGAGAAAAAAAAAAAAGTTGAAAATACCCCTCATACAATCAGTATTATGCGGCTTAGAAACAACTAAGAGGCCCTGGCAAACAACTTTTCAAGAAGAGAACATCAGCTTCTTGTCAGAATCAAAGATCCTACAGCTGGCAGGTATTTGCACCTGGAAAGCACTAACCCCCATTCCAGTGTACTGATTGTGTGCTATGAAATGATTTTCAACATCGAATGGTGTTTTTAGCAAGAAGTTTGTGATCAATCACAGAACTCACAATCTCCAGTTGCTCCAACTGTTCAGAAACCAACTGACTGTTCTTTGCAAACAAAACAACAAAATAGAATTTTGGGTGCATCAGACAAACAAGTTCTATCTATAACAGTTCATTGGGTTTGCTGGCGACCAGCTCAACTAGGTTCAACTCCTGATCTCTGCATTCTAGATCATGTCAAGTGTAAAATACCCCTTGATTCTCTTTCAAATGATCTTTTCTTCAAACAGCTACTGTATTTCAGCTCAGTCCCATCATACATATCATGTAAACTGGGTTACCAGTTTTGGGTTGGATGGGTAATCCACCTCTGCAGCATTTCAAGTGAAAGTGTGCATGAAATCAGGGCCATTTGCATGGTAATGCAGCAAAAAGCCACCCAGATGTTGAGACCACAGATAATACACGTATAGATGAACAAAATAAGACTGCTTTCAAGTATTTCAATCGATGGAGCACAGAGTTATAGGCTTGTAAAAATGGCTTACAATTTTATTTTTTAACCAAAAACAATTCATACTAGTTTACTAGATTCAACACGTGACAGCATCTCTCATGTAAATACCATGTAAAAGAGGAAGTCCACAGGTTTCAATTAATGTAAGAGTGATTGAGACCTGACTGTGATATAAAATGAGACTGAGGCAGTCAAAAACAACTAGAAATGAAAAAAGTTCTATTTTCCAGGGCCTTCTGCCCATGGAGCCATGTGCTAACCCAAGTAGCAAAGGCATGCCCAAGAAGTCTATGGCCCCTACTGTTATGTGGCCAAATTTCCTGAATGAAGGAAGAATGAAGGTTCACTGAGATATTTGCATAAATTATGATAGTAGACTGATATTGTTTTGTATCGAGTCCCTGTGTTAACTGCATGAGTCTTATGGAGTCTTAATTGTGACATACAACAGTCACAGTGACCTTGACTTTTGGAAACCAAATTCTAGTTCAAGTTTGTCCTTGAGTCCATGTGAATGTTTCTATCACTCATTCATATGCCTTGAAGACCTTTGACCTGCCCTTTGACCTAAATTTGGATGGACCTTTGGAGGTTTAGGTGGTTAGGTGGAGGTTTTAGGTGAACTCTTCAAACTGGCCGAGTTTCATCAAAATCTGTGACGTAGCATGTATCACCCCCACCTGGCCCTCTCATGGACACACTTTTAACTTTACATAAATAATCAGCATAACAGATAGATTCAGCATATATTTTATATACTGTATGAGGCCTGTAATGGGGGTTTTTAACAGTGTACAGCATGCTTACAACTCAGGATTAATATGCTGCCACAGAGGTCAAATACCATGCTTGTCTTAAGTTACTTGACAGGATGCAAGATCCAATAACAAACAGAACATGATCTCAGGTATAAAATCAGCAACAGTGCAACATTTGTGAGCATTTCACTGGGGTTATCAAGCAGGCACCAGCAAAGAAAAAACGGCAAATGTCACAATGTTCACAAAAACAACATAAGTGGGATTGAAGAAACAAAATCTCTCTGTAGAAGTTCTGTAAAATACTGCTGACCGGTAGTCTACACCACTTCTTCATTTTCAGACTGGCATAACAGACTAGCATGAGATGTATGAGCATACACAGAATCTCCAGAATTGTTAGTAATAAATAAGTGCACTGTTGGTACTGCTGACATACAGTCTACATAATACCACTTCTTTTCGTTTGAATAATGAGGAAGTGTCATTTCACAAAGTCTTCTTTAAAAATGCAGAACTGCTGACAGGCAGTCTACACCACTTCTTCAATTTCAGACTGGCATAATAGAAAAATAGGAGCACGAGGTGTGGAAATCACACATAGAAATAACTTCAAACCTCCTAAGACCCAAGCTAGACAATTGTTTGCATTTCTCAAGCCATACTGAATCAATAGGACCAGTGTCATTCCGTGTCAGAAGGACATTTTGAAGGATTTTCCTGCTCGACCCTTTCAGAATTGGCTGATTCTCGGATATTATGCACCCACACATCTCAAAGGAAGGTGTGCAAAATTATACTCAGTATCTCAAGTATTATATATCTCAAAGTATTATATAGCTCAAGTAAATATATCTCAAATATGCCTTAGAATGCACCCACCTCCTCTTCTAAAAAAAGTGCCTGTGAGCATTTTTGGCAACTTCAGACTATAATATCCAATATTCAATCACAGAATAAACTATTTGAAATTCAATCACAGGCTTTTGGGTCGTTCCATGCCTAATCAACAAATTTCAGAAAAAAAAATTACGCCTGACCATCATGGATTTGTTTCATACTTTATGTGAATAAGGTTACTATACTCAGGACTTACAATGCAAAATATTACCATTCTATCCTCTGTAGTTTTTGAGATATGGGGTCTTAAAAAAGGGGGTCATGTCTGAGTAAAATGGAGCTCTGAAAAAATGTTCATGTTCCATAAGTAGTCTGAGTTTTAATGCTGCATTTATGAAACTTTCAGGAACTTTTCTATTATAGTAGCAAATCCAAGAGGGTCAGGTGTCATGCATTAGTTGATTTCACACGGAATGACCCAGTGCCTACTTGCTTCAAGCAGTTCATTAATGTTCCTGTGCCGAAAAACAAAAGTCCATCATGTCTTAATGACTTGCGTCATGATGTGAAGTGTTTTGAGAGGCTGGTGAAAAACATCTGCTCTTCCCTCCCAAGCTCCTTTGACTCCCTCCAATTTGCTTACAGAGTCACAGAGTCAATAGATCCAGAGAGGATGCCATCTCAAACCTCCTGCACACCACCCTAACTCACCTGGAGGAGGGGAAGGGGAATTATGTGAGAATGCTGTTCACTGACTTTAGTTCAGCATTCAACACGATAGTACCCCTCACCCTAGTCACAAAGATGAAGGCCCTGGGACTGAAAACCACACTGTGTCACTGGATATTTGACTCTCTCACCAACCGTTCACAAGTGATAAGAGTGGGTGGTCTGACATCTGACACTTTAACCATCAGCACTAGTGCCCCCCAAGGTTGCGTTTTGAGCCCTTTGCTGTACAACATCTACACACATGACTGCCAGGCCAACAGTAGTCACACTTCCATCATCACGTTTGCAAATGACAATATTCATGGGCCTGATTAACAACAACACAGGTGTCACAATAATGTCAGTCTAACAGCTTGACACAACACTTTACGTAGGTAGTTCATGATGAGAGATAAGAAGGGATTTTGATGGGTTTGCACCCATCTTGCTTCTCAAAAACTGGCAGCAATGACATTCAGAGGTGTTTAATGCAGGAGCAAAGTTTCTTTCTTTCCCGATGCAAACCATTTAACTGATGTTATATTCCAAGCGATCTCACAGACAGCATTCAGATGTACCAGTACTGCTACACCTACACTTTAATAACCATGATATTTAAATCACAGAGAATCAAATAATCTTAAGCATTACTTGATTTCTTGGTCCTGGCACTGACAGGCAATTCCAATACGAGTACTGTGACTATGGTTGTGAAGTCACACTCACCATAACAGAGAGGCCTATCTGACTTGTGTGAATACACTGGGAACTGCAGAGAATTATAAGTGGACATTCACACTGCCTACTCAATAGTCATTCAGACTTGTCATCAAAGCTTGGTTGTTTTGATGATGTTTTCCTGGATGTCTTCCTAATCCTGCAATTGCTGCTGCTGTAGCAATCTGCAGTGAGAATTGGTTCATTACTAAATTGAATGCTGAGACATTATATGTCAAATAAAGACTTTTCAACGGTGTCTTATTCAATTTCTACACTGTGTCCAATTCAAATGACAGTCACTTAATCCACATAGGAACGTTATTGATTAAGCTGTGCCTGTCGTTCAGGTTGAGCAGCATATTATTGTATGATTCTGATCTAATTTTCTGGGAAAAGTGTACAAAACTACTTTTTTAAGGATGAGCGGGTTGTTGTATCTTCAGTTGAATATTATTCTAAAGGCTTAGACTATATTCAAACATTAAGGAAGATTTTATAATGGTGCACTAAGATTTTTGATAGTATAGTCCCAAATTTTATCTTCTTCAAATTAACCCCCAAGAAAGGTCACAAGTCATATAGCAACATGCCTAAATCTTTGAAAATGTCTGTTAATAAAAGCAATTACAGGTGAGGCAATAATCAGACAAATTTTCTGATTTTGGTGAAGGGTGGGAACATAGGCAACTGGACGTGAAACACATGGCTACATAAACAAAACATCCCATGGTGTATGTAAACAAATGCCCATAGGTGACTTGAACAATCACCATCACATTTTTGGACGACTATTGTGAGACAACCCATGGTCACAAAACAGATGCTGATCTGCGCTTTTCATTAATTACTCTTGAAACCCCAGTGTAGCAAGGTGTCAAATCTCATTATTCCTGGAAGTGGTGAAAGGTGAGCTTAGTACCTGGACTGTTTGAATACAAAAGCCTGTGCTTGAATCTCAAAGAGTTTTGGCGATATTGTAGTCTGAAGTTGCCAAAAATGTTCACAGGCACTGTTTTGGAAGAGGGGGTGGGTGCATTCTAAAGTATTATTTTCATAGAAATATTTGAGATGGTGAGGTATAATTTTGCACACGTTCCTTTAAGATGTATGGGCACATAAGATTTGAGAATCTGAAGGGGCTGAGGTGGAGGCATTGGTCCATTTGACACAGAATAACCCAGTTACAATGACATTGTTCCAGGTATTCAGGTTAAGCCATTTACCCGTATCTTTGGGTGCAACATCGACATGGCAGCTTACTTTGGATCCACTTCTAACCCTGTGAGGGAAAGGCCTCCCCCACTGAAGAGAAAACACTTGGAGGCCTTCTAGAATGAGACTGGCTCTAACCCACAACCTGATTCTGACAATACATACCACCTCAATACAACACCGTCAAAATCTACCTTATCTGAATCAACCATTACATAAGTTCTGATAA
Organism: Tenualosa ilisha; assembly: GCA_015244755.2. NCBI lineage: Eukaryota > Metazoa > Chordata > Actinopteri > Clupeiformes > Clupeidae > Tenualosa > Tenualosa ilisha. The sequence continues at coordinate 444,537 of PYXC01002824.1, read as the reverse complement.
CATGTATACTAGCATCAGCTTCTGCAGACACTTACATTACACAGTGAGTACACAATAAGTCTACACAGTATGACCATACAAACAGAACAGAAAACAGGAAGGAATGCAATTTTCATGCAAATGCCCATTGAAGTGAATATGTGGGGTAGCTCTACAAATCATTCAAGACCGTTCAGTTTATGTTGTGGCAGAGACGCGTATTCAGCAATTTGCCAACTTCATGTGAATAATCTTTGGTTTTCTCTCTATGGCCTTCCCACACCAATACAAGAGGTCACAAAATATATTGTTTATGAGGATTGTCTGTTCCATTTGTTTTCTGACTGTCCCACATGTGGGAAAACTTGTAAAGTACTAAGGCATGTCAGGGGAACATTCCTGACAGTCACACAGTTTTGTCTACATGCCGGCTTTACAAGGAAGTGGAACAGTTAACAGTTATAAAAGTTGTCCTGTTGATGTTTGTATTGTCTTTGCAAACACAATTATTATGTTATGTCATAAGTCCTCTCAGCTCTTAAGTTACGCAGCATATCGAAGACCACTATTGATCAACTATTTTGAACACACATGGACCTATCTGGATCCGTGTGTGTTCTTGCTTGGAGGCACCAGCAAGAAAGCCTCTTGCAGGCTCGGAGCTGGTGAGAGGATGTGCTACTGGGAGGCAGACTGCGAGCTGATAGTCCAGGCCACTGTGCTAAATACAGATCTTACTCAATGGTGGAAACATAGATGATATCCAGTTGGTACAGGTGAGTTTGTCTCATGGTGTGCTAAATTAGTCCCACAGCTGACAAGACATCTTTAGAGATGCAGTCACCTGCATCTAAATGTTTTGGCTAATGTTGGCCTAATGATTTTCTTTATACATTTTTTCCCCACAGAGCAGTGAAGTTGGCAGCAGGGTGAACATGGAGAGGGAGGGTCTAATTTGTAGTCTGTCATTTTTTGAAGCCTCGGGGGTGATTGTAAAGGCCATCGTTACAGTCCAGCATCCTCAAATACAGAAGTATTTGAGGGAGCAAAAGCCACAAATCTGTCACTACTATGAACTGTGGCATGTTGCCAAAGCTATGCCATATGCATTGTCTTCTACATCACAGTAACACAGCTATCTTATAGGAAGACCCCAATATATCCCTTGCCATGTTCTCTATTCAGGTGTCTTAAATCAGCTGGAGGCTCTGGCAAAAGAACGCGACTGTGAGAAAATGAGGAAATGGCAACAAGGTGCTGTAAATCACCTCTACTAGTGTGCCACTTTGTCGCCCTCTGGTGCAGAAGCTGTGGCTTTTAGGAACTGAAGCCAGTAAGCCAGCGGTTACGTACCATCAGATAGGGCCTAGTCCTCACATGTTCAGTCTCATTCGCACCGCAACGCAATTGGCCCCCAGCACAGAGCCAACGTACATGATCCTGAAACATCACTCCACACAACAGATCCCTGCTATGAACGGAGAATTTTAGGATCATTACTTACACAAAGTAAACACACTGCATCGTACATAGGCTACTGCACAAATAGGGTGTCCTCAGGCAGCCCACAGGAGGACAAACGGAGACAGAAAGAGAAAGAACGAACAAGCAAGGTGTGCCAAAACCGACCAAACTCACTCAGTGCTGCTTACCTGGCCATCACAACTGCCAAAACTTTTGAAACAGGCGTCCGGCCTCCTCATTAATTGATTACCTCGTGTTCGGTGCAGCGGTCATTATGGAGATACGTCTTAAAGGTGCATCCGCCCCTTTTCACCCGTAGCAATTAACTTGGGTAAAATGTCCTGTGGGTTAAAAATGGAAATTTTCGCATTCTTATTCTTAAAACTCATATCAAGAGCTAAATAAGAAGTTAATACATGGCAGAGTATTTGAATATTTGAAAGCGTATTTTTACCAATTCTGCCCTTGGAAAAAATCAGCATATAAGTGCGTCACCATGGTGCAAATTGGGAGTAATAAGTGGGTCATTTGCATGCTAAAGTGAGGAGTAGTGAAGCCCACAGACTGAAAAAGAAAGATCCAGTGGAGAGTAACGTCACTGCATAGTGAGGAATATCTGTTATGATAGTATGTCATTAGCTCGAAAACACTTGTTTAGTGCTTTGATGTAGGAGCTCAAATTCGATTACCTTAACATATTACCAAAATACATACAGGTAAGCAACTGGAAGATAATTTGATTTCAAACGTAATTTCCGAGCCGAATGTGGGCACCCCCGATATGGATTGCAAACCACCATCAACAGCCCTGAACGGAACACGATTACAGGATGCAGAGGGTTTTGCTAGTAAGGCCTAAACTGCCTTTAAATTCTGATTGTGACAATTCACCTCCACGACAGAGAAATCAGGCTACGAGCGGACACGTTGATCAATCAATAAGTACCTCAGTGCGACTACAAGCCACTTTCTGGTAGTTAATGACAGTGCCGACATCTTTTATCTCCTATTCACCAGGAGAAGGTGACATCCAGTGGAGAGTAACGTTAGTGTGTAATGAGGAATATCTGCTTAGACGCTGTTATTGGCGCGAAGTTGTCCTGTGTTTTGATGTAGGAGCACAATTTCGATTCCCTCAGCATATGACCAAAATGCATATGGGTAAGATACTGGGAGATAATTTGATTTCCAATGTAATTTCCGAGCCGAGTGCGGGCACCCCCGATATGGATTGCAAACCACCAACAACAACCATTGCATAGGGTTTTGCTAATAGGGCCTAAACTGTCTTCGAATCCTGATTCCGACAATTCACCCCTACGCCAGAGAAAGCAGGTTACAAGCGGAAACGTTGATCAATCAGTAAGTTCATTTTTTTTTCATGTCATTTCATGTGCTTGCTCACTCCGGTGTTGTAGATAAACTGTTGGGCGATGTGATTATTCAGCAATTTGACTTGATGTAGACTACTGACTAGCCTGCCCTATACTCTTTTTTTTCACGGCCGAATTATCAGCAAATGTCCAGAGAATAACAATTCTGACCGCATTTGGCGTGGCATGGCTGTCACTCGTCAGCAGACTAGAATGCTGCATTGGTGGCTAACTTGGCATTTTTTTTCTGTGGATGAATTCATTAGCGCGATCACTGACTCGCCTGTTCCTCATTGCAGCTACAAGCCACTTTCTGGCAGGTAATGATGGCGCCTACATCTTGTTGTATCTCCTATTCAAACTCAGCATTCAAAGTTGATAGTCCAGATGTTTCGTGCCAAATTACAGGCGTTATGTTCACCTCTACATAACAAATCACCTAGACTATGTGCTATGAAGGCTGAAATATTTTAGCACAAACCTTTTTCTAATGTTAGGTCGAGCATATCGCCTAAAGATGACGGTAAAAGCTTACTGTTAGGAGTTACTAACAAGGTCTATCTACGAAAAAGACCCCTGTGTTCCAGATGTATTTCAAGTGATTAGATCTGCACAAGCCTGGCAGGAGATATTTCAGCCAATTCTTCTTTCACTGCATATGAATGGTTTGCCTTTTTGAATGTTTTATGGATGTTTTCAACAAAAATATTGGAAAAATGTGAAGGGTAGCAATTTTTTTTGTGGTATTAGCTTCAGTACACCATGTTTGACTGTAGGCTACTCGTGACTTCTCATGAGGAAAATCACATTACATTTTATGACCAAATAATGTGATGCAGCTTGTGAAATTTGTGGGAAAGATAAAGCCATTTAGTCACCACTCTGCTTACCAAATTGACATTATTATGTTAGATATATGGAATGACCCAGTTTTTATTCTTCCAGGTATTCAGATGAAACCGTCTGCTCATGTCTTTGGATGCAATATGAATATCAACTTGGCACGATCATCTTCCAACCCTTGGAGAGACAAGCCTCTACCTACAAAAAATCGCTTGGAAGTGACCTTGGTTTATATATATATATATACTGATTCTGATGCATACCAATTCGACACAACTCTGTCCAGATCCACTTTATTTAAATCAACCATTAGCTTTGCCAACTTGTACAAGTCTATTGTCGGGAAATTTCTGTAGAAACAAGTAATATATGTATGTGTGCATATAGACATAGGAAAAACATGTAAACAGAGTGTTGTGCTATTAAAAGAAAGTGTAACTGCCAGTAAGAAAGAGTATGCTGACGGGTAGATTCCTTTCTGAAAACTGTGTTGAAATCATGTTTACAGCTTCATCGTAAAAGGACAGAAACTAAGGCCTTGCATAGGATTGGCTCAAGGCCAGCTACATCATCTACCAGTAGGAATACTTAAGGTAGACAGAAAAAGGTGTAAGGCTAGAATGGTTAAGAATTACCACTGTTAGTACCATTCTCTCGGTGAACGCAATAAAGACTTGGTTGAACAAGACAAACTTCTCTGTTTATTTTTGGGTTTTTCCAAGAAACTTTTCCACATAATTTGGCGTCACGAACAATCAGTGTTTTAATTGGTCCCTTTTTCTCCTTTGGATCGGGTGGCTTTTGCTTCCCTCTCCATTGGCGAGGGTGAGTTTGATTATAGTACTATTTTAATTTTAGATTGGGATTATTTAGTGGGTCCACCACTGCCAAGGACCTGTGTGGAAAGTCTGTGGAGATTTTTTTTGGCTTGTTCAATTGCCTTCACCGATCTTTCAGGTCTGTATAAGTGGCAGCATCTTTCATTCTGTCCATGGCAGGCCCATGGACGGGCTGGGAAATGCTTCCAATTTTTAACTCATAGTGTGTTTAAATTTCTAACTCATATTGTGTTTGATATATTTGTTAACAGGATAGTTTTTCATCTTGGGCATGTTGTCTGTCTTGCGTCATTGTACCCTTGCCTCTAAGTCCTGTTTGTGTTCGTTTCTCAGCATGTGGAAATGTTCACCTTATGTCAGACGTAACGACCTCATAGTTTAGCTTAAATATAGGACAATAACGGAAGGAGGCGTTATGAGAAGTGTAAAGGAATAATGGAATAATGAAATAATGGAAATAAAAGGAATTGCGACGGAAGGGCGCAAACATTGGGCTCTAAATTAATTCCGTTTTTGGTATATGGTGTGGACTGTTATTAGTCGGCCACAGAATAATATTTCAGTCGCTGGTATTTTTTGTGAGTTTTCATTGATCGCGCCTGATGGCTCGCTGATTATGAGAGCGTGCTGCTACTAACAGTACCCCGGTCGGGCCTTGCATGCATAAAGGAAAGAAGGAAAAAGCCCTTGATCTGTGTCTTTATGTGTCACGAGTGACGGGACGTTTTCCCGTGATGCGAGTGTGGCTTATGCACTAGGAAGTTTGTGTTTGGCATGAGCAGTCATATTTTTTTGAATGTGGTGCTGTGCTTTTGTGGAAGCGTAGTACTACATGTTCTTTTGCATTTTGGGAATTTTGTTGATGTGATGTGCCTCCTGTTTCAGAAGTTTTAAATAACATTTTGGACTGCTGACTTGGGATGTATTTTGTCTCCTGTTGCAACTAGAGGTCAAAGGGGTCGCCTAGCCTCTCTCCTCTTTCTCCCTTTCCCTTTTCTGTGTGGTGTGCTTGTGGATTCTGCTGTGTTTGTGTCCATAGGAGTGTGGGAGTGTCTTAGGCATGTGGAGCGTGAGTCAAGGGTCAGGCAGATGTGCGGACTGGAACTATTTTTGTCTTCTGGTCTTCTCGTTTGTCCCTGACGTGTGTCTTGTTTGTGTCCTTTCTGGGGTGTTTGATTACTTCTGTTGTGAGGTTAGGAGTTTGTAGTTCCAGCTATTTAGGCATAGCTGGGAAAAGGGGGGATACATAGAAGTGGGATAATAGATATAAGAATAATAATAGTAAGTTGGAATAAGAATAAGCGAAATAAAATAAAGGAATAGATTTAATAGTTTGATTTATTCCAGATCTAAGTTACGGAAGGATTCGTGGGAATCAGAGCAGTTTACGTGCCATCATCGGAGGAACGAGTGGGTAATTATTGGAACTCCCCTTGTGTGCTTGGTAAAGGTGAAATAGACAACGTGGTGACATCTATAGCTTGTGTAGGTAATATATTAACAACAATTATTTTATTGTTTCATAAGGGTGAAATGGAAATCCAGTCCAAACAGGAGCTTACGCCACTTGAGCAGTTGGTGCAGAGGAATAAAGTAGCGGAAGAGCAAATACGAAAAATTAGTGCTAAATGGGAAGCGCACAAAAAAAAGGATCAAGATCCGTGGCCTTACAAGGAACATTGGATCTTAGAATCTTAGTACAACTTGAAGGAAAAAAGGATCAGGAAAGAATGGAACATGTGCGTCGTGTTCTAGCGCAAAATGATTTAGGAGATTCGCAGGTGCAAGAGGACTTAGAAAATAAAATAAAACAAGAATTATGGAATTTTGGACAAAATGCAGTGGCGTCGGGCAGAAGGGTTACAGGTGATACTTCTAGTGATATACGAGATCGTGAAGTATTGGGACAATTTTGGAGTAAGCGCAGTTATATATTAACTAAATTAGAGAAATATGTTCAAATTGCAAATAAAGGAGGGATATCTGTACCTGTTATAGGGACTCTTATTGAAACCATTGAAGCAGAATTGGCTAGAGTAGAAATAGGTCCAGCCACAGGGAATATCAGCGGGATAAAATGAAGCGTGTAAAGCATTTAGAAGCTTTGACACAATTGATATATAATGCAGAGGATATATATAAGCGCCGCGCTGGTAAAAGTTTCCAGAAGGGAGATTTGTGTGCTCTTTCTGTTCAGCATGGTTACCTGGAGGGACAGACCTCAAAGGGCACTCCACTGACAGTTATTTTGCAGGATCAGAATCAGATTAATGTTGATGAATTACATTCTTACGTCACTGCCCATACAGATGATGAGGAAGAGGTTACTTCAGCATTCATGGCTCCATTGGTACATGATAAGGTAAAGAATATACACACACTTAAGCAAGGATTATCATTACAAAACGTAGATAGTAGTGAGAACACTTCTTCATCAGGTACCCTGATGATGCCTATGATAGTGAAGGGGGACCGTACATTTTATGACCCTTGGGGATTCGCAGATGTGCACGGTTTGATTTCGCGTTTACCCTCTCTTCAGGATGGAGTAGGGGCATGGATACAACGTTTTGAGTCAGAAACACAAGGACATACACTTGCTATTGGAGACATTAAATACTTATTGGGCATAATATTGGGAAAAGAACCATTGGCAGATGTTCTGTCAAAAGCGGACTTGGACATTATAATGGGGGATCCAGCAGCCGACCATTTGGCTTTCACAACTATCGCACACGCGTGTGGAAAGCGCTTAGGATGGCTTACCCAAATCGTTGCCCAGCTAGTGCATTGACATTGAATAAGATAAAATCTGATGAAAATCCAACTGCCTTTGTGGAAGCTGCAACAGCACGTTGGCGTTGTCAGCTGGAGTGTGATCCGAATGAGAATGAACTGAATAGAGGACTTTTCCGTCAGACTGTATTAGATGCTCTTCCAGCCCCAGTTAAGTCACAACTTGAAAGTGACGGGCGCTTGCATACTATGACAAAGGATGAGTTTCGTCAAGCTGTAACGCATTTTGTCACCCAGTACAGGAAGTCTGAGGACAGGCGTGCACAGCAGGATACTGAGGCTCAGCGAAAGATTTTGATGAAGCAGTTGGAGGAATTGAAACATCCGGAAAAAGGCTCAAGCAGCATTGATGACCGCGGAACAGTCTTCTGCCGCTCAGTCTTCTCCTACTGTGAGTGATTCACCTGTGTTTGTTCCACCAGTTTCACAGCCGCCGCCCCAGCAGGGCCGCCTCTTGTGTTTCAGCCAAACTGTAACCCCATGGCATCGCCTTCCTTCAGAAGGGCTGGAGGTTTTTATAGAGGGAGAGGCCGTGGACGTGGACGAGGGTTTGGTCCAGGGGCCTACCAGAATGCAGAATGCTGGATTTGCGGTAATGTGGGACACATTTCTTTTTCATGCCCAAATGCCTTTCAAAATCGTCAACAAGTTCCTGGGAAAGGGGGGTGCGTTCCAGACTGCTGCAGGTCCAATCCAATCCCCACAGGGAGGTCCAGTAAATTTCGCATTAGGCCAATATTGACTAGGTTCCGATTTAGGAACAGCTCAAAAGGTAACACAGGGGCCTGAAGAAGAACCACATATACATGTAACAATACAGGGTCATACATTACCATTACTAGTTGATACGGGAGCCACTTATACTTGTATTAACACATCTTATATTCCACACATTAGAAGAGATGGGTCAGGAAAGGTAGCTAGGACAATAGGATTTTCAGGTCAAGTGCAACTACTTCCATTTTCTGAGCCAGTTAAGATACAAGTAGGACAACATACAACAGTTATGTCAATTTTACTTTCTCCCTCAACTCCAGTCAATGTTTTGGGGCGGGATGCTTTGTGTAGGTTAGGGCTTAACATAAAATGTACTTCACAGGGAGTGTCAGTGGGCGGTCCAGAAGTCCAGATGTCTCTTCTGGTACAGGCTGATACAGAATTGCCATGTGTTTTACCAGTTATGCGTGTGTATTGGATTTCAGATTTAGATAGAACTAGATTAAAACAGGTATGGGAAAAGTGGCAAAGTATTTTTAAAGAATATAGTTCTGAATTACGTTTCCCTCATTATCCAGCGCATTGTACTTTAAAGGTCGATATTGCATTGGAGGATGGTGTAGAATTAGAGTGGCGGAGAAGTATATCCTCTCAGCGGTACTATTTTTTACGTGTGACAGATATTGTAGTAGGAATCGAGGGAGTGGGGTTATCTGTTTCATTCTTAGATACAATATTAGAGCAGATTCAACTATTATTATTAGCTATGATGACACCAAAGCGTTTGGCTATTTGTAAATGTCGAGCACATACAAAGGGTGAAGATTTGGTAACTCAAGGGAATGCATTTGCCGATGAGGTAGCGAAAGCAGCAGCTCTTAAAGCTAGAGAAGTGGAGTTAATATCTAAGCAGGGGTTGATGCATGTCATACGTTCAGCCGAATCTAACTGTTTTTCTCCTTCTAAAAGTTGTGAGAATGAAACTAAAGGTGGTGAGTTGGTTCAGGAACATCTATCACGCATGGTGGGGTGTCCATATTCGTGTCCTTATATGTATACTAACTCATGTAAATGGTGTAATTTGTCTAACACACCGGGACATTTTCATTTACAGGAACCGCTTTGCTGCGCATTATGTCAACGTGGGGGTTGCCCTGAGTGTGGGGCCTATGCATGTGAATCAGTTCCAAAGAATAGTCAGCATGGAATTCAAGCACCCTTAAATATTTTACAGCCTAAACCTTCCTTGGACGATATAATTCGTCTCCAACAGATTGCATCTGCTGTTGAAAGATCTTCATGGGAAGATAAGGGGGCTAGTGAAGGACCAGATGGGGTATGGCGTAATCATGAGGGACTTATGGTAGCTCCATTGACATTGCTTGGAATGTTGATTTCTGATGTGCATGATGTTGCGCATGAGTCTAAAAGGGAGGTCCTTAGGAAGATTCGTGCATTAGGATTTGGTCTCCTTGCATGAATGATGTGGTGGATTGCACATTGCAGAAATGTTCTATATGTCATACTCATAACATCAGGAAAGGAATTCCTACTAATCCTTTGGCAGGATTTCCAGTCCCAGAAGGTCCTTTTAAGCATGTTGTCATTGCTTATATTGATATGATTAAGCCTGTAAAGAAATATCGTTATGTACTCACGGTGGTTTGCAGATTCTCACGATGGATAGAGGCGTGTGAAAGTCCGGAACAGAATGAGGCTACAGTAATTAAGTTCTTTACACGGGAATTAATTCCTCGTTTTGGTATACCTGAGATTATTTCTTCAGATAATGGTAAAGCTTTCACAGCGAGGACATGGGTAAAAATAGGGCAGGCATTGGGTGTTAAGCAAAGGTTTGGATGCGTTTATCATCCACAGAGTCAGGGTATTGTTGAAAGAGCTAACGGTGCCTTGAAAAATAAGATTGCTAAAATTTGTGCCAGTACTAGTCTTAATTGGTTAGACGCTCTTCCTATTGCATTAATGCATATGAGAACTCAGGAACATCGGGTGACACATTTATCCCCTGCAGAGATGCTTTTTGGTCGACCAATGCCTACTCCGCGTATTCGTGGTAATGGCAAAAGGGCCTCCACTGGATCAGTTAAAATTAGAAATGAAACATTACTTGGAACAATTACTTAACATTCATACTGAAATTCGACAGCAGGCTATGAACCGTGAGAATCGACAAACAACCGCAGGTACGTCGCCTGTTAAAGTGGGAGATTGGGTTTATTTAAAAGTAGTTAAAAGAACATGTTTGCAGCCTAGAGCAACGGGACCACACGAAGTGGTCCAGGCCACTCCTACTGCTGTGCGGGTGAAGGGTTCCAAAACTTGGTATCATTTGAATTTATGTTACAGAGCACCTTCCCCTCAGGACAAGGAACAATCTTCTTCGAGCGGGGATTCTCCGGCTCTTACGAACGATAATGCCGGCCAATCAGCAGAGTCAGAGGAGCCGTCACCGTCAACGGGTGACGAAGGGCGGGGTGCGAGTGATTAAGCTCGAAGGCTGGGCGAAAGTGTTCGGGGCCTTGGCGTGTCTCATGGTAGTGGCAGGTATGTTTCTGTTTCTTCCGATATTGATGTATCAGATGGAGGGGTGGGATCAAAAGAATCAACTTCAGTTAACGTGGGTCAAAAAAGTGAAAGAGGTGTCAGTGATACCCACTCCGCAAACGGAGAAGGTCAGTCTACCCTGCCACGATACCAATATGAGCATGCCAAGGAAAACCCCAATCTTAGTAAAGACACCGCCCCGCTTAGTCAATCTGAGGAAAGTTCCTTTAACGACCAGCCTTCCAAGCACCCCTGGACAAGAGGCGCCCCTCTCGACCCCCATAGTTTATATGAAAACCCAAGTGCCGTTATCCCCTACCCCAATTGCCAATACCCAAACAGTGATTCAGTCTAATCAATATGTTTCTGTAGTGGATAAGGTAAAGGAGGTAGATGTATTTTCATCATCAGAGATAGATCGTACTGTTTTGAGACAAGAAGATGTGACTACACAATCTTCACCTTATAGTTTCATTTCATGGGAAGAAAGAAGTGTTAGATGTGTTTTGGCTATCATGTTAGAAAACGTAAAAGTAGAAAAACTTGAGCAGAATGTTAGCTGCTTGGTTCATGTGTTTTTCAAGTAAAGTCCTGAGTTTGTGTATATTATAGAATTGGGTCCAAAGGATGGTCGTTATGTACAACTGTGGCTAGCTCCCGGCCCGGATCATTTTTGCTCTTCGGAAGGCTTAGTTCCAGAAGAGTTAGCAATACATGTAACATGTGATAAAGATAAATGTTGGTCCAGCAACTATATTGTATCTGTAGATCAAGTTATTAATTATCAATTAGGCAGTCGTGCTAAAATTCGGTCGGGTCCACCTTCATGGGGACTTGATCCAAAAGAAAATTGTCCATTAACTCTTTGGTTGCATAATAGAGCGTTATCACTTACTCGCGTTAAAAGACAAGTACAATATCCTCAGGGTATTCACGAAAATGGGGATAAGTATGTATCGTATTTGGATAACAGTTGGTATGATTGGGCAAAGTATACTGCTGAAATTTACCATCCGGCAGAAAACTGTTATGTCTGCGCACAGGTTCGACCACCTATGATTGTAATTCCTGCGCCTCATCGTCATCACGATGCAGTAGAATACTATGACACGGAATGTAAAAAGTGTTCGCCTAATATTACACGATGTTCTATAGAATTGGATAGTGTACGCAAGTGCGTTAGAACGTTGCAGGTCAGTGGATATGAATGTTTGATTGGGTTAGGAAGTAAGTCCTTTGAGGACTATAGAAGGTCTGAAGTGCACCAATACGATTTTCATCGACGAGATCTTTTTAAATCAAAGGCTTGCGAAAGAATGAGTAGATGGCCAGAAACGTCACCAACTACGATTAAGCGATATAGCTTGGGTGAGGGTTTTGAGTTTGATTGTTATTTGCGTAAGGGGATGCTAAGCTGGATCAATGGGTAGACCATTGGATAAAAACTACCTTTGGACCTTTTACTGCATGGTTTGTAAAAATAGCTGGAATGATTGGATGCATTCTTCTCATTGTTTCTCTTGTTTTCTGTTGCCTTGTTCCCTGTCTGAGAACTCTGTTCATAAGGATAGTGGAAGGACAGGTTAAGACGCAAATGGTCCTGTCGGGGCTGGTTGACGAAGAGGAGTGTAATGACGACGAGGAAGGAGGGTTGCCGAGTGCGCCTCCATATGTTGTTCCGGATGCTGTTCTTCATAGAGTGAGGGACATTCCTTTTGTGCCATGGTCAAAGGGTCCGCAGGAATTGGGCTCTGAGGAAATGAGAGCTTGAACTGTGTCTCTGTGAGTGTGCCCAGGGTGTGTCCAAGACGGCATCAGGGCAATAAAAGGAACGACACACCCCGAAAGGGAGGAGGAAGCTAAAGTGGAAGTAATTTGAGGAATATACGGACTGTCACCAGCCCTGGCAGGAAGGATCAGTACGCAGATAAGTTGGGTAGAGTAGATCCGAAGAACATTTACCTACATATCTTGCTGCGCACATTGCATACAACAGGAATAAATTCACATACTCATATGCGTCATACTTCATGGAAATTGCCATACATTTTACAACACAATAAAAGAAGCTGATATATGCATACACGTAGGAGCAGATCTTAAAATGTTTAATTTCATTTTCTTTCAGGATATCTTCAAGAGAAAAGTGATGAGAATAGGATTTTGCATGAAATATTATAGGAAATTGCATGGAAACATTGACATTCTTAAAATCATAGTGTTAAAGTAATGTTAAGAGTGATTTTTGCCCTTAAGGCATGTTTCTGGAATTTGTTTGGGAACAATGTCATTGTGCCTTCTGTGAACACAGAATGATGTGCAAAATGCTTGCCGAGAGACAGACTAGGGGGAATATGTCTTTGACTCTAGGTGGTTGAGTCAGATCCAAGGATCATCGGACCCACCCAAGGTTTCTCCCCAAAATGACAAACAAACAAAATGACAAAAGAAAAACTATACATGGGTTTGAGTTTTTCCTTGCCGCCCTGATCTTGGGTCTCGTGAAAGGCATGTTTCAAAGTTAGTCAGTCAGGAGTGTTTTAGTGTAGCATGTAGTGTTTTACTGTGTGTTGAAGAATTGTATTACGTTTCGAGAAATACTCGAAAAAGGGAGGTATGTCGGGAAATTTCTGTAGAAACAAGTAATATATGTATGTGTGCATATAGACATAGGAAAAACATGTAAACAGAGTGTTGTGCTATTAAAAGAAAGTGTAACTGCCAGTAAGAAAGAGTATGCTGACGGGTAGATTCCTTTCTGAAAACTGTGTTGAAATCATGTTTACAGCTTCATCGTAAAAGGACAGAAACTAAGGCCTTGCATAGGATTGGCTCAAGGCCAGCTACATCATCTACCAGTAGGAATACTTAAGGTAGACAGAAAAAGGTGTAAGGCTAGAATGGTTAAGAATTACCACTGTTAGTACCATTCTCTCGGTGAACGCAATAAAGACTTGGTTGAACAAGACAAACTTCTCTGTTTATTTTTGGGTTTTTCCAAGAAACTTTTCCACACTATCTACAGGCTCTTCACATGTGTTGGATTTTTGGTGTTTTCCAGTTTAACTTTACACCTGAAGTTACTGTTCACCTTTAAATTGCGTTGTGTTCTCTTCCCAGCGAAATAGAAGATTGGATGACTCGGTTACGTCGGATCAGGATCAATGATTTATTACAGGATTAATTAAATGAATTACAACTGTTGATTAGATAGAAAATAAAAAGGTTGAAGTAACAAAGTGAAGTCTAAAGACTATCTGCCTAAGTCACTCTTCTGTCTCCCGCGAGGTTGAGACAGGACACGAAGATGTTGTAGCGTAGCTCGTCTGGATCCTTCTCTCTCGGTCCCCGGAAAAATGAGTTCTACATATACTCCAAGGTCTAATCATAAATCTATCCTAAACAGTAAAAAACCTAACTTGACCAGTTCCTAAACTTGGCACAACTCCATATACGTGCAAAACTCAGGGACACTTGCAGCACTCGAAATTACCTAGCCTAAACAGGCACATTCCTATCCATACTGACGCCAGTGTCCTGACGAGTATCGACAGATGATCACTTGGTCAAGGCTATTTCTAAGGTCTCCACCAAGTCTACCAGTTGTTGACTGAACATTCTGTACAGACTTAGCTGAGCAGATAATTCTAAGTACACGCAGAGAAACAGTTATTCATTTGACAGTTAGAAACAGGGAGCAAGGGATCACATAAAATTACACAAAATTCTAACACTCCTCCCTTTTGATCACAAAACAACAGTTTTACAGATCACATCAAAATTCAAATGAATATAAATCAAAGAAATCAAAGAATTACTACAGAATCATAACACCACTTCAAATCAAACTCAAAATCACATGCCTGAGAGAGTCCATATAATATGCGAAAATTAAACAGCCAGAAAATAGTCTTCAGCCACCACTGGTTCAAAGTCAGCCTGCTGGACACGCGCCACTTTAGCCTTATAAACGCTCTTCATAGCGCAACAGGATAACTTAATGAGCAAAAGAAAAATAAAAACAGCCAAGACAATCGGAACCAGAATTTGGAAAATTTGGGACAGAACAGCACCTCCCCAAGAGGAGATCCATTCATTAAGGGACCAGGGCTTGGACTGACTCTTCAGCAACGAGACTTGTTTATAGATATCCGACACAAAATGATCAACGTTTTTAGAGGAATCTGGGACGTAGGTACAGCACTCTTGCTCAATTACAGCACAAGTACCTCCCTTTGCTGACAACACAATATCCAGGGCTAAACGGTTCTGAAGAGTCATCATCCTTATAGCTTTCACCTCGTTGTTTAGTTCTCTAAGCGCTTTGGCAGAGTCATTAGCGACTCCCTCCACAACTGCAGCCAAATCTCTAATCTCATCAAGGGCGACAGTCAGGCCATAGGTTGGAATCACTGCTGAAAAGAATCTCTGAGTCGGGGTCGCTACTACGAAATGTTTACCAAACATATCTCTCTTGGCTCTATGACTAGGCACTAGCTGAGGTCCCTCCACTGCTCTGACAGCTGGCACTACATAAGCTACATAACAGGTTCCTTGCCAATAAGGTGGAAGAAAGGAATAAGCATATTTACCACAAACAAACATCGTACCGTTCACTGCAGCTCTAGCATCGGATGTTACATTCCCTGCCTTCTGACTAGGTAGTATCATTCTAGGGGGCAAGGGCAAAACTTCCTCTCCTCCCGACCAAGTAATAGTCACATTCGGAGTTCCTACCTTTACATAATAATCACATACACTAATACCCAGCATAGCACCTCCTCCTCCTCCATTAACCCAACACAGTAACCCTTTAGGAGCTAGACTCAGCTTAACTTTATCTGGTTGGCCGGTTCCGATTTTCAAGGAAAAGAAAGTAACATTAGGATTAAACCAGGGGCTGTCCACACTATTATAAGCGGTGGCATATTCACTCAAAGTAAAAGGGATTGCTAAGTAAGGGTAAGTCTCAGCAGCTGATGGCATTAACCCACACACCCAACATTCTTGTTTACCTTTAGCCTTAGCATATCCATGGGCAGTTTTTAGAAACACATTATCTTTATGCACCTCATGATGACTATCATAAACACAGATAATCTCATTCACTACACACAGTACACTCAACATAACAGTCGGCAGGTTGGACATCATCTTTGAGGCTCGGCACGGGGTGTGGCTTTGGACTTCTCCCAGGGTAGCAGCAGTATGAATCAAAGTTTACAGTTCGATTAAGTCCATTCAGATTAAGCAGTCCACAGGAATTCTCTCAGAGTATTCTGCACACAGACTTACAAACACACAGAACAAACACAGCAGTATCAGATGGGAAAGATGGCGTTGACACATGAAACATAAAACCTTATCTAGATTTTAATCTACAAGTAGCAGCATTTGGTTTTGGATTATCATAATTTGTATTCAACATTATGATTAATATTCCTATGGTTACACACAAACTTAATTTAGCATATGATTGGTTTTTTAGTTTTATACTTTTTTTTGTCTTTCTCTTAACTCCAGCAGGACAGAACGATTCAAAGATGAACCTATCTCATCCCTTCTGTCTCCTCCCCAAACTGACCTCCCGTAAAAACAAGAAACCCTCAGGAAAATAAAGTCTTCCGTGAATCTTACCTCCCTGAGTTACCCTAATCTAGAAAAGAAAGTTTGACGGAAATCTGAAGTATACACAAGATCTACATTGGTTTTTGAGCTCAGAGGCCTTCAACTAGTTTACAATGACTAGCGTGAATCCATTTTGATTTACTTTTCACTTTTACAGCAGAGTCAGTAACGAGAAGTATTTCGTACGGGCCTTCCCACTTAGCTTCTAGAGCTAGCCGTTGGGGTTTGTGTATCATCACCCGTTGTCCAGGCACTAACGAATGCCCCCCTTCAGATGGTTCACGCCAAGCTTCTCGCACCCTCTTTTCTGCTGTAGACACTGCCTCTGAGAGTAGGATGCAGTAGTTCAACAAAGCCTCTGAAACCAGGCGTATGTCAGCTTTCCTGAAATCGATAGTCCCAGGCAAAGACATTGGTCGTCCGGTGATGACTTCATAGGGGCTCAGTCCAGTTTCCTTGTTGGTAGTAGCTCTCATACTACACAGGACTGCAGGTAGTGCATCAGGCCATGGCACTCCCTCTTGATGTTTCTTTGCCAGCCGTTCTTTCAGAGTTCGGTTAGCTCTCTCAACTTGTCCTGAGGACTGAGGATGATACGGACAGTGTAGTTGCCACTGGATTTCTAGCATCCTGCACACTTCAGCACACACGGCTCCAGTGAAATGGGTTCCTTGATCGGAGCAGATCTGGTCCGGCACACCGTAGCGTGGGATGAAGTCTTTCACAAGCACTTTTGCAGTGTGTTGAGCCGTTCCTCTTTTTGCTGGCACTGCTTCAATCCATCTGGAGAATTTATCCACAATGACAAGAACATCTCTGTATCCTTTGCATGGAGGTAAGGTGATATAATCCACTTGCAGGTGTCTGAACGGACCTGGTGGAGCTGGGGTTTTCAACATGGGTAATTTGACTTTGCTGTCGTTGTTGTTTCTCATGCAAGTTACACATCTCTTCACCACACTTGTGAAAACCTGTGTTTCATCTTCTCAGCTCCCACATGTCCTAGAGAATGTATTTGTACCGCTAAATGGTTTAGCAAGACTTCAGGTGCTACTACTCTCGTTCCGTGTCTCCACAGCTGGTCATCATGGAGTTTAGCAGCATTTTCCATCCATGTCCATTTTTCTCCTAACGTGGCTTCCTCTTGCATTGTTTTGATGTCTGATAATTTCTCTGAGGCTTTTTCATCTTTCTTAACTTGTCTTATGCCATTCTCGTCGTCATTTTTCAAAAAAAATTCATTATTTTCGTTATCTTGTAATCCGTCCGTTTCTCTACATTCCCCTCCTTTTTGCGCAGCCGTTTTAGAGGCTGCATCCGCCATTGCATTGCCTTTTGCTTCAGCTGTGTTGTCTTTCGTATGAGCTTTAACTTTTATCACTGCCAATTCTTTGGGTAATTGCATCGCATCAAGTAGTTCCGCTACTAGCTCAGCGTTCTTTATGGGCGTGCCTTTTGCAGTCAAGAAATCTCTTAATTTCCATATTTGTCCAAAGTCGTGGGCAATTCCAAACGCATATCTTGAATCTGTGTAGATGTTTGCTGTTTTAGCTTCTGCAAGTTTGCAGGCTTCGGCCAAAGCTTTCAGTTCTGCTTGTTGGGCCGATGTTCCCGGCGCCATTGAGTCTGATTTCAGGACTTCAAAGTCGTTGGTCACCGCCCATCCAGCACATCGTATTCCATCGATCACCATTGAAGATCCATCAGTGTATAAAATCAAATCAGGACTCGGCAACGGGTCCTCTGTTGTGAATTGGTCTTCATCCATCAGCTTAACTAGATCTTCGCAACAATGGTCGTCCTCCACCACGGCAGAACTGGGTGTTAAGAATGTTGAAGGGTTTGACACAGTAGCTTTTTGAATGGAGATGTTGGGCGATTCTAGCACTGCCTGCCAGTTTCCCCATCGACTGTCTGACACTTTGGCAACCTTTCTCATGGACAACAGAGTGTTCACAGCGTGTGGGCATCTTACCGTCAACTGCTGGTCCAGCACTAGACTCGCCACTGCTTGGATGGCCAGAAAAGACAGCTTGGACAGCTCGTAAGCAGGGGCCGAACCCCAATGCGGTGGTATCGAGCTTCGCTGAATAATATCCCACAGGTCTCTGTAGTCCTCCGTGCTCCTGAGTTAGCACCGCTGTCATGAAACCGTCTCTCTCATGGACATAAAGTACAAAGGGGGCGGTTGATGTTTGGGATGCCCAAGGCTGGTGCGTCACACAGGGCTTGCTTTAGTTCTTCAAAGGTTTGCTTTTGGGCTTCAGTCAGGCTGATTTTAGCTTTGGATTCAGGACTTCCCTTTAGTAAGTCCGTCAGGGGTTGGGCTTTCTCGCTGTACGATTCAACCCACGCTCGGTTATAATTGCACAGTCCCAAGAATGAACGTAGTTGCTTGATTGTGCTTGGTTCAGGTGTTTGCTTGATTGCGGTTGAGCGGTCAACTGTAATTTCTCTTTTTCCTTCTGAGATCCTCTGCCCCAGGTAAGTCACCGATGGCATAGACATTTGTGCTTTTTCGAAGCTCACTTTGTGTCCTTTCAGCTGGAGATAGTCCATCAGCGCCCGCATGTCTCTGTCATGTTCCTCCTCTGTCTCTGACGCGATCAACAGATCATCCATGTAGGTGATAACTTCCGAAGTGATTTTCGGCATTTCAGGCAAGGACAGGTGTCTCCGCAGAGCTTGATTGTACAGGGTAGCGCTGTTGTGCAGACCTTGGGGAAGACGGGTCCATTTATATTGATTTCCATCGAAGGTGAAAGCAGTCCAGTCTTGACACTCGGGGGCTAATGGAATGCTCCAGTAAGCGCTCACGGCGTCCAGTACTGAGAAAACTTTATGTTCGGGTCTGAGAGTGCTAAAGATGGTGGAAGGGTCAGGGACGACAGGTGTCAATTTGTCAATTGCCTTGTCGGCTTCTCGATAATCAATAGTTAGTCTCCACGTTCCATTTGGCTTCTTCACCGGCCAGACCGGGCTGTTAGACACACTCTGAGTTTTCTTCAGGACTCCTTGCTCCTCCAACTCCTGGATGATTGGTTTCAGACCTTCAATGGCAGCTCGATTGATTGGGTATTGTTTCGTGCTTGGGGGAACCTTTCCAGTTAGCTTCACTGGTTCCATATCCAATAATCCACAGTCATTTTCTCCTTTGGCCCAGATAGGGTGATCTCTGAGGTCACTGGCTTGTATTCGCTGCAGTCTCCATTGCACCTCTCCTTCATTAAATTCAAGGCTTGCTTTCAACTTCAGTAATACATCCATTCCCAAGAGAGGATCTTGCACCTTCTCCCCCACCCATATGCGACAAGGTATTTCTGTGGAGCCAATGTTCAAATCAATGGTGATGGTCTCTTGCAATGTTAATCGGTCCCCTCCAACACCGTATGCAAATTTTGTCTTACCCGAAAGAGAGATCTTGTGCTTTTCCGCCAAATTTGTAGGAATAATGGTGAGTTCAGCTCCAGTATCAATTAAAAATTCGAATTCAGCATCGTTGTTTATTTGGGCAGGCACGTAAAGGCTATTTCGTTCTAATCTCACAATGGCAGCAATCGGGCGGACGGAGGGGGCTTCTAGTTTCCCGACATCATTGCTACTAGTTGTTTCACCTTTTCTTCGTCCATCTGATTGATCTGCTTTATCGCTTCTCTGCGACAATCATCATCTCTTTTCGACTTCCGGAATCTACAGTCTTTCGCCCAATGGCCTCGCTTACCGCAGACATGGCATTCTCCTTTCACAGGCCTTTTCTGCCCCTTCGTCTGGGTGGATGGCTCAGCTGCTTGTTTCTCTTCTCCCACGAGCTTGGCCATAGTGACCTGACGTACCTTGATGTCCAGGTCTCTGGCCACTCTTGTTGCCGCTCGCACCACCCTCTCCAGAGTGACGGTGTCGTCGTCCCAGGTGCCTGATAAAATGAGCTTAGTTCCTTGCTTGACTTCCGGAATCAGACCGTCTAGAAAAGTAGCTTTGGCTACTTGTTGCGTGGTGGCTCCCAGGTCATCAGGATTGTCAGTCAAGCCGGAGTGTAGGACGTAGACATCTCCGAAGCGTTTGTAATAGTCATCCACGGTCTCGTCTGGTTTTTGCACCGTTGCGGTGATTTTGCTCCAGTTCACATTGGCTCTGGCCCGCTCTTGAATCCAGGCTCTGATGAATCTCCATCCAGCATCGAGCGCGTCTGGAGTTTCTTCCATTAACTCTTTGTCCAGGCCTTTCTTTAAGCCGTCTGCCTCGGCATCTCCCAGGCTGTAGGCCAGTATCTGATATCCGTCTCGAGGGTGAAGATTGTACAGGCGTGACAAACGTTTCAGTCTTATCCAGGCATCCAATCCAACATCTCTTGGGTGTTTCACTACTTGGGCCCATCTCTCTATTTCAGCAGCAGGAGCGGACACGTGGGTAATGAGTGCAATCTTTTCACCATTCTTGCTCTTTGTTTTCGTGCGCATGGGGCGCACCTTGGCATCCTCCTCAGAGTGTTGACTTCCTGGATCATCCTCAGTCGAACCACTAGGGTGAGCTGGGTTGTTTGGGGGATCTCGGCTGTTTTCCTCCATCTCTCCGCAAGGGGGCGCTGTCGCATCGGAAGGTTGGGAATCCTCGTCCGCTTTTCCCAACGCAGCGCACTGCTGTTTCAGCTTCTCTATCTCTGAGGCTTGGGCTTCCATGTATTTATCTTGTCGTTGGGACATGACTGCCTGACGACCCATTTCGGTTCTCAGCTTGTTCGCATCAGCCTGGGAACTCTTGCAAGCAGTTCTCTCATCATCTATTCTCTTTCGGTAGATTTTCCTCAGATTATCAGTCTCGTGTCTTCTCAACTGACTCATCAACACCATAGCCATTGGGGTCTTACTGCTCTTGGCATTCTTCCATTTGTAAAACACCTTCGTCAGGTCTTCGAACGCCCACGTTGAGCCATTAAGGGTAACATTCTCTTCTTTAATCAATCTTTTCTCGATCTTATCCAGCTTAAAATCTTTCATCACACTCTGAGACAGTTCTCGTATCATCTCATTTCTCAACTTGCTTTGGAACTTTTGTTCACCGGTAGCATATTCATCATCTGAATAAATTCCCGTTGCTTCAGCCATCGTACGGCTCTGGTTTTTTTTTTATAAATGGGACAGCAATTGCACAAAAACAAAGAAAACACAACAAAGCACAAATAACACAAAGTAGCGCCTCTAGAGAACTCTAATCTGTCTCTCTCTCCCCACTCTAGGAGCCCAGATAGGTTGTTTTTTCTAAACTCTTGCCAGCTGCAGTCTGTCAAGGTCAGATTTCACACTCTACCCCCCTCTTTTACACACTCTCACAGCGGGACAGAAATAACAGAGTAAATCTTCTCTTTAAATTTAATGACTGCTATCTCTCATCTGCTTCCCAGACAGGATAGTTTGCATGCTTCTCACTCAACTAGTCTTTATCAAGTTAAGCTTTACGTGACACACAAAGAGGCGTTCAAATCAATACCTACTCGCATTAATTAACCCACTTTGCACCTAAAACAAATCTAGGCTTTTCCGTAATTGTAAATGTTCAGAATATTCACAACATCCATCAAAACATGCAATATCCCAACACTGCATATAGGATTACACATAAATATTTTAAAACATTCAATCACGCCACTGCCACCACTTTAACTTTTTCACTAGTTATTTGGGTACCACTCTCACTTTTGGGTTCTCAGACCCTTGGAAATTTCGTTCTTTTAATTCGCACGAATCTAAGTTTACTCAGGCCTTTACTTATCTTATATCAATGATTTCTTGAGCTCAAAAACCAATGACATAGGTACTCAATTACATCCAGCTTCTATTTCAGATAGTTATTCATTAAACTAGGAAGTGCAGCTATTAATTCTAATTTCTATACCAGGAAAAGAGTCAGAGATTTGCTCCCCACCTAATAGTAGATCAGAGTTGGAGTAGAGGCGTCCCTCTCGTCCACGCTCCGTCAGCATACAGGCAAGTTCAGACACAGGTCAGCAGGGCACCGGCACAGCTCCAAGACAGCAGAGTCCAGCTCAGCTCTCCCACGGGCAATACGGCACTCCCACTGGATTTTTCAAAGGTCTCTTAATCTTTTCTAGCATCCGGGTCACGGCACCATCTGTTGGATTTTTGGTGTTTTCCAGTTTAACTTTACACCTGAAGTTACTGTTCACCTTTAAATTGCGTTGTGTTCTCTTCCCAGCGAAATAGAAGATTGGATGACTCGGTTACGTCGGATCAGGATCAATGATTTATTACAGGATTAATTAAATGAATTACAACTGTTGATTAGATAGAAAATAAAAAGGTTGAAGTAACAAAGTGAAGTCTAAAGACTATCTGCCTAAGTCACTCTTCTGTCTCTCCCGCGAGGTTGAGACAGGACACGAAGATGTTGTAGCGTAGCTCGTCTGGATCCTTCTCTCTCGGTCCCCGGAAAAATGAGTTCTACATATACTCCAAGGTCTAATCATAAATCTATCCTAAACAGTAAAAAACCTAACTTGACCAGTTCCTAAACTTGGCACAACTCCATATACGTGCAAAACTCAGGGACACTTGCAGCACTCGAAATTACCTAGCCTAAACAGGCACATTCCTATCCATACTGACGCCAGTGTCCTGACGAGTATCGACAGATGATCACTTGGTCAAGGCTATTTCTAAGGTCTCCACCAAGTCTACCAGTTGTTGACTGAACATTCTGTACAGACTTAGCTGAGCAGATAATTCTAAGTACACGCAGAGAAACAGTTATTCATTTGACAGTTAGAAACAGGGAGCAAGGGATCACATAAAATTACACAAAATTCTAACACATGTATGCCTACATTTGGTTTAATTTTACACAGCAAGCTCATAATAGGTCTCAGTAAAAGCAGTAAATATGAGATCTGCATAAAGGACACAGCAAACAGCTTCTTTTCCAAGTAGTATTGTAGCGAAGGACTGACCCATCTTGGATCTTTATTGGCTGCTAATGAATCAGCCAATCAGGACTTGCGCTACTTTGCGGTTGCTTTTACAGTCGCCATTTCAATGTGCAATTAAGTTCAGGGCAGATGCTGAGTGTGTGACTGTTGTGGGAGCCCTTATAGAGCGCTCATGCTTCATTTTGTTATATGTATTTTATGGGTATACGTTCAGTATTAAGTAAGTACCTCTGCCTGTTGTCATGTGCTTTAAGGTTAGTTAGTCTCGAACTATGTTGCTTCACGGCTGTGGCCACATAAATCGCGGTTGCGATTTACCACGATTGGAAGCACCTGCTAAGTGCTAGTGGACATGCGGTCTAGTAATGCTCCATACACATTGCCAAATGTTTTATACTGCTTTTGTACTGTTTGGTTTTAGTTTGCTGTGTGTAATGCAAGCATTGTTGGCTGAATTATAGTGCCTAAATTCATATTATGTTCCTGTAGCCTAATGCTGTTTGACACAGCCCTCTGCACTAGCCTAGCATGCCATGCTGTGTTAGCTTAGCCTTGCCTGCTAACTTAAAGGTCTGTAACTATGGATGCTAAGCTGTGAGTATAACAGTGTAACTAACTGTAGCCTATTTCTGTCTGTTTGTTTACAGAACCACACACCACACACACATACATACACACACACATACATCCATAATCCTTTAATTCATAATTTCAACTGCAATAAAGCTCCTGAAGGAAACATCTTTGTTTGCGCATTTTGACCGATGCCCCTCAGTGGCCACCACTAATCATTGAACTGTCAAAAACCAGATTGTCCATCAGAACAAGTATAGTTCAGTGTTCTTGCTTGTATGTATTTATTTATTGTTGCTGCCCACAATATATGTGTTTATAATAGCTGTTTATAGTAATTTTATCTCTTGACGTAATGTGACTGCGTATTTATATCATCATTCATTATCAACCTATACATTTCCATATTGTGTACAAATCTACAGCTACACAATAAATTGAACGTGAAGCTAATGGGTTATGATGGAGACATATGCATCTTGTCTCCAACAAAATACAAGAAAATATGCCGTGCATTTTGGAAGCTGACTTTGGGTGTAATTTCATGCAATCCTTGCAGGATTGACACTGGGAAGGGATTGCGTCATTGCGGTAAGCGTGCTCTTTACACTGCGTTTCTAGCTGTGTGCAACGCTAGTCCAAATTGCAGATATTATTCGTAAATTAGCATACTCTCTACCCACTAATCCATTTTGTTTCTTAAACGATACCTTAACACAACTGTAAATTCCTTCACACACTTCCTACAGTATGACTTCTCCTCCTCGCTCTCTCTCTATCCGTTGCCCGGCTTGTCAGATGTTTAGCTACTCCCCAGCCTCCTTTAGCGGTTATGATGCGTGTAATACTTGTAGACAGCTGGCTAGTCTGGAGGCGAGGATCACTGAGTTAGAAAGCCGCTTCCACACATTAGAGAAGCCTTACTCAGCGCCAGATAGCACTGCTGCCCCCTTAGCAAGTGTGGATGCACCAGAGAGATCATCCCCTAGCAAGCTAGCCAGTGAACCGGCGGCATCTCCCTCGCAGCAGGGAAAGTGGGTTACGGTGAGGGGCACTAGTCGCAGAACGAAACCCCCCTGCACACCACCAACCACTTCATGTTTCTAATCAATTCTCCCCCCTAAGTAACTCCTCCAACCAAGACAAAACTCTGGTAATTGGCGCTTCTACTGTACGAAATGTGAATCTAGCGACTCCGTCGGCCGTAGTCACTTCAATCTCTGGGGCTAGAGCAAGCAACATCAAAGCCTATTTAAAAGTGCTGGCGGCTAAACAAGTAATGAAGTACCCCCGGATAGTTATCCATACTGGCACTAACGACGTCCGATTAAGGCAGTCGGAGATCACCAAAATGAGTTTTATTTCTTTGTGCAGGTTGGCACAAACGATGTCAGACTCTGTAACTTTCTCTGGTCCCATACCTATTAAACGCGGTGAAGAAATGCTCAGCAGAGTTTTTTCTCTGAACCGATGGTTGTCAGGATGGTGTGCCGATAACAATGTGGGCTTCATCAATAACTTTACCTCCTTCTGGGGAAAGCCTGGACTTTTGAATTGAGATGGTATCCATCCGTCTCGGATGGGTGCTGAGCTCCTTTCTAGGAACATTGACCGTCACTTAAACTCGGCTTGTTCCTGACAAACCAGAGTTTGGTCCAGGTAGCAGAATTACTGTCCTACACAGTTCTCTGCCGCCCCGCCGTCACCCTAGCAGCAGACAGACCGTGAGAGTGTCCGCGACTACTACATTTTCAAAACGACCCGGTAGAGGTATAAATTATACCAACCTCACAAAATAAAACCAGAAACAAAAAAAGAATATAGCCAGAAATCACAACTGAAATTTGGCTTATTAAATATTCGTTCGCTCTCCTCAAAGACGACTTTAATAAATGAACTTATTTCTGATAATTAAATTGACATACTCTGTCTTACAGAAACCTGGCTAAAACCTGATGAATACCTCTCACTAAATGAAGCTACCCCCCCATGTCATCTAAATTATCACATACCACGTCGCCATGGCTGTGGTGGTGGAGTAGCCACAATTCACAATTCAAATCTCATTATGGCCCCTAAGCTTGATTATATTTTTAAATCTTTTGAAGTTCTTGTCCTTAACTTGATTCATCCTGATGGGAATGGTGCTAAACCCTTAACAATTGTAACATTATATAGACCTCCAGGCCCCTACACTGAATTCTTATCAGAATTCTCTGATTTCCTGTCTGCTCTAGTCATTAAAACAGAAAAGATAATCATATTAGGTGATTTGAATATCCACATCGATGTTGCAAATGATAGCCTGGCAATTAGTTTCCAAGCTCTGCTTGATCACATTGGCTTCTCCCAAAATGTAAACACACCTACACATCAAGGTAACCACACCCTTGATCTTGTTCTGACACATGGAGTACAAATAGAACAACTTACAACCCTACCTCAACACTCTACACTAACTGACCACTACTTATTAACTTTAAAAATCACATTAGACTATGTAGCACCTAACTCAGTCTACTACTACACTAGAAACATAACTCCCAAAACTACAGATGACTTCATAGCAAAAATTCCGTCTCTCCTTGAGCCTCTGCTGAGCCAATATAGCCCTGTATTAGAAGGCTCTATGCCAAGCCCAACCCAAGTTGATCAATTAACTGACAGTGTTGTAAATGTACTATACTCCACATTCAACACAATTGCACCACTCAAAAAGAAAACTAGGAAACAAGAAAAAATTGCCCCATGGTATACCACACAGACTCGCTTACTGAAACAAGCTGCTTGTAGACTTGAAAGGAAATGGTATGCCACTAAACTTGAAGTGTTCCGCCTTGCTTGGAAAGATAGCTTGAAAGAGTACAAGACAGCACTTAACAATGCCATATCAGCATACTATTCTTCACTTATACACAATAATAAAGATAATCCAAAATTCCTTTTTGACACTATATCCCGTTTAACAAAAAGCAGGATTGAGGTGTCCCATTCCATTCCAATAACTTTAAGCAGCAAGGACTTCATGGACTATTTTAATGACAAAATTGAATCTATGAGACTTAAAATACACAACTCCCTTGTAACCTTAAATCCAGTTGGACCACATGTAATGGTTACAGCTAGCTCTAGTCAACCTGTAGCATACTTTGATTCATTCACACCCACCAATATATCAGAAATTACGTCTTTGATCTCTTTAGCTAAAGCCTCAACATGCTTATTGGACCCTATCCCAACTGATCTTCTTAAGGCAGCTCTCCCTCTATTGGCTGAGACGATTCTTAAAATTATAAATGACTCACTCATAGCTGGGCATGTCCCAAAATCTTTCAAGACATCGGTTATTAAACCATCAATGAAAAAAACAAACCTTGATCCTGATGTCCTTGCTAATTACAGACCCATATCTAACCTCCCATTTGTTTCAAAAATACTTGAGAAAATAGTGTCTAAGCAAATCTGTAGCTTCTTAAAGGACAATAATATCCAGGAAACCTTCCAGTCAGGCTTTAGAACTAATCATAGCACAGAATCAGCCCCAGTTAAAGTCTTCAACGACCTCCTTATCGCATCTGATAATGGATATATATCAATATTAATCCTATTGGATCTTAGTGCTGCCTTTGACACTATTGACCATGGTATCCTACTACACAGACTTGAACACATGATAGGCATCAAAGACACTGCATTAGCCTGGTTCAAATCATACCTCTCTGGTCGCTACCAGTTTGTACACGCTCATAATGAGTCATCAACCCATACCAAAATAAAGTTTGGTGTACCCCAAGGCTCAGTGCTAGGTTCCCGTCTGTTCTCCCTGTACATGTTACCTTTAGGATCTGTTATAAGGTAACATGGTATTACTTTCCACTCCTATGCTGATGATACCCAGCTTTACCTTTCTATGAAGCCTAATGACTACATGCCAATGACTAAACTTGATGCATGTCTCCTAGACATCAAAACCTGGATGACTAATAATTTTCTTTGTTTAAATTCTGATAAAACTGAAGTTATGATGATTGGCCCTAAACAGCTGACCAACACTCTACCCCATCACCAAAACTTACTCAGTGGCCTGTCACTGTCATGTAATGCAAAACTTAAAGACCTTGGGGTAATTATTGACCAGGACCTCACTCTAAATAGTCATGTAAAACACATTTCAAAAACATCTTTTTTCCACCTACGAAATATTGCTAAGGTTAGAAAGTTCCTATCCTTTGAGGATGCTGAAAAATTAATACACGCATTTATTACTTCCAGGCTCGATTATTGCAATGCTCTGTTCTCTGGGTGTAGCAATACTTGCATCAAAAATCTACAACTAATACCAAATGCTGCGGCCCGAACACTCACCAGGACTAAAAAATATGAACATATCTCTCCTATCCTTGCTTCTCTACATTGGCTCTCTATTAAAAGTCGAATTGATTTTAAAATACTCCTCCTAACCTACAAAGCCCTCAAGGGCGATGCACCAACATATATTAAAGACTTACTTGTCCCTTACCACCCTCCTAGAACCCTAAGATCCCAAAATGCTGGTCTCCTTGTAATCCCAAGAATATCAAAATCTACGATAGGAGGAAGAGCCTTCTGTTACCGTGCACCCCTCCTGTGGAATAATCCCCCCCCCCCACATTCAACAAGCGGACACTCTCAATACCTTTACGTCCTCTTTACTGTTTCCCATAGTTAGGGATGGTGCATGGCAAATCATCACTTCTCATGAATCTTTTGGAAGGGACTGCCTCTGCTGTTGCCCCCAGTTGCGAGGCATGGCAGCCACTGACCATCCCTGCAGTGGTGCTGGGTTGCCATGCATCATACCTTAGTTATGCTGCTATAGCCTAGTGCTGCCACACAACCTTCATGTGTCATGCCGTACAACTCTCTCTCTCTCTCTCTCTCTCTCTCTATATATATATTTATATTCATATATATATATATATATATATATATATATACACATATATATTTATACACATATATGTATGCCCAAATTACACATTTGCTTTCTGATGTGAGAGCCTGGCCTGATTCACTATTTTCCTCTGTCCACAATTATCTTTGCTGGGTGTCATCCCTGCCTCATTCCGGCGGACTCCTCTCACCCTCCCCTCCTGAGTGGACTACAACCAACACTACGGGAGGCCCATGTCAGGACCGACTCCCCATCACAGAGGACCTTCCTGGACGCCGATGCTGGGCCCGACTCCCCTTCCTGAGGCTTTGTGATTGACCCCCCCTCATAATGGCGCTGTCAAATGGACCCTTACTGTTACCCCCATGACCCTTCTCACTCCTTTGAGTTTGTCACTATGCCTGGCCTCTGCTACATTGTCCAGCCATAATTCCTGATAACCACCTATAGACTGACTACCATGTAATGTAAGAGTGGGATAATACTCTACTATGAACTATTATGAACCTTAGCTAAAACCATAGGCAACTCATAGTCTGTCATGGTTACTACTGATTGTAATTTTTCTCCATGACCCCTGGCAGTTGGGTTAGCCCCTTGAGTCGTGGATCTGCCCAAGGTTTCTTCCTAAATTAACTGAACATAAGGGAGTTTTTCCTTGCCCCTGTTGCTCTTGGGTGCTCCTTCTGTGAAGCGCCACGAGACAATACTATTGTAAAAGGCGCTGTATAAATAAAACTGAATTGAATTGAATTGAATCTCCTAAGCTACTGCTGAAAATAATTGTCAGGAACTGTAAAAACTACGTTATCAGTTATCTACGGTTAACTATCTTCCTGCAAATAAATGTTCTGCTCCCTTGAGGACATCCCACGGCGCGTAAACCAACACAACATTTTGGATAGTGTCAATGCGTGGAGTGGAGTTTTCCGCTTCCCCGGTGAGACTATTATGTTCAAAATGCCTCTCACTCGGTGCAAGTGGAAGTAAGTAAGGTAAACCAACCGAGAACAAAGTTTGCATAGCTATTTGTAAATGTTGTCTAGTCAAAGGTTGAACATTTAGGATATATTTATTCCAATTGTTATGAACAGATAGACATTTCCCACTTGTGTAACCAGTTTGCATTCTCTGAATCGTTTGTGGCTCATCGGACGAGGGTTGTAATTTGCCGTTGTGTCTTAGAAGTCGTGTTGAAGCTTTGATTATGGCAAGAATCTATACAGGCAACGGTGGGTGGCCACATTGGCGGGGCTATATTTACGTATTCGTAGTTTCAGATTTTTGAAACCCGGAAAAAAAAATGTTAGGTCTGAATCGGCCGCTGGAGGGGGATTTTAAAGTGGGTAAAGGGAGGAGACACAGTTCAGTGAGGGGATGGGATGCAGCACAAGGAACAAAAGCAAATGGCTACATAAACAAAACAACACATGGTTAGGAAAAAACAATCACCCCATACATTGAAAGCTAGGTTTGACAGATTATTTTATTTTACGTAGTTTCCTTTTGGATACCAATTTGAAATTTTGTGCATGCAGAAATTAAAAACATTTCTTCGTGGCTGTATCTTTGTTTTTGCAATAGATTTTGTCATTCCTGGAGAAAACACTTTTTTGCACTGTTGCTGATGGGTACAATGGCATTAGGCACCTAAAGCATGAAGCAAATTCAAGAGGATAAGGCGTCATGCATCTGTTGATTTCACAAGGAATGACCTGATAGCAATAATTTTAGAAGTGTATTCTGCCTCAGACAGCCAGGAAGCCGCCACCATTTGGCATGGCACAGAAACAACAGGGATCATCCTCCCCTGGTGATCAATGTAAATTAACTACTGGTACCCCTGTGGCTGAGGAGAACCTTTTGTTCATATTTACATTGCAAAGACAAACTTACCTCAGATAGATTTGGAATGTATATCTGTATGTTATGAAATGTGAATCTATTCATGTTTGGCATCATCTTTATTGTCTCAGTACAAGGAGTGCAATAGTCAAAGTGTATGACTGGTCAGGACAATCCATAAGTAATATTTCTGAATCTTGGTGTATACATACAACTGGATAACCATTTAATAATGCCAATTGCCGTAGGAGTGTCCTTGGGCCATTAGACACAATGGCGCCAGGTAAAGAACCAATCACCTTTTATTGTATTATACTTCAACTGTATGCAACTCCCCTCAGTTAAGTGTATTTAAGTAGAACACTTTCATTGTTTAAGTTAGATTTAATGGTGGATGCTTTCGGGCTGAAAGCCTTATGTCTCCCTTGACGCGCCATTGTAACGAATAAACCTGTTTCCTGAAGTTCCGGAGTTTGCCACCAGTCTGCAATTATTACTACAAAACTAATTGCTTTCAGACCGATGTTGTTTTCACAACACGCTGGTTAAGTGAACCGTACCACAGACTTTTTTGTGAACCATCTCCTGAGACTATCCACCGAGGATTGGATACAGTTGGAGCCTGATAACAACTCAGTCCTACAGCCTGGAGAATGTGTGAGAGAGGGGCAGTGGCTACAGCAGCAACAGCAATGTGTGCTTCATGATATCTTTTATATTTTTTGTTCAAACAACACCAAACTTGGCACTGCACCCACTTGTGTAGTAGGAAGAGTGGTTCTACCAAATCCCACCAAATATGAGGTCAGTCAGAAGAGTAGTTCGAGAGTTTCACATGGAACAGACACAAAGACAGACGTTCCTTGTGTTTACAGATAAATTTATTAATTAATCTATTAATATAACCTATCTCAAACTTTATTCGCTGCTCTTCCCCCTGCAACTGCATACTATAAACAAAAAGACAACCCTGTCTTCTTATGCTTTGCTGAACTTGAACTGGAAACAAAGAAAGCGGGGGCAGGTTGTCAGCCAAACAGTTTTGTAATTATATTCAGACTTAATATAAGGGAGGGGTGAGCTATGGCAGGTTTCAATGAAATCTAAGTTGTGTTGTCTGCTAAGAAATGTAAAGAAACTCAAACAAAAACAAAGTAATGCTACCAATGTAATTGTGCATTAATATATATCAGCAATGGTCAAGACATAAAATGTCAATATTTAAGTATTTAAGATTTCCATCTGTTATCTCTGGCAGGTTGATGTTAACAAAAAGAAAGAACATTAACATGAATGTCTTCTTCCCCTCTTCCCCTGCTTCTCCTCCTCTCCCCCTATTCCTCCTCTATCCACCTTCGGTATTACTTGTGAATCTTTCTTTTTCTTGTCTGTTGCTTCTGGATTCCTCTTCCCCGCCTCTAGGAAAGCAGTAATAGAGTGATGAATTAGTAGGTGAGTAAAGCAGTCTTTTTCTGTCTTCAGTAATAATTTCCAAGTATTCAAATCATTTCACACAGATGGTCAAGAAAAAAAAAACAAACACACACACACCCCAGAGATGTTCATGCACACACCCAAACATACAGTGTGCATACATATTCTCATATGGAAAAATCAATGCAAACAGTAAATCTACGCATAACAGTAAAGGGGAAAAAAGGATTAGAACTACAAAGTGATATTTACCTACAATTCCTAAAGGCAACTTGCAATATCTGATTTGAGATTACTGTAAAGGGACACCAGGCAAGTCTGGAATTCGGTTTTGTCCTGCACTGAGGCATTATTGCTATTTTGCAAGCGCTGTAAATTCACAAAGAGGCTGTAGAGCAATAGAGCCTTCCTTTGCCCTGCAATAAGTCATTTAGCCATCAGAGTGAATATGAAGCTAGTAAATTAACCTACATGTCTTACATAGTCTGGTGACAACATACAATATGGATGAAATAGACAACTAGCATACTGTCAATCTACCTGACCTGTAGCCTAATATGTGACATCACAACATTATGTTGTGGTTGATGTTTTTAGCACATTAGATTGTAGGCTAGCTTCATACACCTGAACAAATCATGACATAGGCCTAATTCTAATTAATTCTAACTTTTCTGTAGCCTTTGCACTGATTATATTATGCATAGCCTACGGCAGCACATCCAGGCTACTACTAATAGAGATGCATCGATTAACTCTGTCAAACAATGGCCCGTTTGATAAGTCAATTACAACTATAAAGGTTGTTGCAATTGTGGGGTTTATCAAGGATGGACAGGAGGGGTGGTATAGGAGCTTTGTGGAGACTTTATGGGTTCATGTAGGACCAACCAGCTATAGCTAGACGCCACCAAAACTAAGAAAATGGTGCCAGTGGACAGAAGCACACCATTCCACCCCCCAGCTGCCTGTCACCATTGATGGGGTGAGTGTGAGACTGTCAGTGCATCAAGTACCAGGGGATACATCTTGACAATAAGGCTGAATCCCATTTCTTTTCCTTCTCCATCCCTTTCCTCTTAAACCTTTCCCTTCATCTATCCCTTATGCCTTGAAACTGAGTGATAAGTGGTAGGGGTGAAAATATTCCCCTAAGAAATGACATAACATACCAATTTGCTACCTTCAGAAAATACCCTGCCAACAGACTGATTATAACACAAAACACCACTACCATGACTGTAAAATTCATTATGAATACCAAATTGAAACTTCTTATTTGCCAGTCCATCAGCTAGTGGTGTTTATCTTCCGCTGCTGAAACCTGCATACGCCGAACGCTGGGAGAATTCTCGTGCCCCTTCATTTTGACTAAGGTCATGGAAATGCTTCGTTTGAAGGGCCAGGTAGCCGTAGCCCCTGCTCTTATTCCCAAAGAGAATTGGGTCACCCCTTCCCCTCGTGTGAATGCACAAAAAACAAGGGGAAGGGAAATGGAATTCATGGATGGGCCTGCCAATACTAATGCAATCTACAAGAAAGGAAAGAGCAGGCTCCATCAGAAGGCTGGGGTCCTTCAGTGTCTGCAGCAAACTCCTGCTTATGTTCTTTCAATCTGTTAGCTAGGCTTGCGCTGCCTAGTACTTCTGCTCAGTTTAATTTACCTCCAGCAACTGCGTCAGGGAGCATGCCGTATGCTTCAGTTCACTCCGTCTTTGAACCTGAAGTATCTCTATCTTGATCTATCTCTATTTCAACCCGCAAACAGACGGAGGGCTTTGACTTTACTTTCAATTCAAACGGTGCATTCCAGCACATAAAATATGTCACAACTAAATAGTAGCAATTGGTTAAGGAGGAGGTAGAGCATGGGCACTAATATGTGGATCTACGTCTCTACTTGCGTATTGAAGTGTGGAGGGTACACTTTGAGTGACTGACTATGTATTTGAAGGACATGTTAGAAAGATGTCTGTATCTGTTACTGATGGACAGCTTCCTGAGAGCATGCTATAATATTGGCAAAGACAAGTGGGTAAAGGGATGGAGACACAGTTCAGTGAGGGGAGGGGCTGTGGCACTAGGAACAAAAGCACATGGCTACATAAACAAATCAGCACATGGTTAGCAAGGCAGAAAAAAAAACAATCACCCCATACCTTGAAAGCTAGGTTTGACAGACTATTTTATGTAGTTTCCTTTTGGGTACGAATTTTGTGCATGCAGAAGTTAAAAACATTTCTTAGTGGCTGTATCTTTGCTTTTGTGATAGACTTTGTCATACCTGGAGAAAACACACTTAAAGTTTGGATCCAATTGTATCTTTCCCAAGTTTAAATTGTCATAGATCAAAAGGTTTGTTTTCTTTCTGAAACATTCCTTCGTTTCAAGAATGCACTATAACTGAAGTGTAATATATTGAATTATAACAGATCCAATATGTTTCAATGTGGAAATTATCAAAAGTTGCCACCATTTTGTCTTTATGCCATTTCCAGTAATCCATTACTTGGCAATTATTACAGTCTGAACCAAAATAATTTACAGTTCAATTTTTGAAATTTCAAATGTCTATCATGAAGTATGTGAAAGTAATGGAAAACTGAACTTTTTCCATGATCATGACCCTGTTTTTTAGGGTCCAATGTCTCAGATACTAAAATAGATAGAAGGTTAAAATTTTGCACAATTGCTGATGTGTATAATTACACTGGGCCCCTAAAGTATTCAAATTCAAGAGGGTCAGGCATCATGCATTTGTTGATTTCAATGAATGACCCCAATTACAATTTTCAGTACTTTTTCCACCTCAAACTTCAATACTTGATTGCAGCCTCCATGGTACAGTATTGTGTTGAAATTAAACTAACCTGACAAAACACGATCCAGTATTCTTTTAACAGTGCGTATGGCAGTATCATTCTTGGAGCATCTCAGCAGTCCCTCATTCTCATTGAAGAGACAGTGTACCATGGTGCCACTGACTTCTTTCTGGTTAAATTCATATGGGTCTGCCACAGTACTGTCTGTGTCAAAGGTCCTGTGGAACACCGCCAGAATGACATCTTTTTCTTTTCTACCTGTGAAAAGACCAATATTTTTAAAGAAATGGACATGCCTGTAATACACGTTCAAGATATCTCCATTTACTCATGGACTTTACCTGAAATCTTTGCCAGAGTAGTGTCAATGTCAGTTCCCACACAGCTCAGAACCAAGCAGAAAGCAAGGACGATTTCATAATTATCATGAGTGTTATCCGATGTATATATTTTAGCTTCTATTCCTGATACCACTTGATTGTAGAATTCTTTTTGAGCATCCTCCGTCATATCTAAAACCAATACTATTGGCAGACATGTGTTACTTACAAATTAACAAATAATAATTAGAAGTCTAGTCAGGTAAAGCAGCACACACCAAAAATAATTAAAAATAAATAAATAAATAAAAACAGCAGGTTGACTGAACTTGTAGTATAGATTTCATCCTGCAAAAACATTGTTATTCAGCCCCCACATTCACCTCCACACCCAGAGGACATGTGTGGGCTTCTGGACAGTCCATAGCACACTTGCTGGCACTGAATGCACCACCAGAGGTGCTTACTTCTATTCCAGTGCTCCATATAGAGCAATTTAGAGCACTCCAACGAGAGTGAAAAATATATTTTTAAAAAACCCACGTTTCCTACAATATATAAGCAAAAGCAGATTCATATATAGACATACTGTGGTTTGACCAATTTGTTTTCAATTGTTCTGCCCTCTCACTGGTCAAGAGGCCACCACATCCTTCATGGGCACCACGTTGTAACCCCTCTGACATCCAGACCCCATAATTACTTTGAGGCGCTCCATCGCTACGGTTTTACTCCTGCTATTTTGCAAAATGTAGGTAACAAACACCAAGACATGCTATTGTGCATATTGCCCTATCAATCAGGCATACTCGATACTCCTGTGGGAAGTAACATGTCATTTTAATATTCAGAAAGCAGATGAAGCAGTTGCCAAAGCAACAGAGTTGAGCTTATCAACCCCAACCTTGACTAAAAGCTAAGCCACAATAAACATATACACATTAACCAGAAATTCTTGGGACACATCCAAGTTTACTCCACAAGTGGATATCAGTGAAAGTAATTTTTTAGGGATTGTTTTCATGTTTTATGTGTTCAGACATCATAATTAGAGTGCTTGCTCAAGCACACAGCACCAGCAGTGAAATCTCCCTTCTAAATAATGTTAAACACTTCTAGCCAGATTAAGAGTGACAGCTGCTGACCATATATATATATATATATATATATATATTTTCTCGTGCTGTTTGTGTTGTCATGAACTACACATATCCGGTTTTGGAATTTTAAACATAGTTTTTTCCCTCTGAAAAACTACTGTTTTTTGACAGACTTATAAGTTATGCAAGGTTTTGTGTGAAGCCACATATCAGACTACACTCTTGTCTAGGACATTATACGTCACTATCACTTTGAAAACGATAAGACTAACACAATCAACATGGTCAAAGCTAATCTCAAATCTTAACCCTTTACTGTTGCTGGCAACATTTGAGCAAGCACACTCCATTTTCTCTGCGGACATGCAGTCTAGTTGCAATTATTAGCCTATGAGTGACATAAATAAACATTTCAGTCCATAATTTCCTGCAGAATGACTAAAGTATCTCTACCTATCTATCTATCTATCTACATAGGGCGCCTGTTATTCTCCCTCTACATGTTACCTTTAGGATCTGTTAAAAGGAAACATGGCATTACTTTCCACTCCTATGCTGACAACACCCAGCTTTACCATTCCATGAAGCCTTATGACTATATGCCAATAACTAAACTTGATGCCTGTCTCTGAGACATTAAAATCTGGATGACTAATAATTTCCTATGTTCAAACTCTGATAAAAGGTTATGATGATTGGCCCTAAACAGCTGAACAACATTCTACCTCTTCACCAAAACTTACTCAATGGCCTTTCACTGTCATGTAACACAAAAGTTAAAGATTTCAGGGTAGTTATGGACCAGGACCTCTCTCTAAATACAAAGATTTATTTGTCCCTTAACAACCTCCTAGAACCCTAAGATCCCAGAATGCTGAATGGATTGACTACCATGTAATGTTATGGGACAGTATTTTGGAAGTATTATGATGCTTAGCTAAAACCATGCACAACTTGTAGTCTATCATGGTTATGACTTGATTATACTTGACTTGACTATGATTTTACTTTTCTTGTATGACGCCTGGCAGTTGGGTTAGCCCCCTGAGTCGTGGATCTGCCCAAGGTTTCTTCCTAGACTAACTAAACATAAGGGAGTTTTTTCTTTACCCCTGTTGCTCTTGGGTGCTTGTTATGACCCTGCCTATTGTCTGTTTGTTTGTGTATGCAGGTCTGCAGTTTGTGTTCAGTGTTGTGATTTGTTTCATCTCCTCCTTTAAGTTTACATTTAACAATTCCTTCTTTGCAGCTCAGCACACCTGGTTCCAGTTTTCCCTCATCATCCCAGTTAGTTAACCAGCCAATCTGGATTTAGCTGCCCTGACTATATAAGCCCTTCCTGTTTCTTTGTTCTCTCTCTTTTGCCTGGGTGGTAGCAGCGCCCATATTGGTGGTTTGTGTTTTGATTCTTTGTCTTGTGTTTAGAATGTTTCGTTTTTGTTATGCAGTATTTTTGAGTAAGTTTGTTGGGTTTTTTTGTGCTGACCAGCCCTTAGTTTAGTTTTGTGTTTTGTGTTGTGTGTTATTTGTGGTTAACTGCTTTTTGAGGTCCTGGGGCGGGGGGGGGGTTGGGTGTAGGATACACATATTTAGAATTGCCCTGGGGTTTACATGTTTGCATACATTAGCTAACTGTTGTTAGCCACATTTCCCTAGGGTTAGTCAAGTGGTGACCCCCCCCCCCCCCCATTTACTTTTGTTAACCCTTTGCTCAAAAAAAAAAAGCAGGGTTTGGCAGGAGTGGGATGGGGGAACCACTCTCTCCAAGCCTCGGACAGGATGAATGGACCAACAAGGCATGCAGTTCACTGACGCGTCTTCCTGATGTAATAGCCAAGAGGAACACTACCAGTTCCTTACCCTTAAGACAGTGACCACTCTGATTGATCTGTTTCAATGCTCTAGAACAGGGGTGTCCAAAGTTTTTCCAGTGAGGGCCAAATACAGAAAAATAAACAAAGGGCCAGGCCACACACTAGAGGTGACATATTGACACATGAATACTGTGTGTATTTCTAACTCACCTATAATGTGAAGAACAGTGCAGACAATGGGAGCAGTGATGCTGTGCTTTGGATTGAAGGATGGCTGACATGTCAGGAGAAAGTTTGGTGGTTGAGACACGAAGGACTTCACAGAGATGGCTATCAGTCATTCTGGTTCTCAGTCTACTTTTGTTCTGATTTAACAGAGAAAATGTTCACATATGTATGTTGAGCTGAACAGGCTCATCATTCTTTTTGCGTGGCGTCTCATCAGAGGAAACCTGGCATTATCCAAACTCTAGCTAGCTAGCTGCCATTTGCTTAAATTTCTGTGTTCGTTCGGCACCGGTGTATGATGTGTAGCTCTGATGTTTGGTTTCATAGTGCCCATGGACATACACTTTCATCACAGGAACATTTTCATTGCAAATCAGACAGACACACTTTCCGTTGATTTCTTTGAAGAAATATTCATTTTCCCACCGTGTTTGAAATCTTCTACATTCACTAGCAATTTTGTGTTTCTTCGGTGCTGCAATTTCTGGTGACTCGCGGTAAAAGTTTTTCCTTGCTTAATTTTGTTCAATGGAGAAGCACCATTTCTGTGGCTGGCTCCATCTAGTGTTGAAACTGAGAAGTGCAACAGAGTTGAGCTCAAGCCTCTTCTGCGAGCCATATTCAATTATATTTTCAGATTTTACTGCGGGCCAATAAAAACTGGACCGCGGGCCACAGTTTGGATGCCCCTGCTCTAGAACCACAACTGGTCAAATATGATATCTTGGCAATGCTTTGACATATCGTAACCAAACTTGGTGTACAGACTCAGACCCTATTCTGACCATTCAAAATGATTTACTTCAAACTCTCTAGCACCACCATTAGTCAAACAGCATATCTTGGCAATGTTTTGACGTATCGTAACCAAACTTGGTACATGGATTCATGACCCCATACTTAGTATGCATAAAAATGTTTGACCACTGGGGGTGATATAATTGCTAAGACTTTTAGCTATCAACACCAAACTTGGTGCACAGACTCAAGACACTGTCCTGAACATGCTCAATACATACAGTGACCACTCATTACTGGAGGTGCTACAATTCACCAACCCTTTCATCTATCAAAACCAAACTTGGTATATAGACTCAGGATACAGACCTGAATATGCTAAATCATTTTGATGGGAGTGTTGGAGGTTCAGCGGTGGTCAGGGGTGTGTGGGTGGGGAAGATTGCGTGGTGTTTTTGGGTGTGCGTGTGAGGAGGGTTGCCTAGTGGTTGAGGGTGTGCAGATGGGGATGGTTGCATGGTAGTCCGTGGCGTGCGGGTGGGAGGGGGCGTGCAGATGGGGAGACTTGAGTGGTGGGAGGGAGAATCCAGTGGAGGTGGGCTGTGCGGTCGTTCGTTTCGCTGCTTGGTCCTGTCATTGCTGCTTGGAGCTATATTTGAAATCCTGAATCTTCATGTTCTTCAAAATCATACTGACATAACTATTTGGAATGTTCACTACATAAAAAGTTTTGTCCTTTATAGGCATGTATCTACTGCTGTTAAAAATTTGAAGGGAAAATGAAGGAGATTTGTATCACCACCAACATGATTCTTACAGAAACGGACTCTTAAACAAAGAAACCATTGAAAAGAATGTCAGGTCTATCTGCAGCTACAGCAACAGGATCAGTTCCCTATGGTTAAGGTGAGTAATGGCCTGAAAGTAATGACTTCAAACTACTGAAAAAAATTTCCGCAATAATGTCCGTCTTTGCACATCACCTGCAGGCAGGGGAATGTCATGTTATGATTCAATTATCTCTCTGCTACATGTAGAATTTATGTTGCAATGCATCCACATATGCTGTCTGTTGCTGCTATAGCAAGTGCAAGATCATATACGACATTTCAGCTGGGCGTGGCAACTTAGCAAATGTGCCAGTTGGATAGCCAGAACAGTGTATTCTCCAATGGGAGCGAATAGCATCAGTAATAGACCAACCCTTCATGTCGATTTTTCCAAAAACAATTTATCATGATCTTGTTAACTGAGATGTAGAGATGTATATTTTAGAGGTTGTTGCTGTTTGTTAGATAATAGCTAGGCTACAATCATCTGCTCACTTTTTAGTTAATAGCTTAGCTATTAGCCATTTTAATTGTCCATTAACTGGCATACACATGGCTAACGATAAGATACTTCCAGGTGGTAGAATGCTGTTGTTTACCAACATTGTAAACTCCCCTACTGTTATCTCCAAAACAAACAAAAAAAATGTTGGAAGACAGCATCGGATCCAGTGAAGTTCTGCCGTCACTTTTGGGAGTGATGCTAATAGTCTCAAAGGATTCAACGGAAGAGAGAAAAGGAGAAATCTGGTGTGATTCAATCCATGCCCTGTATTTGAGGTCACCAAGTACTGTAGGTTGGGAAAAAAACACAGAAATTTGATACAACCTAGATCAAATAATGAACCTGCAGCTAAAACTAACTGAATATTTTTCCAACAAATACTCAGTGACCTTGAACAACAGGGCTATTGATTAATTCACATCAGATTTATTCTTTAACGAAAAAACACAGTGATTTAATAAATCATCTAGAAAGCTTTCTTTCTTAAATCAAATTAAATCCTGATCAATTAGGGTGAAGCGGATTTCCAAAACATTACCTCATAAATTATTTTTTAAAACCCAGTGTCTCCCGACTTCAGGAGATGAGCTATCTTTATCTACATGAAGTATCATTCTTAATATTTTCGTAATCTGATGTCCACCGTGTTTTCCAAAGTGGTATGAGCTCAACACATTTTAAGTGAATAGGCAACATTAGGCTACTGCATCTGACTGGTGAAACAACAGGCCTACACGATGGTAACAAACAACATGATGCACATTTTTCTCTGTGTTTTTATTTGGTCACTGTTGAGCTACTATGTAGGTATACTTTTGTACTTGAGGTTATCTATACACAAAGTAAAAGGAAACAAGAATTACAGGCTGAGTGCAAAGAAATTTTGCATCTAGTTCTCCCTATCTAAGCAAAACCTTCCCTGTTAAAATCTGAGCATGTTATCTTTCAGGTATTTCTACAGTCATTGGCCATGTTAACAATGTGCTGCAAGGCATGCAAAAGCAAACACTCAATCTTTTCATCCACCGTGATCTCTTCATGATAGTTCTTTACTGTGAAGATGCAATCCATGGGAACGCCAAATAAAATGTGGCATTTCTGCATCTGAAACAGACATGAACATTCATGACAAAGATAATTTCTAACTGTCAACACTGAAAAAATAGCACAACCTTTTTCCAACATTTTCCAACCTGGTCAGATTGTCTTGTATAAAGGCTGTTCTTCAGTATATCTAATCACATTTGTTTCACTAGAGGCGCATTAGGTGAGCAAAAACCATGCCTTGCACACACAAACACACACACACACACACACACAAACACAACTCACCGCTTCCTTAACCTTTTTGCTTGAGTAGGCCTTTCTCAGATCCCTCTTCACCAAAGGACAGCAGGTGTCCACATGAGTCAGAATGACTACCTGGGGGATTCCTATGGTTACAAAAATGAAGGTCATTGGGATGTTTGTGCAGGGAGAAGTGCTCAGATCTGTACACTGAAGAAACAAAACAACCACTTTACAGACACGTGGAACAATGCAGAAGGGCCGATTTAATCTTCAAAAATCTTCAGTCTTCTAAAGAAGTCCCGTCCCACACTCATGCTATGAACTTGGAATAACTTGAATAATTTTTTTACAAGTGTTATTGTAAACATCAAAGCTAACTGGTACCTTAAATGTACTGGATTATCAGGGGTTTAGATAAAGTTTGTACAGTTGTATAATGGACTGTACAGCCTTGCATAAACTGAATAACAAACTTACGTAAGCAATGTCTTTACTTCTAGAATTCATGTAAAAAGATAGTCTGAAATGATTCAATGGAACTTAGCTAAGCTAAAAACAAGATCATCAGATCCACTGCATGCAAACAAGAAAGGTAATACAAACTGTGTAACTCTACCAATTTCTTTTTTCATTGGTATATTTAGAATGATGTGAGGAATTACTGAATTCAACTTTGGATTCAATTTTGAAAAAAAATAAAAAATAAAAAGATTGCAATTCCAAGGAATTAGCGGTGCATGAAAATGCAAACAGCCTTACTGGTTTGATGTAGCATTTGTGACAGATTGCATTATGGTGATGTTTGCTAGGGTGTTGGTAGGGTATTTTAGATGGTTACTATGAAGGTTGCTATGGCAATCATGTTGGTTGCTATGTTGTTTTCTAGGTTGTTATTTTGGAAATGGTTGCTAGGGCACATTGGGTGGTTGCTAGGCTGCTACTAGGATAACTATGGTGGTTACTATGTTGGTTGCTAGGGTAATCATGTTGGTTGCCATGCTGGTGGTTAGGTTGTCATGGTCAAAGGGATCACTAGGATGTTGCCACCTCAAATATATAAATAAATCAGTGGCGACTGGTGGTCACAAAAATAGGGGAGGACGGGGTAAAGTGGTCAGGTGGGTGAATGAGCGGGTAAATGTAAGTAGTAATGTAAGTCACTTAACCCCCCTGTCCTCCCCTATTTTTGTGACCACCAGTCGCCACTGATACATATATATATATATATATATATATATATATATATATATTTTTTTTTTATAGGCTACTGGGTCTTCACCAGGGGGTATAGCACAAGGTAGTGTGTTGAGGGTTAGCACAAAGAGGCAGCAAGAAGTCACAAATGCCAAGACTCACAATTTATTCCTTTACCACCCGAAGTGATGAGGCATCCCAAATGCAAAAATAGTGAAACATAATAAAAAGAAAAATAGAAAATATATTCACAAAATAACTGGCTTGGTGCAGCCACAACAAAGCACTTAAAAAGGCTTAAAACAAAGCAATAATATAATTTTAGGAACTTCACACATCTGTGGATACTAGAACCAAGGAGAATGCAGGAAAACTCTCCTCTCCTTCCAAAAGTCACCCTGCCCAATGAACCCCCAACCCATTTAATGGGTACCTGTTAACAGAGTTAATTGATCTTGCGAGGGTGCAACTTCACCACTTGCGAACGCACTCAACATATACAGCTGTCCCGGGAGAGGAGCGCGCTTCCCTAGGACCAAACAGGAAGAGCTAACATGGCAGCGAGTAAGTAAGCCAACATTGGTGTACACCTAGATTACATCATCCGTCATTAGGACGCAGTGAGGGCGCGCATTAAGTTGCAGCCTCACACAGATGTTGCAGATCCATGTTGCTTAGATTACATTTAACTTAAACGCTTTGCATGCACTGATAATTCCTTCAGGAATTGCACCAAGCTTTTGAATTAATATCTTAAAAAGTACAAAGTTTTAAAAAATGAAAAAAAAAAAAAAAATGCCGGATTGCCCTTTAGAAGGACAGTATTTGAATAAGATTTCTACGTTAAATGGATTAAGGTGAATAAAGTGCACATAAATTGTTAGAAAAGGAATACAAATACTACCAATAACAATGCAGTGTATTTTAATGCACTGTAAAAAGAATGTTCATACAGCATCTAGTAGCTAGTATTTTTGCTTTCTGAAGGCCAAACTTTTGTTATCAATTTGTTCTTCTCACCTAGGTTAGTTGCAGCTTCACGGATAGTCTGCATCTTCTTGAACATTGGCAGATTGGGCTTGCATATCAAGATTTTATCAGCAGCAATCACATTCACAAGGCAGTTGACCTTATTATTCAAAGTGGAGCTGTTTTTGTCATTCTTTCTCTCGGACAAAAGATGTGGCTTGTCAAACTAAATAACATGAAAAAGTCAAATATTTCATTATCATCATCAACAAAAACATTCTGTATGTATCAATATTCTGTTGGCAGGTAAGTCCTTGATATTCATCCTGCTTGAATTATAAGCAACATTTGCCATGGTCAATTACAGTGACCTATTGTTCATTTTGGAATTCAAATGGTATAGGATGTCCACGGTTCGGTAGGTAGCACAGTTTTGGGACCACGGTAACATATGGTTTCGGTACAGTTTTTGATTCCTATTGCTAAATGTTGCAAACAGTCAGAGATTAGCTATGCTTTTTCTCCCTGCTGCACGAGAGGGAGGCAGGCTGTAGTAGACCTTGGCTATAGACAACAAGACTTCTGTTCATTTCAGGGAGTCTCACATCAATTGTCTTTAACACACTGTGCTGCAAAGAAGCTGTCATTAATGACTGATTAGCCTGACAGAAGCTCTGTCTGTTACGTCTGCAAAAATAC
The DNA here is from genome assembly GCA_015244755.2 of Tenualosa ilisha. Classification (NCBI taxonomy): domain Eukaryota; kingdom Metazoa; phylum Chordata; class Actinopteri; order Clupeiformes; family Clupeidae; genus Tenualosa; species Tenualosa ilisha. The sequence goes on along the minus strand of PYXC01002824.1, from coordinate 400,099 downwards.
TACACAGGACCGATGTTCTGTCACTCTGTCTCAGTTTCTCTATCGCTCACCCACAACTGTCACTTGTTCTAACTCTTTTTTTCTTTAACTTTCTAGCAATAGAAATTTGAGTTACATTAGGCCAGGCAAGCCAGGGATTTCTGATGTGTGGCGTGTTAGAATTTGGTGTAATTTTATGTGATCCCTTGTTCCCATTTCTAACTGTCAAATGAATAACTGTTTCTCTGTGTGTTACTTTTGTCTGCTCAGCTAAGTCTGTACAGAATGTTTGGTCAACAACTGTTAGACTTGGAGGAGACCTTAGAAACAGCCTTGACCAGTGATCGTCTGTCGATACTCGTCAAGACACTGGCGTCAGTATGGATAGGAATGTGCCTGTTTAGGCTAGGTAATTTTGAGTGCTTTGAGTGTCCCTGAGGCTTGCACGTATATGGAGTCGTGCCAAGTTTAGGGACTGGTCAAGTTAGTTCTTACTGTTTAGGATAGATTTATGATTAGACTTTTGAGTATATGTAGAGCCCTTTTCCGATACACAGATGAGAAGGATCCAGACGAGCTACTCTACAACATCTTCGTGTCCTGTCACAACCTCGCGGGAGAGAGAGAAGTGTGACTTAGGCAGATAGTCTTTAGACTTCGCTTTGTTACTTCAACCTTTTTATTTTCCATCTAATCAACAGTTGTAATTTATGTAATTAATACTGTAATAAATCATTGATCCTGATCCAACGTAACCGAGTCATCCAATCTTCTATTCCGCTGGGAAGAGAACACAACGCAATCTTAAAGGTGAACAGTAACTTCAGGAGTAAAGTTAAACTGGAAAACCCCGAAAATCCAACAGGCGTTATGCTCAATTTATGGTCATCCATTAACATCTTCGCCGTCGGAGCGCAGAGAGTCTGTGAGGCCGTGAACCCCCCTCCAAAATTTTGTTCCTACGCGTCGAGCCAACACAGACCGCAAGGGCAAGCAACGTGGACCACAAGGAGGTCATCGACTCGCTTTGTTGTGTTTGCCAGTATAATTCAGTGGCCCACTGTAGGTACTTTTAGCAACATGCTAGTCCACTGTATAGATTTTGTAAATAATTTAAAGCCAGTGCTCGTCAGCAGGCAGTACTTTGTCGGTAGACATGAGAAGTTTGCTAGCTAACAGAACATAAACTATCCAGAAACTTTGTAAATTGTTCTGATATATATTTTTTTGCAACAACAACAAGGTTGTTGACATATACAATATCTCTTTTAACAGTAATGTTAACAAAAGGAATAACAAAGGAATTTGCTAGACTCAACTGCATAGTCAAAGGGTAAATAATACTACTCAAAGCATTCTAGTGAAGTGTGCTACAGGACTGGAATCTGAGGGTCAACACTCCAACAATGAGTTCATGCAATTTTGCCCCCTAGCGTTGTGGCAGTGAATTACTTTGTGGAGCATAACCACAAGGTAACACATTTTGCGGGTTCTATAGATAACACGTTCTGTGCTGAGTCAACACAAAACCATATTCAGCCTTTATACGCCTTTTACTCCATAAAATACTTTGTGTAAACGGTCTTCAGTTGATATTCAAAATCTTATCTAGTAGCAATTATTACATAGCCTACTACAGTGCCTTTCTGAGTGCATCTGGGTCATTCCGTGTGAAATCAAAAAATGCATAACGCCCGACCCTCTTGGATTTGCTTCAGCCTTTAGATGCCTGTAAGAAGCTAAAATATCCCCCTTCTCACCATCATGGACTTATCGGACTTTTTTTCTGCGCTACCGTAAAGGCGGAGAGGGAGAGAGAGACTTGTTCCCGCGGGCACACACACTGACTTCCATACACGCAGCCATACACACACAGACGGCATTTCTCCTTCCCAATCACCCTATAGGAACATTTTTCGCAGCGTATGTACAGTTAAGGGGGTCATGTGTCTTGTGCTTGGTGTTTGGTGTTTCCAACCGAAGTTTACTACCGACTCGGCGTTTATGCGCGATCCCGCATGTTTGGTCGGTCGCAATGTGTTACACTTGATGTCTTTCCTGCAGTGTTAACCTTTTGATCTACTCTGTCCTGTCTACATGGGGTACAGAGGGTGGTACCCGCTATAATATCATCCATTTCGCATTTATATTTCTGTTTTGTCCATAAACTAGCAACAAACATTTACTCACACTTCCTGGTGTTCCATCCAGCCGTTCCATAGCGGAAGCGCGCTCCGCCCTGGAACTATGCTTTTAGCTCCTCCCCTAGGGATGTTTGTTGTCGCTGTTCAACCATTGTATGTTTATGGGGTGTTTTTGAATAATATTTGGGGATTAATATTTAGGGGTTTTGCATTATATTTTGTCATTGCTATTTTGTATATTTTTTCTAAATGTTTTTGTTTGAATTTTGTTTATGTTATATGTATATTTGTGAAGAGAGCTTCCCTTGTGGGTAGTTCAGCCCTGTTACCCAATTTGAGGCAATTAGGACTTGATGGGTGGGTGTATTTAGTCAGGGCAGCTCAGGTAGTCGGGAGGAGATTTGTCTCTGCTGTAAGGTATTTTGGGGAATGGCCCTAAAAACAGGGTCATGATCATGGAAAATGTGTTTTTTTAACTGAAGTTAAACTTAAAGTTGAACTTAATAAGTTCAATTGTCCATTACTTTCACATACTTCATTGACAATTGACATTTTCAGGCAATGTTGCAGACATGGAGACGTTCCGAACTGCAAATTATTTTGGCTCAGAGCATAATAATTGCCAAGTAATGGATTACTGGAAATGGCACAAAGACAAAATGGTGGCAAATTTGATGACGTTTCCACATTGAAGCATATGGGATCTGCTTTAATTCAATATATTACACTTCAGTTATAGTGCATTCTTGAAATGAAGGAATGTTTCAGAAAGAAAGCAAACCTTTTGATTTATGACGATTTAAAATTCAGAAAGATAAAATTGTATCCAAACTTTAAGTGTGCTTTCTCCAGGTATGACAAAGTCTATTGCAAAAACAAAGATACAGACATTAAGAAATGTCTGTAAGATTTGAAATTGGTACCCAAAAGGAAACTACATAAAATAGTCTGTCAAACCTAGCTTTCAAGGTATGGGGTGACGCTAACCATGTCCGCCTTGCTAACCATGTTTTGCTTTGTTTATGTAGCCATGTGCTTTTGTTCCTTGTGCCACAGCCCCTCCCCTTACTGAACTGTGTCTCCACCCTTTACCCACTTTAATTTTTAGTCCAAAGAAGCGGTTTTGACATCAAACAACAGATAATAATAATAACAACAATAATGTGAAAATTTAGCCACATTCATGTCAAGATCTGTCATCTTTTCCACTACCCCTCCACTACAGATGGTTCTGCTCTGCTTTGCTCAAGTCCGGGAAATGTGAGCTGAATGTAAGCTGATCAGTCTCTTTCCTCGTCTACAGTCAAATGTAGCATGAAAATTCCAAGAGTAATACCTTATGGACATTTTTTCAGAGCTCCATTTTATTGACATGACCCCCTTTTTTAAGAAATTTGTTGATTTGGCATGGAATGACCCATCTCTGTCCTGGACATCACTAACGAAAGGCCTGCTGTCAGCTGAGCTGCGTCTCTCTCTCTCGCCGGACCACTTTTTGCAGGAAGCGCACTGATTGGCTGAAGGGAAATGAGTTCTCGACGTGTCAGAGACCCTTTGGGTCATTCCGTGTCCATGTTCCATAACATAATACTCTTGGAGTTTTCATGCTACATTTCTGAAACTTTCAGGAACTATTCTACTGTAGCAGACATCTTTAAATTCTGAGATCCTTGTTTCACAGTTGCACATTTGCTGAGTAATGCTTTCCTGAAAGTGGCAAGGAAATTACATGATCAGTTTTTTCTATCTATTTCAGACTACTATATCTTGTAGATAAATAACATCAGATATTTAGTATTTCTGTGCATTACACACAAGTAATTGTACATTCTTAACAAATACATAGATGTGTGGTGTAAATTTAAATTTTTGAGTTGTGAGATATTAAAGATGATATAAATAAATTAAGAGCTATGACAAAGTTTACCATAAAAACAATGACACCACCACAAAACCCATGTTTTATTTAGCATATTTAGCCAAACCACATAATTACTATATCAAAGATGGGTTGCATGGTTATGGTGATTGAATTTTCTGCCTTGGTTGCTAAGTGTCTTTGTTTATTTGGTCCCTTGGTTACTATGGCCTGCTTTGTTTACACAGACATGTCCTCCTTGGCCTAGTTTCTGCCCCTCCCTTCATTCAGCAGTTAGGCTTTTCATTGGATATTTTGTGTCTGCCTCTTCCTTGTGCGTTTTGCCAATGAGGTTTTCTCATTTTTGTTCTCTTTTAATATTTATACACATTTTTGCCTGTTCTTGTGCAGTGATTGATCACAATGTTTGTTGTTGTTGTTGTTGTTGTTGTTGTTAATAATGGCCTCACCTTTGGCACCATGCTACATTGAAGAAATGTTGAAGAAAATGTTGAATGTTGAAGAAAAACTGTCACAAATTAGATTTTGTGAAAAATCTCAAAAGCAACTTCAAATTAATCCCGACTACTGTGGAATAACTGTTGCGGATATCGTAACCTAATTTACTTTTTATACACTTAGGTCTATTCAACAGAATGTCACTGGATGTATATAAGGTAGGCCTATGCTATTGAATATATCATCCGGACTGTCAGAGATACAACCAATCAGCGAAACGAAAACTTGGACACTGTGGACACTCCTTTTGTTACGGAAATGTGGCTGTTAGTGGCACATGGCAGGAGCCACTTGAGCCTGTGTGGGGGAGGGGACCTTACAGCTCAGGAGCTTCTTTTGAGAGCAAGCTTTAGTTCTGAGGTAGGTTGTGTGTGTTTTTGTGTGTGTGTGTGTGTGTGTGGGGGGGGGGGGTGCCCATATGGTGGGTTTATGCACATACGGTGGATTTGTATGCAGTGGATCAACAGGATCAGTTTTGGTGGGGAGGGTTGTTGCAGAAGTAATTGTTATTTTTGTGTGCCAAAAATAGTAAAAAAATATATATATATATTTACAAAGAAAAAAAACATATTTACAAAGAATGAAAAACCATGCATTATGACTGAAATACATTTGAGTAGTCACTCACAATCCTGGCACTGCCATTGCTCCTTTCGGCATTTCCCACATGTATATCGGTAGCAGTCAACACAGTGCACAGTTGCACGATTGACATGTTCATTCATATGTTGACAGCCCTTGGGAAGAAGCTGTCTGTCCTTGAGTCTGTTTGTCTTGGCTGTTACCACTGTAAGGTGTGACCCCCTCACCCCTCACCCCACACACTGCCCCTAACAGCCTCATTACCATAACAAAATGAGTGATTAGTGTATTCGGGAAAAGCGGTCGGGCCAAATGACCCCTCTCTGGGTCTTCTAGGTAGACAGAAAAATGCTGGGACTTCTAGTTTAAATGCCATCCTTGGCCACCCACATTGTAGGTATAGCTGTAACTTTGACATGTCCTAAAGAAATGCATGCAAACTTCTCACGGCTGATCACCAAAATGGGACTCAAACTCGAGTATGTGGTACAGCATACTGATTTGCCATCACGGACACATCTAGTCTGACTAAATACCGATACATTACAAACCATTCAGGTCATCTATGAGTTCACACTTCTTCTTGATTTCCTCATTTCTATCATTTAAGGCTCCACTCACTTTACATCTAAGTAAAACCTTATCTTTATTCTGGCTAAGACAAATCGTTGGATATAGGTCTATATGCTTTTGCCATTTTCTTTCACCATAGAAACAAAGGAACAGATAAACTGTAAACAGACATAGTACCTATCAGTCAATGGTTCAGTAACACAATAACTGCGTCAAGGAAATGGAAACAGTATTTCCATGAAAACCATGGCTGACCATTAGTTACACAACTGGCTGGACATGACAATACCCTTGGCTTCAGTTCAAAACGAATAAGTTATATTCGTATATATATATATATATATATATGAGTACAGAGACATACATTCTCTCTGTACTCATATTGCAGCCACTCAAAAATAGGTCTGGGTTAAAACATTAAAATCATACCATATGATTTAACAATAAAAAGTAAAATCCTACTATGTCTCGTCAGGTGCTAGGGCTCATGGGTAATGCCTTTTGATTGGGCTGTAGTGGCATGGTGGTGGGCATGGCCTTGACATCACAGCCCCCATAGTTCAGAAGGCTAGCGTCGCAGCCAGCATAATGGAGAAGTGTACAGAAATAAACTAGGCTGCTTTTTGAATGCTTCTAAATCTGGCAATGCTGTTGTAACATCAATGATGCTTTGTGTTTTTTTTTATTAGACATATTCACATATTGTTGTGAGCAGTTATAGATCTTGTTCACAAACAGTCCATTATGTCAGTTGGGCTGTTTCTAGTTTTCTTCATTTTTATTGAGGAGGAGACAGTGCATGGGCACTAGTGTGCGAGTTATTTATGTCTCTGTTTGATGTCTGGAGGGCACACTTTGAGTTACTGACTATGTATTTGAAGGACATGTTAGAAAGATGTCTGTATCTGTCATTGTTGGACAGCTTCCTGAGAGCATGTCGTAATATTGGCAAAGACATCCATATCTCGAATATCAGTGTTTAAATCCGCCTGTGGACATTTCCCCGTCCTTCTCTGTCTGTCTCCCAGTCATTTTCCTGTCACACTCCTCTGTGTCTAATTTGATGGGGGGGGGGGGGGAAATAACCTACATAAATCATAAAGAAATGTGACTATAGACAAGGAAAGAGACTGATCAGCTTACATTCAGCTTACATTTCCCCGGACTTGAGCAAAGCAGAGCAGAACCATAGGCCTACAACATAAAGTGAAGTATGAATTATTTTACAGCTATCTGTAGTGGAGGGGTTGTGGAAAAGATGACAGATCCTGACAAGAATGTGGTTAAATTTTCATATTATTATTATTATTATTATTATTATTAAAGGTTTGTTTTCCCTCTGAAACATTCCTTCATTTCAAGAATGCACTATAACTGAAGTGTAATATATTGAATTATAACAGATCCCATATGCTTCAATGTGGAAACGTCATAAAAAGTTGCCACCATTTTGTCTTTATGCCATTTCCAGTAATCCATTACTTGGCAATTATCACACTCTGAGCCAAAATAATTTACAGTTCAGAACATCTCCATGCCTGCAACATTGCCTGAAAATTTCAATTGTCTAGCATGAAGTCTGTGAAAGTACTGGACAACTGAACTTATTAAACATAAAAAACACATTTTCCCATGATCATGACCCTGTTTTATAGGGCCCAATATCTCAGATACTAAAGTAGATAGAAGGTTAAAAGTGTGCTCAATTGCTGACCTAAAGTATGAAGCAAATCCGAGAGGGTTAGGCGTCATGCATTTGTTGATTTTACATGGAATGACCCATCTGTGAAGGATTGCTGCATGATGAGCAAGTTTAAGAAAACGACATAACGGATTAATATTGTAATAACGTACTGAAATACCACTGTTCACGTCTGCATATTGAACCATAGGGCATGTATCGTTCGGTTTACTAGAAAACCGAGAACGGTTGCATCTCTAGTCCATACTTTCAATACAGGCATCAAAATTAGTTGACACCAAAGGCTTAATGTGTGTTTTTTGATGGTTTAGCTGAGCTGCTAATGATGGCCATTATAGCTGGTTTTGCTGGACAGATATGGGAGTGACAGTATGGAAGGATGCGCTGCACCATGTCAGATCATTATCATAAATTGGCATTGGGAACAAGCATGGAAGTAGGACTGAGAAAAGACTATTAATTTCAACTGTTTGTTTTTACATGAAACTCATTAGACAGGTATGCAGATATGCACATGTTTTATGTATATGATTGCATTTTATCTTACCCTGTAGCCTTCACAGAGTTTACCCTTTAAGGCAGCAACTATGTCATCAATCTTTACAGCACAGTCCTCTCCCATCTCCAAACCCATGGTGTCAGTGAAGCGAAATGGCAACAATTTCCCACTCTGGTCAAAAGTTATTTCAGGAGTTTTACTCTGAAAGGTAAAATGTTGTTTGTAAAACACCTCATTGGAATAATATACTCAGATAGCACAAACATTCTGAGATGGTCAAGCAACCACCTTTGCTGAGTTGACACAGAATGACCCACCGATATCTGGCTGCCAGAGATGGCCCACTAATGGTCACATTTGGTCCTCATATTGGCTGCCAGTGGCAGTCCAGAAGAGTGCTGTAATTCATTGCTGTGTGTGGGCCATGTGAAAGTGGAAGGTGTGGCCCACCTCCGGGCCAGGCAAATTTTGTTGACCGGGTATGATTACCCACTGACAGATTAATCATGTTACCTCCAAGAATTATTTATTTTCTCCTAACTTCCAATTTATTAGATTGATTTATCAAGATATAGACAATAAACAATTCAGCATTTGAAAATAGGAGCAAAATGTTTGTGGACATACACACATTTGTGTGTTCGATTCAATTCACAATACGAACACACACACACATACACACACACATGCACACACACATGCACACACACATGCACACACACACTCATACCATTACCAAAATGGCATATCACTGTACTATATGCTGCATACAACCTGGGATACACCATTGCTGGATAATTTAATTTTGGCTCTGGCTCAAAATCAAAAAATTTAAAATTAGGCCTTACAGTTATTCACAGCTGCTAACATGCTTTTACCCAATCTGTAAGCATTTTTTTCAAAACCTCTAAATACAACAAAACAATAGTCTGTTGTCAACACCTGTCAACCTATCCAATTGCAATTGAAATTGGAGATGGTTTGTCTATTTTTTTCTTTTCTGTTCTTTTCTGTTTATTCAAGAATTATCATCTACGTAACCGTTGTGCAGCTGTTATTCTTGAAGTAAGGGTTTTGTACTGTATTTGAGGTTTTGGACATTAGATTTCCATTTCTGGCACGCCGTGTTTAAGCATTTGCAAATCAGCCATGTAAGATACATAATTTTGGTGTTAATCCTGTATGTAAAGAAAATGTAAACATTATAGAAATGCATCCATTGACCGCATATAGTGTGAAAAGAGCAAGAAATGTGTCAACTATATGGCCAGAACAGGTAGATGGTGTGCAAATTGTATTGTAGAGTTTTGAAAATGAGGCTGATGATCGGACAAAAGCTTGTTAGCCATTGACAAAATATGTTATATGTTATAATGGTGCTCAATTTAGAAAATGTGCATTATTTTTTTTTCTAAATACAGTGTTAATTTACAAAATAGACTTCACAATTTAGTCAATGAGCATACTTTCTCTTAAAAAAAACCGAAATAGTTTGTAGTGTATAGTACAGCAGTATGTAACTTTGGAAACAGCCATTGTCTAGAATTGTTCATTTCATTTTTGATTTGTCAACTTACATTTTTTGTTACACTTCTGGCTTCATCACCACTGCCTGCACCTGCTATTGCTTTCAGACACATGCGTCCATGGAATGTGTAGTTGATGGAGTTGATTAAGCTGGATTTTCCTGCACCAATTGGCCCAACTAACAGGAACCGAAGTGCCTCTGAGTTACTAGGGTTAAAGTTCTCCAGGTAGTCTTTCACTTCGGAACTACTGTGAGTGACACACACATAAAGAAGGTGCTTGGGGGCCATATTTGTGCAACTATATACTTTTGCCTGCTTGCATTTTACAGTCAGCCAGACAAAGCAGCCCCAAAATTCCCGTACACATTACACTGACCAACACACTAAGTTTTTCACTCTGATGTGTATTTCGGATACATAAAAAAAAATAACAATAAAAAAAACATTTTAATAGCACCCTCATCAAGAAAGCTGATTCTGGAAAAAGATATTCTGTTGTTAATGTTCATCAAAACTTTCTGTCATGGATTTGCTTCACACTTTATGTGAATAATGCTACTATACCCAGGACCTATAATGTAAAATATTGTATCGTCTGTAGTTTTTGAGATACGGGGTCTTAAAAAAGGGGGTCATGTCTAAATATAATGGAGCTTTGAAAAAATGTCCATGTTCCATAAGGAGATTCCATGCTACATTTCTGAAACTTTCAGGAACTATTCCATTGTAGTAGAAGTCTTTAAATTCTGAGATTGTTGTTTTACAGTTGCACATTTGCCAAATAAAACTTTGCTGAAAATGGCAAGAAAATTATATGATATTTTTTTCTATGTATTTCTGACTGCTATATCCTGAATGACAAGTTTTACACACAAGAATTACACACAAGAATTACACACAAGTTATTGTACATTCTTTACAAATAGGTAGATGTGTGGTATAAATGAAATCTTTTTAGTTGTGAAAGTTAGTTGTGAGACATTAAAGATGACATAAATAAATTAGGACCTATACTTTAAGTACTTTTTCCCAAGGTATGACAAAGTATACCGTAACAACAATGACACCACCACAAAACCCATGTTTTATTTTGCATATTCACAAAATATGGGATTGGTACCCTTAGCCAAACCACAAAGATTACTATATCAAAGATGGGTTTCATGGTCATGATTGTTTTTTTCTGCCTTGGTTGCTACGTGTCTTTGTTTATTTGGTCCCTTGGTTATTATGCCCTGCTTTGTTTACATAGACATGTGCTCCTGGGCTTAGTTTCTGCCCCTCCCTTCATCCAACAATAAGGCTTTTCATTGGGTATTTTGTGTCCACCTCTTCCTTGTGCGTACATATGGCTACAAAATAAAGTAAAGTATATCCATAATAATTTTACAGCTATCTGTAGTGGAGGGGTAGTGGAAGAGATGACAGATCCTGACATGAATGTGGCTAAATTTTCACATTGTTATTATTGTTATTATTATTATTATTATTATTAGGGTCTGTTGTTTGATGTCAAAAACTGCTTCTTTGAGTAGGATAAAAATTAAAGTGGGTAAAGGGCAGAGACACAGTTCAGTGAGGGGAGGGGCTGTGGCACAAGGAAGAAAAGCACATGACTACATAAATAAAACAACACATGGTGAGCAAGGCAGAAAAAAATATGTTGAAAGCAATTAAAAACATTTCTTAGTGGCTGTGTGGCAACAGACTTTGTCATACCTGGAGAAAACAAACTTAAAGTTTGGATCCAATTTGATCTTTCTCGATCTTTTGGAAGCATTCCTTCATTTCAAGAATGCACTATAACTGAAGTGTAATAGATTGAATTATAACAGATCCCATATGTTTCAATGTGGAAACATCGTCATCAAAAGTTGCCACTATTTTGTCTTTATGCCATTTCCAGTAATCCATTACTTGGCAATTATTACACTCTGAGCCAAAATAATTTATAGTTCAGAATGTCTACATTTTTGCAACATTGCCTAAAATTTTTAATTGTCTAGCATGTGAAAGTAATGGACAACTGAACATAATAAAGTTAAAAAACGCGTTTTTCCTTGAACATGACCCTGTTTTTTAGGGCCAAATATCTCAGATACTAAACTAGATTAACTAAGTCCCCCTCCAAGGGCCGCAGACCTACCATTTTTTTCTTCTGGGTTTCAAAAATCTGAAACTCTGAATATGCAAATGTAGCCCTGCCAATGTCGCCACCCATCTTTGCTTAGATAGGTTCCTGCCCTAATCAATCAAAGCTTGAGCACGACTTCTTAGAAACAACGGAAAGTTTCAGCCTTCATCAGATGAGCCACAAACGATTCAGATAATGTGAGCTGGCAAACAGCTATCAGTTCGTAACAGTTGGAATAAATATAGCCTAAATGTTTAACCTTCGGCTAGACAACATTTACAAACAGCTATGTGAACTTTGTTTTCAGTTGGTTTACCTTACTTACTTCCCCTTGCGCCGGATGAGAGGCATTTTGAACATAATATTCACACCGGGGAAACGGAAAACTCCACTCCACACACGACACTCTCCAAAATGTTGTGTTGGTTAACTCATCGTGGGACGTTCTCCGGGAAGCAGAACATTTATCTGCAGGAAGATAGTCAACGAAAGATAACAAAAAAACAATGTAGTTTTTTCAGTTCCTGACAAATATTTTCAGCAGTAGCTTAGAAGATCAAGGCACAGGCTGCATGAAACTACACACAAAGGCAGCTTCCAAAATGCACAGAATATTTTTTGTAGCCAATGCATAACAAGATGCATATGTCTCAATCATAACCCATTAGCTTCATGTTCAGTTTATTGTGTAGCTGCAGATTTGCATACACAATATAGAAATATATAGATTGATAATGAATAGCATCAATATAAATACATAGAGTCAGGTTAGGTCAAGAGATAACTTTATTATAAATAGCTAAAATACACATATTTGGAGCAGCAACAACAAAAATACCTACTGAAAATAAATAAATACAAGAAAACTGAACTGTACTACTAGGGTGGGGGAAGGGACAAAAGGTGTTTGAAAACAGAACATGAAGAGTAGAACTACCAGGATGACCTTCATGCAGATCTCATATATATTGCTTTAATTGGTTGATGCTCAACCTTTCGATGAGACCTATGAAGGAATTGATTTGATTTGGAGGTCAGACGAGATGAGAATCTTGTTAGACTGTAAGTTTCAATCACTTCCCCAAGTCTGACCTGCGACAAAGAGGACCTGCGACAAAGAGACCCTAACCCAACAGTGTTTGTGTACTCAAGATCAACTCCAAATGAGATTAGCTGTGTGTCTGAATCTGGAAAGGGGAAGGCAGATAACAGCCATTAATGTTAGAATGGGGGTAACAAAGGTGACTCAACTTGGACCATCATGGCCAGACAACTACCGATAGTGAATTAGCATGTCTACAGGAAGGAGGTGATCACCTAATCACCACCCTGCCACACCTGAAGCCAGACAAGATCATCAAAGGATATTTGTAATTAGCCACCTCATTGTTAACTATTGATGACTCCATGGTATATATGGTAGGGGACCTCAGTTGATCATTGTTCACTCCGATGCTGGTGTTCCCATAGTATCTTTGTATGCTATGTTACTACCTTTTCTCAGAATAAAGACTACTGACTTGAGAAGACGTCCTGTTTCCTTACACCTATTATGGGCTTGCTGTGTAATATAAAACCAAATATAGGCATACATGTGAAGAGCCTGTAGATAGACTTTAACAAGTTGGCAAAACTGATGGTTGAGTCAGATAAAGTGGATCGGGACAGTGTTGTGTCTAATTGGTTTGTGTCATCAGAATCAGTATAAACCAAGGGCACTTCTAAGCGTCTTTTTTAGGGGGAGGCTTATCTTTCAAAGGGTTAGAAGATGATCGTGCCAAGTTGGTATTCATGTTGCATCCAAAGAAATGAGTAGATGGTTTCACCTGAATACTTGGAAGAATAAAAATGTGGGCATTCTACGTATCTAACATAATAAAGTCAGTTTGGTAAGTGGAGGGTGGTGACTAAATGGCTTAATCTTTTCCACAAATTTCACAAGCTGCATTGCATTATTTGGTCATAAAATGTATTGTAATGTGATTTTCCTCATGAGAAGTCACAAGTAGCATACTTATCAAACATAGTGTACTGAAGCTAATACTACAAAATAAATAGCTATGAGACCAGACTATGAGCAGTGAAGGCTAAAATATCTTAGCACAAACCTTTTTCCATCTTAACCTAATGTTGGGTCTAGCCCAGGGGTCTTCAACGTTTTTCAGGCCAGGGACCCCCAAACTGCTGGGGGGCTGGAGCAGGGACCCCCATATATATATAGTTGGCTGTTGTTTTTAATAAAATTGCGCCTAGTATTGTGTGTGAACATAGCTACACTGTTATTGTACATGTAATACAATTGAAATAATACACATGTTAATGTATTCATGTTTTTATTTTAAACATGTGCAAGATACAGGGTGGCCCTGCCACTTATATTTATAACACATCTTGCATAACACAGGCCTATTAAAAAAAAATCACATTTTAACCAAAAAAGGAGGGTGCAACGAGGGTGGCCATGCCACTGCCTTTTATGCTTTTATGCTTTTATCCTTGGGACAATGGAGGTGGTCAGAGGGTCATATCATCCTCAGGCTGCAGCCTTGACCTGTATTTATTCTTCAAGTAGGTGAGTGATGAAAACCCACTTTTGCAAAGGTATGTTGTTGCAAAGGGCAAAAGGCTCATCATAGCTTTAGCTACCAATTGTGGAAAGTCTTTCTGGCAAGAGATCCAGAACTGGGTGAGTGGTTTTGTGTAATATATGTGCTTGAACGTGCTGTCAGTGGATAGTTCGATCAGCTGATCCTCCTCTTCCACTGTCAGGTGTGTGCAATCTTCTTTGTTGTCTGTGAATGGACACAGTACCCATGTCTTATTCCTTCGCCAGGAGTCAGCCTCAGAAAAGTAGTGCCTGTATTGTCCCTTGAGCGCCTCCAGATGCGCGACAATTGCGCGACAATTGCGCTTGTTACGGGGGGCGAGAGCGCAGCAGAATCGCCCAGCTCATGCACAGAAGGAAACATGGAGAATGTTTTCTCACCGATGCGCTCCCTCCATCTTTTAATTTTTTTCATAAACCCTTCCATTTTGTTATAGATGTGAATGGCAAATGTGTTGCGACCTTGCATTGAACTGTTAAGTTTGTTCAATTCGGCGAAGATATCAACGAGGTAGGCAAGTTTGGTTACCCAAACGGCGTCACTGAAAAGGTCAGCCAGCTCTGTGCGCTTTTGCAGAAGTAAAAACTCCCGAATGGAGTTGCGTAATTCAAACACACGTGACAACACTGTTCCACGCGAAAGCCATCGAACATCGGAATGGTACAGGAGCGCAGTGTGTTCCTCTCCTTCGTCCGCGCAGAGATTTGAAAAGACGCGTTTGCAATGCGCTCTTCTTGACTAAATTGACCACTTTAACTACCGAATCCAAGACATCCGCCAGTTCAACGCTAATCTCTTTGGCAACAAGTGACTCTCTGTGTAGCATACAGTGAGTCCATATTACTTGCGGAGAGACATCCCTTACCAGCGCGATAAGTCCACTTTTCAAACCTGCCATGGGCCTTGCACCGTTGGTGCACAGCGCAATGCATTTTTCCCATGCAATGTCACGTTCTCTGAAAAAAACGTCGATCACTTTGAAGATTTCTGAACTAGATGTGCGCTGAGGAAGGCACTTACAAAACAAAAATTCCTCCTTCATGTCCTCTCCATCTACAAAGCGCACGAAGGCCAGGAGCTGGGCGCAACATCTGTTGACTCGTCTAATTGTAGTACAAATGCATCTGCCATCCTCAGCTTCTCTATCAGTTGCACCCTCACGTCAGATGCCACCTCTTCTATACGGCGAGCCATGGTTGTGTCTGAGACCGGAATGATTTTTAGTTTATTAATGTCAATATCATCCCCATACATTGTTTTACACGTCAGTTACGAGAGGCCATTTTATGTACTTCAATTCAGGTCGTGGGTATGTTGACATGAGTGCCTTCCATGTGTTGCTGAACGCGCAGGCGTACTGGCTGAAGATGACGTATTTTCCTACATTTCTCCGTTCACCATAATATGTTGGATTTGTGTTAATGTGTATTTAAATAAATGTTAACCTGTTTGGGAAATGAATGAAAAGAATGTTTCATGTATATATTCTTATTTACATGTATTTTTATTTTTTTAAGTAAAATCAACCAGCGATTTCACGACCCCCCTGCAGTACCTCCGTGACCCTGTTTGGGGTCGCGACCCCCCTGTTGAAGACGTCTGGTCTAGCCTGTAACTTGTAACCTTGTTGGATGTACCTTATTAGTACCATCCAGAAGAAAGCTCTAGCATTTCAAATTTACTTCAAGGAAGTAGAATGTATATAACAGACCTGTTGATTACCATTCATCTGGGACAACTTTCAGTGTATTTAGTCGAGTCGGTCGACTCGGTCATGGTGACCGAGAGGCCCTTCACGGTAATCACTTGAAGGGATAAGACTAAGGTAAAGTCTTCCAGATTCTCACTAGTACAGTTACAGAACTGAATGAAAAACTAAAGCAGTAATAAGTTTTTATTTGCAACGTTTTTAAAATATTTTTAAATAATTTACAGACATATATTTGTAGGTTGCTTGGCGTTGTTACAAGGCAACCCAGATAAATGCAAGATCAGGGCATCATTTTTGTCCATACCTGCATCCCCTTTAGTGATAACCTAACCTCACACAGCCACACCCCCATCCCAGCATTCATAGCCAAAGTAAAACTTATATCAACATCTGCCAGAACTAATAAATCAAGTTACATTTTGTAATGTAATGGTAATCTGTATATTCTTGTGCCAAATTCCATTGATTATAAAACATACTATACCTTTTCATCCAGCAGTTTGCACTTGACCTACTAAGTTTAGTTCCTGATATAGGCCACAGTGCTGTGTAAAGGTTTGTGAACCCCTTTGAGGTACCTAGTTCTTTGTATCGTCTGACCATAGAATGTTATCTGATTATCACATTATTTCTGCATTATTTGCAGAAAGATTGTGTGCAAAAGTAAGTGAAACTTTTGGATTAATCAGTGGTTGAACCTCCTTAGGCAGGAATGATCTCAAGTCATAACTGTCAATCAGATCTGCACAACTCTGGCAGGAGTTATTTCAGCCGCTTCTTCTGTCACCGCATATGAATGCATTTTCCTTTTTGAATGTTTTATGGATGTTTTCAAAAAAAATGTTGCAAAAGGTAATAAAAAAGGTAATAATTTCTTTTGTGGTATTAGCATGAGGACACAGTAGGCTACTCATGACTTCTCATGAGGAAAATCAGATTATGTTTTATGACCAAATAATGCGATGGAACAAAAGACGCTTGGAGGTGCATTAGGTTGATACTGATTCTCACGACACATACCAATTTGACAGAACACTTTCCAGATCCACTTTATCCGAATCAGCTATTATCCTCACCAACTTGTATCTATATGCTCTTCACATGCATGCCTATATTTGGTTTTATATTACACAGCAAGCCCATAATAGGTCTCATCGAAAGGTTGAGCATCAACCAGTAAAAGCAGTGTATGTGTGTGTGTGTGTGTGTGAGATTTGCAAGAAGGACACCCTGGTAGTCCTACTCTTCACAATCTGTTTTCAAACACCTTTTTTTCCTACCTACCCTAGTAGTACAGTTCAGTTTTCTTGTATGTATGTATGTATGTATGTATTTATTTATTATTATTTCTTTTCAGTAGGGATTTTTTGATGTTGCTTAGCTATTTATAATAAAGGTATCACCTGACTCTGTATATTTACATTCACACCATTCATTATAAACTTTCTATTTCCATTTCTATATTGTGTATGCAAATCTGCAGCTACACAATAAACTGAATGTGAAGCTAATGGGTTATGACTGAGACATATGCATCTTGTTATGCATTGGCTACAAGAAAATATTCTGTGCATTTAGGAAGCTGCCTTTGGGTGTAATATCATGCAGTCTGTGCCTTGATTTCCTAAGCTAGTGCTGAAAATAATTGTCAGGAACTGTAAAAACTACATTGTCAGTTATCTTTCTCTGACTATCTTCCTGCAAATAAATGTTCTGCTCTCCGGAGGACATCCCACGGTGCGTAAACCAACACAACATTTTGGATAGTGTCAGTGCGTGGAGTGGAGTTTTCCGTTTCCCCGGTGAGAATATTATGTTCAAAATGCCTCTCACTCGGCGCATGTTGAAGTAAGTAAGGTAAACCAACCGAGAACAAAGTTTACATAGCTATTTGTAAATATCTCGCCGGGGGTTGAACATTTAGGCTATATTTATTTCAATTGTTACGAACGGATAGTCATTCTCTACTTGTGTAATCAGCTCGCATGCACTGAATTGTTTGTGGCTGACGGAGACTGAAACTTGTCGTGTCTGAGAAGTCATGTTCAAGCTTTGATTGATTAGGGCAGGAACCTATCTTGGCAACGGTGGGTGGTGACATTGGAAGGGCTATATTTGCGTATTTATAGTTTCAGATTTTTGAAACCCAGAAGAAAATAATGGTTGGTCTGAATCAGCCTCTGAAGGGTGACTTTAAATAGACATTTGATTCAAGCATGAAACTATCATGTGCGACGGATATATAATATTATATTAATGTAACAGGCCACATTATTTTTTGACTTCATGGCTGGTTGCATGAAACGGAGCAGAGAAACGCAATTGGCCCTTGGACCCTGATTTACACAGATGGTTCATTTCAAACTGTCTGGTAGCATTTGATATAAGAAAGAAGGAAACAAAGAGAATGCTGATAGCCCACCACATATGCACTTCACTAATGAAAAATGATAAAGTAGACTTACAACCAAGACACCCTTCGCCAGGGTCTGTTATACTCTGTTAAAATAAAAAGAAATGAATAAAATTTAAACCTTGGACATAATCATCATTAAGACCACTAGCATATTTATTCATACAATACAGTTTTCACCAAGATGACTGCAAATTTAAACTGTAGCATACAATATCACCTATAATTTTCTTCCTGTTAAAAGGTACAGGGGTCATTCCGTGTGAAATGACACCTGATCCTTTTGAATTTGCTTCATACTTTAGGTGCCCAATGCCATTCCACCTGTTACCACCACGACCTGGAGTGGGTGTGGTCTTGTATCATTTACCCCTGTGATGGGATTAAATACAGCACATCAGACATTCGTGGCAATGGCGTTTCTGCATCATTTATTCTGCACAATCAGTTAAACATAAGTAAAAGCATAAATCAACAATAAAGTCCATAATGCATCTGACTGTCTTACAGCAACTCATTTCAAAACTATGGACCAGTGGAACTCATTTACTTTACATATTGGCGATGGTCATACATTGGCTTAACACAGTACCAATACACTCAGTTAACATGGTACTGATGCACTCTCATTCATATAACATTGCATAGATACAAATACATTTTCTTAACAAAATATAGGCGCAAATGCACTCAACATGACACACGAGACTTTGATAACCTGTTTGTTAACATTTACACATTTTCACCAGAATACTCTTCTGAACCAAAAATATCACACATGGAGTTCTTTTGCCAAGTTACAAAATACAGCGCGACATATCACGTTCCTGAGCCAATGAACTCATACTAAGTGTGCTCACTTCGACTTATTATGCTTACTCAGTCAACTCTCTCCAAACTTCTGGTTTTCTGTCACCACATTAACACTATGAACTTCAGTAAACATTCAAATTACGACAATCTGTCACAATTTTACTCAGCTTCATTATTTAAGCAACTTAGAAAAACACATCCTTGCACATTTGTTTTGTTACAAAAGCGCGCGCGAATATTTCTTTACTCCATATACATTCAGTGGACAGGGCTAACTACCTGGGTTTTAGCAGCTAGCGTCCGTATGAAGTTTTACACAATTCGGTACACAAACTTTCATTACAGTTTTCGTTCAGACAAACCACCTCAAGCAAACATGCCTATGACTCACTCGGGTTTGAGTACACAACTTGTTTTTAAAGAAAAGACACGATTTTACTGACCTGTGATGGGATTAAATACAGCACATCAGACATTCGTGGCAATGGCGTTTCTGCATCATTTATTCTGCAGTTGCGCCTCTGGCCACGTTCAGATCCCATCACCTACAGCACCCCCCCCCTGGCTTAGATATGCCAAGCCATTTATCAATTGGTAGACACCATGTACAAATAACGTAGACACAACAAAAAAAGAAAACAGTAGGATATGACCCCCTTTTTTTTATATTTTACCTTGCAGAATATGTGTTTCTTTTTAAAATCTTGACTCAAATGTTAATGAACTAAATGAATTACTTGCCTTCTTACTAATTATTTATATATAATGTGTGTGGTGTATCATGTACGCATGAGTTTAAGCAAAATTGCCTTACTGTACGAGACCAACCCGTTACACATCCATCAGCAATTGTGCACATTTTTAACATTCTGAGATATTGGGCCCTAAAAAACAGGGTCATGATCATGGAAAATGTGTTTTTAACTTTATCAAGTTCAGTTACTGTCACATTACTTTCACACACTTCATGCTAGACATTTGAAATGTTCAGGCAATGTTGCAGACATGGAGACGTTCTGAACTGTAAATTATTTTGGCTCAGAGTATAATAACTGCCAAGTAATGGATTACTGGAAATGGCATGGATACAAAATGGTGGCAACTTTTGATGACAATGTTTACACATTGAAACATATTGGATCTGTTATAATTCAATATATTACACTTCAGTTATAGTGCATTCTTGAAATGAAGGAATGTTTCAGAAAAAAAACAAACCTTTTGATTTATGACAATTTAAAATTGAGAAAGATAAAATTGGATCCAAACGTTAAGTGTGTTTTCTAGTCTATCACAAAAACAAAGCAGCCACCAAGAAATGTTTTTAATTTCTGCATGCGCAAAATTTTAAATTGGAACCCATCTAGGAAACTACATAAAATAGTCTGTCAAACCTAGCTTTCAATGTATGAGGTGATTGTTTTTTTTTCTGCCTTGCTAACCATGTGTTGTTTTGTTTATGTAGCCATGTGCTTTTGTTCCTTGTACCACAGCCCCTCACTGAACTGACATGTGTCTCTGCCCTTTATCCATTTTAAATTTTAGTCTTACCAAAGAAGCAGTTTTGACAGACAATAATAATAAAAAGAAGAAGAAGAAGAAGAAGAAAAATGTGAACATTTAGCCACATTCATATCAGGATCTGTCATCTTTTCCACTACCCCTCCACTACAGATAGCTGTAAAATAATTCATACTTCACTTTATGTTGTAGGCCTATGGTTCTGCTCTGCTATGCTCACGTCTGGGGAAATGTAAGCTGATCAGTCTCTTTCTTCGTCTATAGTCAAATTTCTTTATGGTTTATGTATTTGTTTTTTTCCCCCATCAAATTAGACACAGAGCAGTGTGACAGGAAAATGACTGGGAGACAGACAGGGAAGGATAGGGAAATGTCCACAAGCTGATTTCTTCAAGACATGAATGGCTTTGCCAATATAATGGCATGCTCTCAGGAAGTTGTCCAACAACAACAGATACAGACATCTTTCTAACATGTCCTTCAAACACATAGAAAGTCAGTAACACAAAGTGTACCCTCCACACTTCAATATGCAAGCAGAGATATGAATAACTGACACACCACTGTCTTCTCCTTGATTAGAACAAAACAAACTTAAAGCAGTTCAACTCATATATTCTTTCTGAACAAGAACTACAACTGCTCTCAACAATACATGGCAGCTGTATCCAATAAAAGCACATAAAGCATCATTACCATTATAACAGCATTGCCAGATAGAGCGCAGCCTAGATTCTTTCTGTACACTTCTCCATTATGCTGGCTGCGACGCTAGCCTTCTGAGCTATGGTGGCTGAGATACTAGCCTTCTGAACTATGGTGGCTGTGATCTCAAGGCCATGCCCACAACCATGCCACTACAGCCCAATCAAAAAGTCATTACCCATGAGCCCTAGGACCTGATGAGACATAGTAAGATTTTACTTTCTATTGTCTATGCTATGATTTTAATATTTTAACCAAGACCTATTTTTGAGTGGCTGCAATGTGAGTACAGTGAGAATGTATGTCACAACTCTCTCAACTTTGTCACCTTAATGAAGCCAAGGGTAATATCATGTCCGACCAGTTGTGTAACTCATAGTTACCATGGAAATGATCTTTTCATTTTCTTGATGATTTCTTTGCGCTACTGATCTGCTGATGGAGAGATTCTATGTCTGTTTGCAATTTATCTGTTCATTTGATTTTATGATGGAAGAAGATGGTGAAAGCAAATAAACCTAAGTCTGAGGACAAGGATAAGTGAGTGAAGCCATAATTGATAGAAATGAGGAAGTCAAAAAACTGTGTCAAATTCAGTTAATTCAAGCAATTCATAGATGACATAAATGATTTGCAATGTATCAGTATTTAGTCAGGTTAGATGGGTCCGTGATGGCAAATCAGTATGCTGTCCCACCTACTCGAGTTTGACCCCCATTTTAGTGATCAACTATGAGAAGTTTGCATGCATTTCTTTAGGACATGTTGACGTTACAGCTATACCTACAATGTGGGTGGCAAAGGATGGCATTTAAATGTTTGAAGCAATTTTTTCATTTTGCTGATTGGTTGTATCTCCGACAGTCCGGATGATTTATTCAATAGTATAGGCCTACCTTCTTTACATCCTGTGACATCCTATTGAGTAGACCTTAGTGTATGAAAAGTAAATTAGGCTGCAATATCCGCAACAGTTATTCCACAGTAGCCAGGGTTAATTTGAAATAGCTTTTGAGATTTTTCACAAAATCCAATTTGTGACAGCTTTCTAAACAACTGAGCATTGTAGCATGGTGCCATTATTAACAACAACAACAACAAAATTTGTGATTAATCATTGTACAAGAGCAGGCAAAAAGAGCATAAACATTAAAAGGGAACCAAAATGAGAAAAACTCTTTGGCTAAACACAAAAGGAAGAGGCGGACACAAAATACCCAGTGAAAAGCCTAATTGCTGAATGAAGGGAGGGGCAGAAACTAGGCCCAGGAGCACATGACTGTGTAAACAAAGCAGGGCATAGTAACCAAGGGACCAAATAAACAAAGACACCTAGCAACCAAGGCAGAAAAAACAATGACCAAAACCATGAAAATCATCTTTGATAAAGTAATTTATGCGGTTTGGCTAAAGGTACCAATCCCATATTTTTTGAATATGCAAAATAAAACATGGGTTTTGTGGTGGTGTCAGTTTTTTCATGGTATACTTTGTCATACCTTGGGAAAATGTACTTAAAGTACAGATCTTCATTTATTTATGATTTATTATTATTATTATCATTATTATTATAATTATTATTTATTTATTTATTTATTTATTTTGATTCATACCACACATCTACCTATTTGTATGGAATGCACAGAAATACTAAAGATCTCAGACACCATAATAGAGAAGTTTACAGAAAGAAACTAAGCCACTTGTTAAACATTAACATCATGCTAGGCTGTTGTAACAGCATTGGTACTTTATATGCCTTTTTTGGATATATGTATTGATGGAAGCGATAATAATGTCTGTTGAAACACTATATTGATTGTGTCTTTTGAATTGCTTTTAGCTTGTTTAATTCTTATTGAAGGAAATTTGGTAGATGGTTACAGTTTACAGTCTTATGTGAAGTTTATGTCTTTGCATGTTCAGTGAAGTGTGGAGGCTGAGTTATTGGCTGTCTGTGGATCTAAATGAGAGGAAGAGGTCCAGATCTGTTATTGTTTGTTATTGTATTGGACAGCTTACTAAGAATCTGCCGTAATATTGGCAAGCATGTCCGTATCTCGAATATCACCGTTCAAATCCACCTGTGGATATTCTTTATTATTATTATTATTATTATTATTATTATTATTATTATTATTGTCTGATAGCAGAACCGCTTCTTTGGTAAGGCTAAAAATTAAAGTGGATAAAGGGTGGAGACACAGTTAACTGAGGAGAGGGGCTGTGGCACAAGGAACAAAAGCACATGGCTACATAAACAAAACAACACATTGTTAGCAAGGCAGAGAAAAACAATCACCCCATACCTTGAAAGATAGATTTGACAGACTATTTTATGTAGTTTCTTTTTGGGTACCAATTTGAAATTTTGTGCATGCAGACATTAAAAATATTTCTTAGTGGCTGTATCTTTGTTTTTACGGTAAACTTTGTCATACCTGGAGGAAACACACTTAAATTTTGGATCCAATTTGATCTTTCTCAGTTTTAAATTGTCATAAATCAAAAGGTTTGTTTTCTTTCTAAAGCATTCCTTCATTTCAAAAATGCACTGTAACTGAAGTGAAATATACTGAATTATAACAGATCCCTTATGTTTCAATGTGGAAACATTGTCATCAAAAGTTGCCACTATTTTGTCTTTATGCCATTTCTAGTAACCCATTACTTGGCAATTATTACACTCTGAGCCAAAGTAATTTACAGTTCATAACGTCTCCATGTCTGCAACATTGCCTGAAAATTTCAATTGAAATATGTGAAAATAATGGACAACTAAACTTAATAAAGTTAAAAAACACATTTTCCCCATGACCATGACCCTGTTTTATAGGGCCCAATATCTCAGATACTAAAATAGATAGAAGGTTAAAATTTTGCACAATTGCTAATGGGTACAATGGCATTGGACACCTGAAGTATGAAGCAAATCCAAGAGGATCATGTATGCATTTATGCATTTGTTGATTTCACACGGAATGAGCCCCATGTGTTTTGCTGTTGTTGCAAAATGCAAGCTAACCACATAGTCTATAGAGGCCATGTCATTTGTCATAGCCGATGTGCATGCACTCAGGCAACAGTGGTTGTTCAAAATCAACACATGGGTTAATGCAGGCTGAAGTTAGCAATCATGGATATTTGGAGATAATTTCATGTCAAACAGTTGTGTCTGTTGCTAGCGATTAGCAGTCTGGCTGATATAATGTTACTTGATGATCAGCAACAGTGTTATTAAACTCTGTACACTGGGTCAGCATTGTGTAGAATGAACCAGCTTATTGCACTGAGCAAAAGCAGTAAATGAAACTGGCCAGCCTTGAGCAGAGCAGAACGCAAAGTGGCGTACTGCTGGCGATGTGAAAGCTGTGTAAGAGTTGTGACACTGCAACAAGGCTTTTCGAGTCACTGGGAGTATGTGAGAGGGAGAGTGGCTACAGCGGTTAGAGTGGCAGAAGGCTGCTGTGCTGCATTTAAAGATATCTTTAGTATTCCTTGTTTAAACAACACCAAACTTGGCACTGCACACCAGCATGCCTTTAGCAAGACCCGTACCAAATTTGAAGTCAGTCAGATGAGTGGTTCAAGAGTGTGTGGAACGGACAGGCAGGCAGACAGACAGATGTTTCTTGCATTAATAGATACAGTGCTCAGCATAAATGAGTACACCCCCTTTGAAAAGTAACAGTTTAAACAATATGTCCATGAAAACAAAAAAACATTTCCCAAATTTTCGCACACTAAGTTTAATATCACATCTGCGTAACATACAACACAAAAGTTTGCATAATAATATAACTTAGATTACATATTTTTCAGTTTTACTCAAATTAGGAGGGAGCAAAAATGAGTACACCCCACTAAAAGCCTCAGGGCAAAGCAAGATTTTAGACTACAAATGTCTGATTTACCGAGAATTCAACCACAGGTGAGTCTAATTATTCAATTAGTCCAGCAGATAGTTGACTATAAAAGGGTGTTACTCTAAGAAAACCCCTCCCCATTTCCTGCTGTCAGCAATGGCACCATATTGAAGAGAAATGACACAAGACCTGAGAAAGCAAATTATTTCCTCACACCAGAAAGGTAAAGGCTACAAGAAGACCAGCCAAGCTTTACTTATTAATCAGAATACTGTAGCAAAAGTGGTACAAAGATTTAAGACAAAATGGAACTGCTCCATGTCACAGAAACATCCTGGTTGTCAGCGGAAGTTAACGCCTTGACAGGAACGTCTTCTGATGAGAAGGGCTGAAGAAAATCAGCACACAAGTTCACTACAGTTAGCTAAAGAAGTAGAAAGCTAAATGGGGGTGACTGTTTCCCATGACACAATACGCCGTACACTGCAGAGGAATGGCATGCATGGATGTCGTCCACGAAAGAAGCCTCTCCTAAAGCCCAGGCACAAAAAAGCCCGCCTAGAGTTTACCAGGGCCCATGCTGACAAAAATGAAGGCTACTGGGACTCTGTATTGTGGAGTGATGAGACCAAAATTAATGTTTTTGGAACTGATGGCTTCAAAACTGTATGGCGTTGCAAAGGTGAGGAATACAAAGAAAAATGCATGGTGCCTACAGCGAAGCATGGTGGTGGCCTTACGTGGGACTGCATGAGTGCTACTGGTGTTGGGGAGCTGCATTTCATTGATGGCATCTTGAATTCAGAGATGTATTGCTCTATACTGAAAAAGAAAATGCTACCATCACTCCGTGCACTTGGTCGTGGTGCACTTTTCCGACATGACAATGATCCTAAACACACATCTAAGGCCACTCTCAGCTTTCTGAAGAGGAACAGGGTGAGAGTGATTCAGTGGCCAAGCATGTCACCTGATCTGAACCCAATTGAACACATATGGGGAATTCTGAAAAGACAAGTGGATCATCACAGCATCCAGTCTCTAAAACAGGTCATCATTGAAGAATGGAAAAAGATTGATGTTGCAAAATGTTGCCAACTTCAATCCATGCCCAGAGGACTTGGTGCCATCATTAAAAATCATGGCGGCCATACAAAATACTAGATGCAGTAGTTTTGTTGGGGGTGTACTCATTTTTGCTGCCCCCTAATTTGAGTAAAATTGAAAAATATGTAATCTAAGTTATATTATTAAGCAAACTTTTGTGTTGTATGTTACGCAGATGTGATATTAATCTTAGTCTGTGAAAATTTTGGAAATATTTTTTGTTTTCATGGACATTGTTTAAAATGTTACTTTTCAAAGGGGGTGTACTCATTTATGCTGAGCACTGTAGATGATGTCTCATTTACAAATTTATACTAGACATTTCAGGAAACGTACAACATTTGTGGTATTGCAAGAACGACAGGCCACTGCTATCAGTGTTGTTACTTGTTACTCTCAAACAATGATTACAGCTCTGATAACAGCTCTGTGGTCACGTACAACTTCTAATTCGAGAAAGCCAAGGTAAAAATGGTTTTCCATGCTAAAAATAGTGTTACCCTCTAAATTCAAATTCAAGTGCCATCAATAACTTACCCAGTGTTTCAGCCTTAGCAGAACCTGACACCTTGCCACCAGAGTTCCACAGCTCTAAGGTGTATTCACCCTCATCCTCTTCTCTGGCATCCTTGATGATCAGTTTGAAGACATTTCCTGATTGTGTGAAGGTGATCTTGTCACCATTTTCCACTTTCTCACCATTCTTCATCCATGTGCCAGAAACATCACAGTTTGCCTCCCATTGAAAAAGGATGTCATCTCCTTTTTTCACTTGTTGGTCTACAAAAATATGAAACAATTTAGATAATAGAGATACCAGTATCCATAAAATGTATAACTTGTAAATCCTTTTTTTCCTAAACACCCTACATCATCAAAACATAAGAAGTGAGATGTGCTCAATCAGACATTAGACATCACATTAAGGCAACATTATTGACAGGTCATAGGAAAAAAAAATGATTGAAAACATTTTTCTGTCTAAGGCTATGTTTACATGTAGCGAAGTATTTATGAAAACAGATGTATTCTGATCCATATAATATCTGTTTACACAGTGATCAAAAATAGCTGTGAAAAACACGTCCAACAAAGAGAGCAGAAAACTGAGGAGGGTCTGTCATGTTACACATCTCAAGCCAAAGTATGTTTGTACACCTATATGTAACGCTTTAAAATGTAAAACACTGTCCAAAATGCGATTTTTCGCACATTTTACAACATTTTTCAAGGCTGTAATTGGAGAAAACAAGGGTGTAAAGTGCTAAAAAAAAGCATTTTGGGTATATAATTACATAACACCGTTAAAAATTTCATTAATGGGCACCCAAAACACCACTACAAATAGCAATTAAGTTCACACAAGAACAGCATTCTTTCATCCATAAAGGTAATTATCACCTCCCAATGGTTTTCCCAGCCAATAAAATTGAGATGCTTTCACCAAGACAAACAGACCAGAACAGTTCAACTTAGTTCAACACACCTTACAGCTGCATTACCACAAATATATCAGCAGTTCTTTCTCATGTAGAAGAAAACAGACTGTCAGCACTATATTCCTTTACCCAAGGACTACAGTGTTGTAGGTAGTCATCTGCTTGATGGTGTGAGGCATCAATATAAATTCAAGTAAATACAAATAGCATCACATATGTAATAAATGGCTAGCCTTTCATTTTGTGTAATGGTGCATTGTATTTTGATTATTTTAATTTCAGTGATGATTAACATGACAGTATTAACACAATATGTGGACTGGGGCTTTGGCATTCTGGGAAATACGATGTGCAGCAATACCTTGATGTCAGCAGACCTCCTCTCCCACTTAGTCATGTGACCATATTTACACATATGTATCTATATGTTGAAAATAAATGAAAGTGGACAATATTGAATATTTCCATATATGTTACAATAGATATGGGCAAATATGGACCTATATTAAAATTAAATATATTTTAAAAATATGAAATATATTGTAGCTGCATATATGTTCATATATCACTTTTCCGTATGAGTGGTAGTAAACTTGTCCTGGTCATTAACTAACAGATATGTGCTTTCCTGGGTGCTTCGAGGCAGGACTGTGCATGAGTTCTGAAACCATTGGATCACCCTACTCTCATGCACATAGACACACTTTAAACTGTAGTATGGCCTTTCTGAGATATTTTGTTCAAAGAGTAAGGGATCTGCTATCTGAGATCCTTTGGGTCTCAAATTTCTAGTCATATAGTGAGTTCCACTGGCTGTTATTTACATGTTCAAACAAATTGGAATGGAGGGGGATTGGAAAAAAAGACAGTGTTATGTCCTGTAACCACAAGTGTAAGTGACTAAGATCTGAACTGCTGAACATTTCAACCCAGGCACTGAGCTGTTTCCACATGCTGTGTAACAGGCTAGTTTTATCTGAATAGCTTTTGAGCCTACAGCCACTATCCCTGAACTAATAATTTCAGACCAAACCTTAACAGAACTTAATTATGGAGGAGGAATATATTACAGATTCTGGTTAAATGTTCTTTGCAAAACTCCATCTTTATATCCTTTAATTGGTTATTACATTTTGTCTTAGTACGTACAATGCGAGAATGCACAGATTCCACAGTTACATGTTAATTAGGAATTGCTGGGAGGGCAGTACAAAACTTAGTTTTGCTTCTATGGAGTATTGCTTCCAACAATAGGGGATTCTGTTTTCAGGTACCTATTAGGTTTATAAGTTGCATCTGAACTCTTACATTGTATTGGATAGCTTTGGCATCTGGGCCAACAGACGTTCAAACCAACACACAGATAGGAGAACCCACTGTGTGCTCAGGACAATATTGATAGTCATTGAGACCATGCTGGCAAATTGTTTGTAACAGTAGGTGTAGCTATAGCCTAGGGGCCGGGTTGTATCTTGTGTGACTTCAGATAAACAATGAAACATTATTCTTGAGAGGACATTCTTGATTACTGGATAATGATTAAATTTTATCTTTTATTTTATATAACTGTTTTTGCAAACCAAGATAAACATAAGCCATTTTTATTTCCTTTAGTTTGATATTTGCATTTTATTTCATTTTTTTGATTGGACCAAATATAGGCATACATGTGAAGAGCCTGTAGATAGACTTGTACAAGTTGGCAAAACTAATGGTTGATTGGTCCTTTTGTATCATACAGCAAGCCCATAATAGGTCTCATTGAAAGGTTGAGGATCAACCAGTAAAAGCAGTATATATGAGATTTGCATGAAGGACACCCTGGTAGTTCTACTCTTCACATTCTGTTTTCAAACACATTTTCTTCCCTACCCACCCTAGTTGTACAGTTCAGTTTTCTTGTATTCATTTATTTATTTTCATTAGGTATTTTATGTTGTTGCTGCCCTAAATATGTGTATTTTAGCTATTTATAATAAAGTTATCTCTTGACCTAACCTGACTCTGTGTATTTATATTGACATCAACCTATTTCTATATTGTGTATGCAAATCTGCATCTACACAATAAACTGAACGTGAAGTTAATGGGATCGGATTGGGACATATGCATCTTGTTATGCATTGGTTACAAGAAAATATTCCGTGCATTTTGGAAGCTGACTTTGGGTGTAACCTCATGCAGTCTGTGCCTTGATCTCCTAAGCTACTGCTGAAAATAATTGTCAGGAACTGTAAAGGCTACGTTGTTAGTTATCTTTGGCTGACTATCTTCCTGAAAATAAATATTTTGCATCCCGGAAGATGTCCCATGGTGCGTAAACCAACACAGCATTTTGGATAGTGTCAGTGCGTGGAGTAGAATTTTCCGCTTCCCCGTTAAGAGTATTATGTTCAAAATGCCTCTCACTCGACGCAAGTGGAAGTGAGGTAAACCAACCGAGAACAAAGTTGACATAGCTGTTTGTAAATGTTGTCTTAACCAAAGGTTGAACATTTAGGCTACATTTACATTTACATTTAGGCATTTAGCAGACGCTTTTATCCAAAGCGACTTACAAAAGAGGATAACATTCAAGCAACAACACAATGAAAGAAAGTAACAAAGAGTGCATATTGCTAGAGTTTCTTGAAGGAGGAAAGGGTATCAGTTGATCTGGTAGCACTTGGAAGGTCATTCCACCAGCGTGGAACCAAACATGAGAAGAGTCTGGATTGACGTGCGCAAGGTGTTGGCCGTGCTAGATAAAGTTCCTTAGAGGAGTGAAGTGGTCGGCGGGTGACATAGGGCTTTAGGAGACAATTCAGGTAGATGGGAGCAGAGCCATCGATCACCCTGCAGGCCACCATAAGTGCCTTGAATTTGATGCAAGCAGCCAAGGGTAGCCAGTGGAGTTCAATGAACAGAGGTGAGACATGTGCCCTTTTTGGCTGGTTAAAGACCAAACGTGCAGCTGCATTCTGGATCATTTGTAGTGGTCTCACCGCACAGGCTGGAAGACCTGATAGGAGGGCATTGCAGTAGTCAAGACAAGAGACAACCAGGGTCTGTACCAGGAGCTGGGTTGCATGTTGGGTTAGGTACGGCCTGATCTTCCTTATGTTGAATAGGGGAAAACGGCACGACCGAGGCTATGTTTACGCCAATTGGTACGAATGGATAGATATTCTTCACTTGTGTAGCCAGCTCGCATCCTGTGAATCGTTTGTGGCTCATCTGACGAAGGTTGAAATTTGCCGTTGTGTCTGAGAAGTTGTGTCCAAACTTTGATTGATTAGGGCAGAAACCTATCTTGGAAACGGTGGGTGGCGACATTGGCGGGACTATATTTGCGTATTCATAGTTTCGAATTTTTGAAACCTGGAAGAAAAAAAAAAGGCAGGTCTGAATCGGCTGCTGGAGAGGGATTTTAACAACAATAACAACAAAAATTGTGATCAGTCATTGCACAAGAGCAGGCAAAAATGTGCAAAAATGTTAAAAGGGAACCAAAATGAGAAAACCTCATTGTCTAATCAACAAGGAAGATGTGGACACAAAATACCCAAGGAACTAGGCCAAGAAGCACATGTCTGTGTAAACAAAGTAGGCCATAGTAACCAAGGGACCAAATAAACAAAGACACCTAGCAACCAAGGCAGAAAATCTTCCCAAGACCATGAAACCCATCTTTGATATAGTAATTTATGTGGTTTGGCTAAATGTACCAATCCCATATTTTGTGAATATGCAAAATCAAACATGGGTTTTGTGGTGGTGTCATTCTTTTTATCATATACTTTGTCATACCTTGGGAAAATATACTTAAAATACAGGTCTTTATATCATCTTTAATGTCTCACAACTGAAACATTTAGATTTACACCACACATCTACCTATTTGTTAAGAATGTACAAAAATTTGTGTGTAATGCACAGAAATACTAAAGATCTGATGTCATTCATCTATAGGATATAGTAGTCTGAAATAGATAAATAAAACTCCAAGAGTAATACCTTAAGGAACATGGACATTTTTTCAGAGCTCCATTTTATTCAGACATGACCCCCTTTTTTAAGACCCATATCTCAAAAACTACAGAGGATACAGTGGTAATATTTTGCATTGTAAGTTCTGGATATAGTAACATTATTCACATAAAATATGAAGCAAATCCATGATGGTCAGGCGTCATTTTTTTCTGAAATTTGCCGAATTCCAAATCCACTGTCTAAGGCTTTGTTTACACAGTCAGTTAAAAGTGACCCCATTCCAATTTTTTGCACACATGTGGCACAGTTCCGATATGTGTCATGGACCTTTCATATGTGGTAATAAATCAAATATGGATCAGATATATGTTATGTGACTGCAGTCTAAATAGACAGATTGGATATTCCCTAGCAATGCATTTTCCATGTCATTAATTTGAGAATTGTGTGCACTGTTTATTAACGTATGATTATTAAACTTGCAAATATGAAGGAGAAAACTCAGAAGACCCGCTCCTCCTCGAAGTCCGTACGCCACAGGGAACCAGGACGAATTCTACACATTTTACAAAAAAACCCTGAAAGATTTTGCAAGCTATCTGCCAAATGCAGTTGCATTTTCTATCCTGGAAATATCCATTTAGGAATAGCATATAACAGCAGAAAAAATAGTGGGTGAACCTGATTGATCGTTGACCTGTTCTTCAGCACCACATAAGTGTATTGATACTGAGCGCGTTTACACGATCACGATAAACTATTAACTGGCAAAAATCAGGCAGCTTCAATAATCTGTTTTGATGTGTTTACATGAATTTTAGAAATCCAATATGCAAAACCAAAGGGTTTAACATGATCTGGTTAATTGGTAACAAGTTTGTATGTTCGCCAATGTATACCACACATGTGCAGACATAAAAGAACGAAATAAACCTGAATAATGTGTATGCATGTCTCGAAGAAATCCGGATATTGATGAAAGCCCAGGAGAATGGATTTTTCATAAACCAATAATGGCAGTAATCCAATAAAGAACATTGGTTTATTCCGTTTACATGAGCACTTGAATAATCAGGTAACTACAATAACTTGATCATAATCCTAATCATTTTTTTTTTTTTTTAGTGTGCATGTAAACGCACTGACTGTTGACTAGTTTAACTACATTTCTGAGTAGCGTGGTTGTAGCTTAGCTATTTTCTGAATCTGACAGCTTTTCATTAGTTTAGTTATTTTTTTTGGCCGTGTAGTGTGGTAGTTTTCCCATAAATATTTCAGAGCATCAACTCACAGCAGCAAATCCTTCATCTAGGCCATACATGCAAGATCAAGTCTTTGCAGTAATGTGATGCAGTTGTTGCATGAGAGGTGCCATAATAAAAAAAAAATGTGTGACTTCTACAGTAAATTTAAATAATAGTTAATTATATTAGGAAGCATTATATACTAGAAAAACTATAGTGCAAAATCCTGTAGACATCATAATTTTTGTATAATCACAGGGAAATCAGGGATTTTTCAGGACCTAATAAAGCACACACATACACATACCATTCTCCCATTTGACATCCTGGGCAAGGAATGTGGAAATAACACCCAAAGATTATTGTTGTAAAAACATTCTACCTATATAAAAGTACAATATTCTATTGTATGTCTATTGTAGAGACCTGTTAGTTTAGTCACTTATAGAATCTTGGATCATTTCATTTATTTATAGCTGTTTTTTGTAAATTACAAAGTAGCTTCACATGTAGTAAACTTCTACTGCCATTTTTGTAAGGTAAATTTAGTGTAGTGAAGCTTCATCTGATGTGGAGTAAGTGGTACAATTTCTGAGTAGCTTGCCAAAACACTGAAAAAAACACTGCTGTACACCTCCACATTAAAGGAACTCAACTTTTTGGAATTAATACAGACATACATTACAAGGACCTAAACTCCTCAAAATGAATACACACCACATTGAAGGAACTGATTCTTTGAACTTTTCTGAAGTTTAAAGTTCAGTTTCATGAGGACAAAACCTATAGTTAAACTGTAATATAACCTGTAAATAAAGTTGCCAAACAGAACGACCACTGTTTTTTTGCTAGGCCCCAAGATTCTTTGGCGGACACTGACGCTGACTGGTAGCTAGGTTTCAAGCTTCAATGGTGCTTGGTGGTGATTCAATCAAAGCTGTATGAATTTATCATCCACAAACAACAAAATTCTAAATATTAATTTACCAAGACAAGATACAGTGCAAATCAGTCTGAGAAGGAAGGGCACACCATCATCATGGGAGCTCGGGTGAGTTCGGCTATTAGTTTACAACAAAATATGGCATGTTTATTCAGACTGAACTGAATGCACACCTGAAATGACAATAAAGCCCACCTGACTTGATTATAAGTGGGGATGTTAAGCTCTTATTATCATAAGAATTGTGCACAAAATAAAAGATGCATGAAACTTTCAGGGTTTACTCTTGACATACGCTTTGATTTAAGATGTGGAGGTGATCTCAGTTTGACCTCTCGAGTCAGCTAGAACAGTATGTGGGCACACTTCACCCACCACATAAGTGTTAGTGCTGTTGTTCTTTTCAGATCATTTGTGGCGTGGAGATAATGCGAATTTTGCAGACAACAGTGGAATCAGCATGAAATTCAGGGAGACTTGTAACAAAGTATGTTAACAATAGCCTAACGGTAGATATTTTTTCGTGTATGATTAGTCTACACTCCAACTCATTTGACAGCAATTAGTTGCACTGGTTTGGTGTATTCAATTATGAGTAGGCTAAATGTTGTCCTTTTTCAGGTCAACAGTGGAATCAGCATGAAGTCCTGGACAGCACAATAAGGTTTCAAATAAAAATGACAAAAAGTATTTCTTTGTGTAAAGTTTTCTTTTTTCCCAGTATTATACGTGTACAGGGCCAAGGTTTGAAATTACCAAGGTCCATTTGTATATTATATATTTATGCATTTAGCAGAAGCTTTTATCCAGAGCAACTTACAATTTTGTCAACTATCAATTGTTCAGGGCCAGTCTCCCCTAGAGCAACTTAGGGTTAAGTGCCTTGCTCAAGGGCACAACGGTGGTAGCTAGGATTCGAACCCACATCTTTTTCAGGCTACTTGCACGCTAGCCAGGTTCCTTAACCACTACGCTACCACCGCCGCTCTACATAACTACATTGCCGTAATTCATAATCAGTGCAATCATCACCTCATTACAATTTACAATGGTGTGTTATTGTCATATTGTAATGATGCATTATTAAACACATACCATATTGTAATTATACATTAAACTCATGCATGTAATTCATGATAATTTGTTACCATCACAACTCAAGATTACAAAACACAGTAATTTAAGTAATAAGAGCCTTTATTTATTTATTTTAACTTCATGGTCTTATCTCTGGGGGGAGTTTATCCATCTTTGAAGGCCTGAGTGAGTGTCCAGCCAGTATGTGTGCCAAAAAAATTCCAGCATACTTTAGTCTACATTTATGATTAGACCCTATTGTAGAGCATTTATCAGGGCAATATTCTCTATTCTATTCTCTAATGTGTGTGCTTTTCACTAGATGAGAAATTTATTTGTACTTTACAGCAAAATTAGTGTATACAGATCATTTGAGTTAATATAGTTTTTGAGCTGTCTATCAAGTTACCGTTTGCCTGCCCTGAAGACAGGACGTGCATTCTTGAAGGTGGACAATGAGTGCTTCATATGATCTTGTAAGCTAGGCCTAAAATGACTTGCAGATGAAAAAATAATTGGAAGATAAAACACTTGAAAGAGAAGGGACACTCCTTTAAAGACACTGAGGTGCACATATTTACAATATTTTCTTTTAATGTGTGCAGTGCTCTCTCATTTGTGATATCATGCCACATCTAAATATTTAATGAATATCTTGAGTCTACCTCAATGTCACTGAGTTAATCTCAGATGTGATTATGAATACTTCACAACTTGTATAGTAAAGTGATTTTGTAAAGAGATTTGTATTATTAGAATATTTTTATGCAACGCAAACCAAGTGCTCAAATTATGCAAGTTAGCATACACCATACACTTAGGATAACCAATACATTTGTACACATTCTATGCACCAATACACTTTTGAAGACTTTTTTGGAAGGTGTGTGTGTGTGTGTGTGTGTGTGTGTGTGTGTGAGAGAGAGAGAGAGAGAGAGAGAGAGAGAGAGAGAGAGATTCTTTTATTTACAGAAAACTTACAGTGTTGGCTAAATTACCTTTTAGTTGTGGCACTGTAAGAAAGACAAAGAAAGAAACAAGTCAGATAAACAGCAAAAAGAAAAAGAATCAGAAACTTCAGAATACAAGGCATTCAAACAATACTCTGTATGTGTGTGTGTGTGCATGTGTGTGTGTGTGTGTTTGTGTGAGGTGTGTGTGTGAATGTCTATTCACACATGCATATGAGAGAACACACTTTAAAAAATGTTGGGTTGGAAATATGATCATTTGACAGAAAACTAAGCATACATTCATTACCACACAAAACCTGCAAGATCAATCTAAACATGAGCAGTGTCCAAACATGCTGTATAAACAATTTCTGGTCAGGTTCTTGAAGAGCTGTATTCAATTTGCCACAAGTGGTGTCCCAATCAGTCAAACACAAAGGTGAACTCTCAGAGGCCGAGTCTCAATGTCTTCCCTAAGCCCTGAGCCCTCACAAACCAACTGACTCATGCTGTATAGTGAATGAGTTTGCAAGACTGAGACCTTTTTATGTGCATGATTGGGACAACAAATGTGACATCATTCAACTGACAACACTAATCATGCTGTAAAGATGTTTCCATTTCTGTGTTGTTTCTTTACAGATGTTTTTTTGACGTCTCCATGCATCTCCAGTGAGTGTTTGTATGTGTGTGTGTGTGTGAGTGAGTGAGTGAGTGAGAGAGAGAGATAGAGAGAGAATGTATTTTATATCTACTGAGTAAAACTGACATAATAGTGATTTTTAAATTACCTTGAGGTTGTGGCACTGTAACAAAAAAGAAGAAGTTTAAGTCTTACAACAGTTTACTTACATTATAACAATACTGTGGGTGTGTTTGTGTGTGTGTGTGTGTGTGTGTGTGTGTGTGTGAGTGAGTCAGTGAGTGAGTGCAATGTAAACAGGAGCTGCCAAATAGCAAAATGGCAGAGGTAGCTGAACAATGTTATTAACATTTGACAATAGTCTGAATTTGCATGCAGGATTGTGTTGGTGGGGCTACCCATTTGTTATCAACCGTCATCTTGAATATTCATGAGGATATCAAAGACACAGAGTTAAGTTCAGGAGACAAGTTACTCTACCTGTGACTGTGTTTTGTATGAAATGGTTGGTTGGTCCTCACTTTTTATAAGACAAAAACACCAGTTAACCATTATGTATAATATAGGTGTGACTAGGATGTCATCATTGGGGGGGCAAAAAAATAATCACGAAATGGGCGCAAACAGGGATGCCATCTTTTTTTTTCAAAGTAGTATTGCTGAACATATATTGTGTGGACAACACATTTCTGATGGAGACTAATAGCCTATACAACGCAACAATATATGCTGCACCAGCAATTGTAGCTTAACAAATACAAAGGTTTTGTAAGCATTTGTAATGTGTTTGTGCACAGCTACTGAGGGGGGGCTCAGTACAATTAGATGTCATTTTCTGTACTCTGTTATATTTTCACAGGTTGTTAGATATCTTATTTCTTCATCATCCCAAACCCAAACCATCAACCAAAGACTGGCATGACTCGGCTTCATGATGAAGTCATGCAAGTTAAGTCTTTGAGGAGTCAGGGCTTAGAAGGGGCACTGGAATTCAGCAATGTAATCTAGGCTACTCTGATTAAGTTTTAATTAATTCTGACTTGGAGCTTTCAAAATTGACATAAGCTAATTTGTCGTTTTTGTGGACACTGTGGGCATTTATGCTAACCATAGGCTACATGTCTGCTTACCATGATTCTGTTGATTAAGTAATTCACTTTTACGTATAGACTTCACTTATCAAAAAAACAAGGAAAAAACATTTGGTTTTGTTATTATCTCCATTGCTGTTTACTTAGATTTAACTTTGTAACTTTGTAACTGTGCTAACTAACAGGCAAGTAGTCAGTATGGCTCAATTGTTACAGTATTGCTACAAGTGATTCTACTGCACAGTGCACTGCTATTTTGCTACATTGTGCCACATTCTTTTGGGCTACAGACAGAATCTCATTATTTACCTATTATAGAATGACTGGTTTGCCAGCAACACTTACAAGGATACACTTGCCTGGTATGTGTTAGATTTCTTTGCATTGTGTTAATTAACCTAATGATGCGATAAAGTATTTTGACTTCAGGCGGAAGTTGCAAAAGAATGCATCTACCTTATTGGCAATATAGAGTCTATCAACTCATCTTGGCAAGAAAGAAACATACAGGGCACAGGTAATGGATTTAGTGGAAAAAGATGTATTAATGATTATTCAAAAGAAGTTTCTTGTATACTTGTATGATATTTGTGAACCAGCTAATCCAACATTGAATAGTTTTATTTGTAGCACTAAGCAGTTTTAAGTGGATAGGGTTGAAATCTGGAGAATGGTAGCCTTTATTTTCTTGAAAAAAAAGAAAAAAACAATATTTAATTTTACTGACAGAAAGTAGTAGTAGAAGAAGTAGAAGTAGAAGTCTTTTATTGTCACTATACAAAGTATAGTAATATGTCGTTTGGAACAGCCCACAGATGCACATAGGAGCAGTATAGGTACAGCAATATATCCAAACTACAAACTACTAAACAATATATACAAATATGGTTGATATATACAAATAAGGCTATGATGGGTAATAAATACTGTTGAGGCCTTGGTGGTCATTTCTTCTAGTGCCTGTTGGGGCCCGGCCCCCCTTTTCCTATGCTGCTTGTCATTTGCAGTGTGTGTGCCATTGGTGCTGGGAGAAATGGGCATCCCTATAAGAAGACCTGGGTTAATGGTTGCTCTCTCTCTTGCCTCTCGGCTCGCTGCTCTGTTGTTCGCAGCTCCTCACACACCCGCCGCGTTTCTACACTTTTGTTTGATCACCCCTAGACAAACTTTGCACTACATATTCTTTTTTACATAATACTGACTTTGTATCTTTTAACGTTAACCAATAGACATATTTTTTATTAAACTTTCAGCTATAGTGTGGTCTCCCATTTAATGTCACAACTACTTTGAGCCAGGTGGTTGTAATGATACAAATAAGGCTATGATGGGTAATAACTGAATTGGGGACAGGGTGTAGTGTGCTACAGTCACTTGTTTCTCACTTTTTGGCATATCAACTCTGCTAGATGGATGAGGTATCCCATTCTAAGGACACAGACATTTGTTAAATCATTGGGGGCACTAGCATTGCTGCTTGCCCCATGTTGCAGCTTACAGCTACATTTTCAATTAGAACTGTTGCCAAGTAAAACTATGATATTCCTGTATGTCTGAATTAAATTTGACAAAATCGTTGCGATAAAACTGTGGCAAAAACACACAAAATTAAAAGCCTACTGCCTAAATGGTCACAATGACTGGTTCTACAAGCAGTGTTTTAGTTGAAAGTGTTGTCAAATGCGATAACTTACCCAGTATTTCAACCTTAGCAGAATCTGACACTGTGCCTCTAGAGTTCGACAGCTCCAAGGTGTATTCTCCCTCATCCTCTTCTCTGGCGTCAAAGATCTTCAGGGTAAAGACATGTTCCGATTGTGAGATGATGATCTTGTCATTATTTTCCAGAGGTTTACCATCCTTCAGCCAAGTGCCAGAAGCTTCAGTGTTTGCCTTCCAGCGGAAAGTTATGACGTCTGCTTTCTTCACTTTTTGGTCTATAAAGAGATTTGGAAATTATATAGTACAGATATAGTAGATCTGTTTAAGTGGTATGGTATATATATATATATATATATATATGTGTGTGTATATATAATAAGCATTATTATTATTATTATTATTGAAGTAGTTGTTGTTGTAGTTCATCACCCACTTCATTAATCATTTTTACATCTTATAGACTCTTCCCTAAATCATCATATGGACAGGAGGAGGGAATGTAATGAAGATGGAAGATGAAGATGGATAATGCAAGAACGTGCATAGGTGAACTGAGCTTTGTCACTCACACATTCAGCATAGAACTGTGTTGAGCTTGCCCGGCTTTTGTGCCTGATTACCTCAATCTGAGATTGAGCTTGATCTGGATATTTAGCTATCCTTCCACTTAGGAAGCTAAGTATCAATGGAATCAATGAATGTGGATCAAAATACCTCTGTTGGTCTTTTTTGATTTTGCTTGTTGAGCCCACCTCCATTGCATCAGGGGTAAAAGCCTGTTTTGACTGGCTCCCCATGGCAATGAAATGAAGTGCAAAAAGCAGTGGTGGTCACACTGTGCTGCAGAGCAGAATTTAAATCACTCACAGATCAGGAATGGTTTTCCCAGGCCTGTGTTGAGCAATAGTTTTACAATAGTTGTACACGTGAGCTAATGTTTCCTGAAGGAAAATATCAGCACAATTCAACCCATAGGCCTAACAAAGTTTTTTCGAGGTCACTGAGTGGTATCAGTAGGAAAAAGAATGAGAAAATTTTAGTACAATTTAGACATAATATTGAAACAGCAGATAGACCTAAGCCCTTGGGGAAAGCAAACTCAGTTTCAGTTTGGGTTCTGCTTTTGGAACAAACCTATATTTTGGGAAATTACTTTATTTTCCATTTTCCCTGGAATTAAGCAATTGGGTATTACCTTTCTTGTTTCCATTCGGCAAATATCGAGGGGTAATAGTAGTGTTTTTAGATTTAAGTTCCATTGAATTCTTTGGGATCCATTCACAACACCAAAAACTGACCCCAAAACTCTGATATGTCTCCTATTTAAAAGTTAACACTTGTGTAGTTACAAAGATCAAAAGAAAATATTTGCAATACAGAAGTCTCTGATGCGGCACAATAGGCTGTCACTGTTTGACTGCATGAGTCATGCCCAGTGCCTATACAGACTTCGAGGAGAAACTACCTGATACAAATAGGCAATGCTGAGAAAATGTCAGTGGTTTTTCGGCATGTCAACACCTGTTACCGTTGCAAAAAAGTTGAAAATCAGTCATTGTGTGGTGGAAATGAGAGAAGCCAATCACCCTTATGTTTGAGTGTCTCGCAGTCGGGGCCAACACACCCCACTGACATGCAAGGCTATAGCCTCTATGTAGACCTCTATGGGTAATGCATATTGTTTTCTGCCTTGTAGATAGCCTACACTGTATTGTTTCACTTTCATGGAAAACTATCTTTCAAATGGTAGCCAACTATTCATTCAATTTAAATGTGACAAATTATCCACATGAAATAACTTGAACTAATGCTTTAATTTATACTAATGAGAATTTAAAACAAAATCATTTAAAACAGTTTCCAAAGAGTTTTCACCTGCAATTTCAAATAAAATAATTTACTATATAAGACAAAATTGGGTCTATAAAAAAGTTTTCTTTTTTTCCCCAAAAAATTGCCTGAAAAAGGGGGGTCGTCTTATCTTCAGGATCGTCTAATATTTAGGCCAATAAGGTATATCTAGATGCTTTTTACCAGACATAGTTACTATGGCACCATTGCAAACGTTTTGACAAGTTTAGTTTGTTATGGAAACGGACTTGGCTCGATTGGCTCAAAAACTCCCACTACCGTTGTTGACTTTTGTCAAGTTCATGCTGAATCAGACTGCGCTGTTGTCTTAACTTACTAAGTGATGCCATTAGCTTTGATTTTCTCTGTACTGAATACTGGTTCAGAAATATTTGCATTTTCAAAAGTGGCATTGTGTTTTGTATTGGCTATTATACATTATTCTTCTCACAGTTCATAACGGCAAACAAGGTGTCAAATTAAAGATAACAACCTGTGCACTGAGCATTTACTGCTGTAGTGTGCATGCAGAGGTGACATAACTGCCATTTAAATTGCTATCTCAAACAAATCATCTGATTGATGACTTTGGTCGGAGAGTGACAAATGAGTAACTTGGCGTATGCAAAATCAGTAAAATAACTTTGTTACCATTGTTGCATTTCACTTTTTGGCCTTTTTTATCCTTGGGATCATTCATAGAACATTTTGGCTGTTTTTTTGTTTTTTTTTGTTTTGTTTTTTTCTTTGGGATCATTCTTAGAAAAAGTCCAGGCTTCCCAGTGTTTCAGCGTGATTTTGACAAAAAGAAAATTTCAGGATTGCATCTTCATTGGTTTATTGGTGTACCTTCATCCCAGGGGTACCGCCAGGGGGGGAAAGTTAGGATGATTCTGAGGACCTGGCACTGACAGGGGATGCCACAGACCATTTTCATTTTGAAGTTAATGTTTGGGGGGATGCAAAATTTTTAGCAGCACCTCTGCACCTCTAGCAGCCAACTCTCATGCAATGAGCATGAGACACACGCATTTGACTGCCTTCACACACCCTCAAGCCACCCAATAGTGCATGTGAATTAACATCTATTCATCTCTGTTAAATAGTTCGGAGAGTTCTTGCCACACAGATGCTGTCCGCATATCAGGTGAAACTGTGTGATCTGAGCTTTCCCATGACGCTTGGCACTTGTTGCTGTGATAAACTTACTTAAAAATAACTTTGAAAGTAAGGCTACATTACATTTCTTAATACATTCTGCAACTCTGCATCCATCACACACCTACTTTTTTGGTGCAATAGCTCACAAACTCTTACTCTTATTTGGAAATTGCATAAGCAAATCAACAAATAGAGGTAGCCTATTCCACTGACAGAAATGTGAACTTTTGCGGTGTTTTTTGTGCATGCACAAATGTGTTTGTTATTGTGGGTGTAAATAGTCTTTTATTACTCTGTTCCCATTTTCTTCCCAGGGTGCAAATAGACACTTTGTTATTTTTACGTGACACAAAAACAGCGCTCAAGTTATACAGCCAGTGTAGCAGTACAGTTAGGACAACCGTAAGTATATATTCTATCTGCCAATATATTAAATATATTTTTGAAGTTGCCCTGTGTGTGTGTGTTTGTGTGTGTGTGTGTGAGAAAGAGAGAGAGCGAGAGTGAAAGAGAGTTCTTTTCTTTCCTCACATAAAAAACTGACAGAGTATTTGTTGAATTACCTTTTAGATGTGGCACTGTTAAAAAATAAAGAAAAAAAAAAAAGAAAAAAGAAACCAGTCAGATAAACAATATATCTGTGCACATGCATACATCAGAAATATCAGTATACCAGTTATTTAAACAATACTGTGTGTGTGTTTGTTTGTGTGTGTGTGTGTATACGTGCATGCATGCACGCGTGTGTGTGTGTGTGAGCACGTCTGTTCGTATATGCAGGTACATTAGAGACAAAAAAACACACTTAAAAAAATGCTGGGTTTCACAGAAAACTGAGCAGACACTCATCACCACACAAAAGCTGCTACATATATCTATCTATGAACAATCTTTAATATAAATTACCTTGTAGTTTTGGCACTGTAAAAAAAAAAAGAAGAAAGAAAAAAGTCAACAGATGAAAACATCCACAACAGTTTCCTTACATTATAACAACATTGTGTGTGTGTGTGTTTGTGTGTGTACGTGTGTGTATGTGTGCAGGGCCATTTCAAGGGGCTCTAGGGGTCCACTCCCACTCAGTCTTGCAGTACTGCTAATCTGTGCCTCTAATGGTTGAGACAAAAACACCAGTTAACCATTATGTATAATATAAGTGTGACTAGGATGTCATGATTGGGGGGACAAAAAAATAATCACGAAATGGGCGCAAACAGGAATGTCATCTTTTTTTTTCAAAGTAGTATTGCTGAACATATATTGTGTGGACAACACATTTCTGATGGAGATTAATAGCCTATACAACGCAACAATATATGCTGCACCAGCAATTGTAGCTTAACAAATACAAAGATTTTGTAAGCATTTGTAATGTGTTTGTGCACAGCTACTGAGAGGGGCCTCAGTACAATTAGATGTCATTTTCTGTACTCTGTTATATTTTCACAGGTTGTTAGATATCTTATTTCTTCATCATCCCAAACCCAAACCATCAACCAAAGACTGGCATGACTCGGCTTCATGATGAAGTCATGCAAGTTAAGTCTTTGAGGAGTCAGGGCTTAGAAGGGGCACTGGAATTCAGCAATGTAATCTAGGCTACTCTGATTAAGTTTTAATTAATTCTGACTTGGAGCTTTCAAAATTGACATAAGCTAATTTGTCGTTTTTGTGGACACTGTGGGCATTTATGCTAACCATAGGCTACATGTCTGCTTACCATGATTCTGTTGATTAAGTAATTCACTTTTACGTATAGACTTCACTTATCAAAAAAACAAGGAAAAAACATTTGGTTTTGTTATTATCTCCATTGCTGTTTACTTAGATTTAACTTTGTAACTTTGTAACTGTGCTAACTAACAGGCAAGTAGTCAGTATGGCTCAA
The DNA here is from genome assembly GCA_015244755.2 of Tenualosa ilisha. Lineage (NCBI taxonomy): Eukaryota > Metazoa > Chordata > Actinopteri > Clupeiformes > Clupeidae > Tenualosa > Tenualosa ilisha. The sequence continues at coordinate 355,914 of PYXC01002824.1, read as the reverse complement.
TTGTTACAGTATTGCTACAAGTGATTCTACTGCACAGTGCACTGCTATTTTGCTACATTGTGCCACATTCTTTTGGGCTACAGACAGAATCTCATTATTTACCTATTATAGAATGACTGGTTTGCCAGCAACACTTACAAGGATACACTTGCCTGGTATGTGTTAGATTTCTTTGCATTGTGTTAATTAACCTAATGATGCGATAAAGTATTTTGACTTCAGGCGGAAGTTGCAAAAGAATGCATCTACCTTATTAGCAATATAGAGGCTATCAACTCATCTTGGCAAGAAAGAAACATACAGGGCACAGGTAATAAATTTAGTGGAAAAAAATGTATTAATGATCATTCAAAAGAAGTTTCTTGTATACTTGTATGATATTTGTGAACCAGCTAATCCAACATTGAATAGTTTTATTTGTAGCACTAAGCAGTTTTAAGTGGATAGGGTTGAAATCTGGAGAATGGTAGCCTTTATTTTTATTTATATAATTTATTTAATTAATATTTAATTTTACTGACAGAAAGTAGTAGTAGAAGAAGTAGAAGTAGAAGTCTTTTATTGTCACTATACAAAGTATAGTAAGATGTCGTTCGGAACAGCCCACAGATGCACAAAGGAGCAGTATAGGCACAGCAATATATCCAAACTACAAACTACTAAACAATATATACAAATATGGTTGATATATACAAATAAGGCTATGATGGGTAATAAATAAGGTGCAAAATAATTGCACAGTCCAGAGTCTCATTGCACATTCCAGAAAATTCTCAAGGCAGGGATTTCAAGTATTCAGGGAAATTACGTATTGCAGTAGTAGACACGCTATGTGGACACACTCACGCACACGCTCACACACATCTTGTGTAGGAACCAGGCAACACACTGGGCTGGGACACTACAGGCAATGCGCACACATGCCTTGCAACGTTGCCCAGTCCGGGACACTTCAGGCAACATTCACACTTGCAGCACACAGGGGTTCAGCTCAGCCTGGGGTATTGGGGCGGGTGGGCAGGTGACACATGGGGCCCTATCATGCCGCGGCGCACTGTGCATTCGCGACATGCGCATGGTGTCATTACTATTCTGTGCCAGCGCATCGTTCATTTTTTCCCGCAAAAAATCACGTTGTCTAGATAGCAAATGACACTGCGCCGTCATGGGCGTGTCAGCGAAAAGAAGAGGTGTGGTCTGGCGCAAAGCGTGCCAGATGCTATTATAAGGACGCAAAAATTAAATCCGCCAGTGACCAACAAAACCCTGGTCTGTCGTCAGTTGCGCATTACTGAAAAGCTATTTTAGGGGCGCACAGCGCTTTGGGATATGAAAGCGCGCACAATGCGCGCACACCCTGCTTCTCTCATCAGCAGGAGCGCGCAGCAGGGTTTATACAAAAGTTTTTCATGTGGAGATAAAAATTATGGAGTCCCTGAAAATATGAAATATAAATGTACATCACATATATCACAATATTTATTAATTTGCGTTGAAAGGTTTTGTTTCCCCCGTCTTCTAACATCATTGTACCGCTTTCGGCACTGTTCGGATGTTCTTTTTTTGCCAAAGGCGGAGGACACAACTGAGGATATTTCCTCCTATACTTCCTTGACCCGTGGAGGTTTGGAGGGATTCTTTCCATCCCCGAAGATAACCTGTTCATGTGCTTTTACCTCACGCACTAGCAGACCGGTCTCCTCCATCGAAAAACGCTCCTGTCTTCTGGGTAAATTCGCCATCGTACTAGCAACACACCATGGAAAATGCGCCACTGGCTTTTAAAGGGAATGAGAGTATAAATCCTGATTGGTTAATTGTATGTTACGCTCAAAACACACCCATGACTAATGAAGTACTTTAAGACCAACCCTTTTGAACTATGCAAGTGGTGCAATGTTTGCTTTTCCCGCCGTCAAAATACCAAATTGTGTCGGGCACGCCCCCAAAGCAACTTGTGCGACAGACTTTAGACAATGCGCATATGATCGTGAAAATAGAACCCATTGAGTTCAACAGTCTGATGGCGGTAGGGTAGAAACTGTTCTTGAGTCTTGTGGTACAGTTGCGCAGTGTTCTAACCTGTGACCTGGGTGTGTATGACCCTTAAATATGTTCTTTGTTTTGCCCGCACACCGTGTGTGATCAAAACACAGAACTAAAAAAGTTCTGGAAGTAAGTAAAAGTTCAGAATCTGCTTTAAAGACCCCCTCCGGTGAAAACTGAGCTTTTCACAGTCTTAACATGTTTCCAAAATGTCTTAAGTGTTGTAAAACTCATATATATTGCTAAATAAGCAGTTGATGGATGGCAAAGTATTTTTGATTTGAAAGCATATTTTTACCAAACCTGCCCTTGGAAAAATTCTGCATATAAGTGCGTCACTATGGTGCAAATTGGCTTTCAACCAATCCCTGTGCTTGCGACTGTGACGTATCGAGGTTGTTCTTGCATGCTGCAGGAGTAATAAGTGGGTCATTTGCATGCCAAAGTGAGGAGTGGTGACGCCCACAGACTGAAAAAGGACTGGTGACATCCAGTGGAGAGTAACGTTAGTGCGTAGTGAGGAATATCTATTTTGATGTTAGCTGTCATTAGCTCGAAGACAGTTGTTCTGTGTTTGATGTAGGAGCTCAAATTCGATTCCCTCAGCATATTACCCAAATATAGGTAAGCTACTGGTAGATCATTTAATTTCAAACACAATTCGCGAGCCAAGTGCGGGCACCCCCGATATGGATCGCAAACCACCATCAACAACCCTGGACGGAACAAGACTGCGGGATGCACTTTGCATAGGGTTTTGCTAGCAGGGCCTAAACTGCCTTTGAATCCAGATTCCGACAATTCACCCCTACGATAGAGAAAGGACGCTACAAGCGGAAACTTTGATCAATCAGTAAGTTCCTTTTTCCTTGTCATTTCTTGTGCTTGCTCACTCCGGTGTTCTAGATAAACTGTTGGGCTATGCGATTATTCAGCAATTTGACTTGATGTAGGCTACTGACTGATTACATTACTTGTTGAGAGGGAAGAACAGTATGGGCTTGGGTGTTTAATTCAGATGATTCAGAAGCAATTCAGTATAGTTTGGTTACTGAAAATAAAACATGCAATGATTTTTGCACATGCAGTGATGAAACTGAAATGATTTAGTTTTGGTATATTGGTGTATTAATTTATTATGGGGAAAAAAAATCTCTAATTGCTAAATTAATCATTAGACCAACTGAATTGGGGACAGGGTGTAGTGTGCTACAGTCACTTGTTTCTCACTTTTTGGCATATCAACTCTGCTAGATGGATGAGGTATCCCATTCCAAGGACACAGACATTTGGTAAATCATTGCTGCTTGCCCCATGTTGCAGCTTACAGCTACATTTTCAATTAGAACTGTTGCCAAGTAAAACTATGATATTCCTGTATCCCTGAATTAAATTTGACTAAATCGTTGTGGTAAAACTGTGGCAAAAACACACAAAATTAAAGGCCTACTGCAAATGGTCACAATGACTGGTTCTACAAGCAGTGTTTTAGTTGAAAGTGTTGTCAAATGCGATAACTTACCCAGTATTTCAACCTTAGCAGAATCTGACACTGTGCCTCTAGAGTTCGACAGCTCCAAGGTGTATTCTCCCTCATCCTTTTCTCTGGCGTCATTGATCTTCAGGGTAAAGACATTTTCCAATTGTGAGATGCTGATCTTTTTATTATTTTCCAGAGGCTTACCATCCTTCAGCCAAGTGCCAGAAGCTTCAGTGTTTGCCTTCCAGCGGAAAGTTATGACGTCTGCTTTCTTCACTTTTTGGTCTATAAAGAGATTTGGAAATTATATAGTACAGATATAGTAGATCTGTTTAAGTGTTATGGTATATATATATGTGTGTGTATATATAATAAGCATTATTATTATTATTATTATTGTAGTAGTTGTTGTTGTAGTTCATCACCCACTTCATTAATCATTTTTACATCTTATAGACTCTTCCCTAAATCATCATATGGACAGGAGGAGGGAATGTAATGAAGATGGAAGATGAAGATGGATAATGCAAGAACGTGCATAAGTGAACTGAGCTTTGTCACTCACACATTCAGCATAGAACTGTGTTGAGTCTGCCTGGCTTTTGTGCCTGATTACCTCAATCTGAGATTGAGCTTGATCTGGATATTTAGCTATCCTTCCACTTAGGAAGCTAAGCATCAATGGAATCAATCAATGTGGATCAAAATACCTCTGTTGGTCTTTTTTGATTTTGCTTGTTGAGCCCACCTCCATTGCATCAGGGGTAAAAGCCTGTTTTTGACTGGCTCCCCCTGGCAATGAAATGAAGTGCAAAAAGCAGTGGTGGTCACACTGTGCTGCAGAGCAGAATTTAAATCACTCACAGATCAGGAATGGTTTTCCCAGGCCTGTGTTGAGCAATAGTTTTACAATAGTTTTACACGTGAGCTAATGTTTCCTGAAGGAAAATATCAGCACAATTCAACCCATAGGCCTAACAAAGTTTTTTCGAGGTCACTGAGTGGTATCAGTAGGAAAAAGAATGAGAAAATTTTAGTACAATTTAGACATAATATTGAAACAGCAGATAGACCTAAGCCCTTAGGGAAAGCAAACTCAGTTTCAGTTTGGGTTTTGCTTTTGGAACAAACCTATATTTTGGGAAATTACTTTATTTTCCATTTTCCCTGGAGTTAAGCAATTGGGTATTACCTTTCTTGTTTCCATTCGGCAAATATCCCAGGCAAATAGTAGTGTTTTTAGATTTAAGTTCCATTGAATTCTTTGGGATACATTCACAACACCAAAAACTGACCCCAAAACTCTGACATGTCTCCTATTTAAAAGTTAACACTTGTGTAGTTACAAAGATCAAAGGAAAATATTTGCAATACAGAAGTCTCTGATGCAGCACAATAGGCTGTCACTGTTTGACTGCATGAGTCATGCCCAGTGCCTATACAGACTTCGAGGAGAAACTACCTGATACAAATAGGCAATGCTGAGAAAATGTCAGTGTTTTTCGGCATGTCAACACCTGTTACCGTTGCAAAAAAGTTGAAAATCAGTCATTGTGTGGTGGAAATGAGAGAAGCCAATCACCCTTATGTTTGAGTGTCTCGCAGTCGGGGCCAACACACCCCACTGACATGCAAGGCTATAGCCTCTATGCAGACCTCTATGGGTAATGCATATTGTTTTCTGCCTTGTAGATAGCCTACAGTGTATTGTTTCACTTTCATGAAAAACTATCTTTCAAATGGTAGCCAACTATTCATTCAATTTAAATGTGACAAATTTATCCACATGAAATAACTTGAACTAATGCTTTAATTTATACTAATGAGAATTTAAAACAAAATCATTTAAAACAGTTTCCAAAGAGTTTTCACCTGCAATTTCAAAGAAAATAATTTACTATATAAGACAAAATTGGGTCTATAAAAAAGTTTTCTTTTTTTTCCCCAAAAAATTGCCTGAAAAAGGGGGCTCGTCTTATCTTCAGGATCGTCTAATATTCAGGGCTATAAGGTATATCTACATGCTTTTTACCAGACATAGTTACTATGGCACCATTGCAAAAGTTTTGACAAGTTTAGTTTGTTATGAAAACGGACTTGGCTCGATTGGCTCAAAAACTCCCACTACCATTGTTGACTTTTGTCAAGTTCACGCTGAATCAGACTGCGCTGTTGTCTTAACTTAATAAGTGATGCCATTAGCTTTGATTTTCTCTGTACTGAATACTGGTTCAGAAATATTTGCATTTTCAGAAGTGGCATTGTGTTTTGTATTGGCTATTATACATTATTCTTCTCACAGTTCATAATGGCAAACAAGGTGTCAAATTAAAGATAACAACCTGTGCACTGAGCATTTACTGCTGTAGTGTGCATGCAGAGGTGACATAACTGCCATTTAAATTGCTATCTCAAACAAATCATCTGATTGATGACTTTGGTCGGAGAGTGACAAATGAGCAACTTGGTGTATGCAAAATCAGTAAAATAACTTTGTTACCATTGTTGCATTTCTTACTTAAAAATAACTTTGAAAGTAAGGCTACATTACATTTCTTAATACATTCTGCAACTCTGCATTCATCACACACCTACTTTTTTGGTGCAATAGCTCACAAACTCTTACTCTTATTTGGAAATCGCATAAGCAAATCAACAAATAGAGGTAGCCTATTCCACTGACAGAAATGTGAACTTTTGCAGTGTTTTTTTGTGCACAAATGTGTTTGTTATTGTGGGTGTAAATAGCCTTTTATTACCCTATTGCCTATTTCTTCCCAGGGTGCAAATAGACACTTTGTTATTTTTACATGACACAAAAACAGCGCTCAAGTTATACAGCCAGTCTAGCAGTACAGTTAGGACAACCATAAGTATATATTCTATCCACCAATATATTAAATATATTTTTGAAGTTGCCCTGTGTGTGTGTGTTTGTGTGTGTGTGTGTGAGAAAGAGAGAGAGCGAGAGTGAAAGAGTGAGAGTGAAAGAGAGTTTCTTTTCTTTCCTCACATAAAAAACTGACAGAGTATTTGTTGAATTACCTTTTAGATGTGGCACTGTTAAAAAAAATAAAGAAATAAAAAAAAAGAAAAAAGAAACCAGTCAGATAAACAATAGATCTGTGCACATGCATACATCAGAAATATCAGTATACCAGTTATTTAAACAATACTGTGTGTGTTTCTGTGTGTGTGTGTGTGTTTGTGTGTCTACGTGCATGCGTGCACATGTGTGTGTGAGCACGTCTGTTCGTATATGCAGGTACATTAGAGACAAAAAAAACACACTTTAAAAATGCTGGGTTTCACAGAAAACTGAGCAGACACTCATCACCACACAAAAGCTGCTACATATATCTATCTATGATCAATCTTTAATATAAATTACCTTCTAGTTTTGGCACTGTAAAAAAAAAAGAAGAAAGGAAAAAGTCAACAGACGAAAACATCCACAACAGTTTGCTTACATTATAACAACATTGTGTGTGTGTGTTTGTGTGTATTTGTGTGTGTGTGCGTGTGTGCATGTGTGCAGGGCCATTTCAAAGGGCTCTGGGGGCCCACTCCCACTCAATCTTGCAGTACTGCTAATCTGTGCCTCTAATGGTTGACTGTTAGCCTCTTAGGATATCATTAGCAGAAGAAATTAAAATATTTTGATGCAGTAACCACAGATATTTTGTGATAGACCAATATTGTCATCTGTACTTAGGGAGCTCTATCCAACTCTACCCAGGGGCCCTAGGTAATTGGCTGGTTTGCCTGAAATGGCCCTCACCTTTAAATCTGAAACACAGATCTATAAAGTAGGCTACAGGCAGGAAGTCACTGACATTAGTTTTGTAGTATGGGGGCTTTTGTCAACCTCAACCCTAATGGTCAGCTCAGGTTTGCCTTCTGAAGGCCTTGCAAGTCAGGATGGATCGGCTATGAATCTGAATGAATTTACGTATTGCTGTTCTCCAGTAGGCCACCCCAAAATCCACCAGACTGCAGGAAATCACATCTACTGAATGCTAATTTTTCTGGGGGACAAATTTGGAGCATTCAGTATCCTGGCACCTGCCTTGTGTTGCTGTGTGTGTGGCAAAACAAAATAATCTCACCCAAAAAAATCTCTCTCCTGGTGTTAGGGTTTGATTGTGTGTAAGAGAGTGGTGAAGACAGGTCTTAGCAGCTGATCAACCCAGAAGGAAAAGAAGGCAGGAAGGAGGCATGGGAAGAAAAACAGAGGGATCCCAGTCAGCGGAGAAAATAGTGATTGGAAGGTGCAAGGGGCAGACTCAGAAGAGAAAAAGAGACTACCAGAAAGTGGGTGGTGGTTATATGGGTTAGAGAAAGGGGTGGAGATTACTGTGCTGAGAACTGAGGACAGAGCCCCACTACAGGTGACTATAAGAGCAAGAAAAGAGGACAGGCCCTCCAACGCATTATTGAAGAAGCATGCATGATACTCCAAATTGATGACCAAATAAGAAATGATTTGATGGGTCAACTGTGTGGGGAGGGTGGCTCAAAAAGGAATTACAGATGTGTGTGAACTTTGGTCTCCCAGGATAATTTTGTCTATGCTGAAGTAATTGATTAAATGATACAATTGGTGAAACTGAATAGAGATCTGTAATATGCATGTGAAATGTAAAGTTGAGCTACACTGTCTGTAAGCCTTCATCCAACAGAAAATAAAGGAAAAGAAAACTGATTCAAAACTGTGCCCACTGTTAATAAGGCCAAGAAGTCTGTCTTGCAAAGAACTTAGAATAGATAAATAAGATAAGAAGAAATGAATATAGGATTACAATAACATAGATTAAGGAAAATATACTAAGTGTATTAGTGATTAAATAAAATATAAATGAAAAAGGTGGAAGTAGTAATCCCAGGAAAGAAGAGAAAGATAGAGGTAGTGCAAGAGGAGAAAAATACATTTTGGGTAAAGGTGATAGACATAGAGAAGGGAACTGATTTTGAAATAAAATACAGGACCCCAAGGGGGGTGCTGAATTATCTAAGGTGGGAGTTTGAACAAGAAGACTAGGGATAAAGGATAAAATAAGACAGTGAATCTATATGGCGGGTCCATTCCAAAAGTTTGTATTCCATTGTATAATAATTGGTTGGATAATAGTAAGTATAGTTTTTATTGTAGGCCTAGCAATAACCGTGTCTTGGGGTATAGATCAGAAACTGGATCAGGGGAATAACAGCTGGAATAGCAGTAATTAAGGGGACTCAATAGGATCACATGAGAAAAATAACAAAGTAAGGCAATAATAATAATAATAATAATAATAATAATAATGATAACAATAACAATAACAATAAATAAATAAATAAATAAGAGGAAGAGTAGTGGAAAGGAAGAGAAAAATCAGTAAAATGACTGAATTAACGCCAATGGAAAGGGTTATTAGAGCAAACCCAGGAAGCAGGAAACTGATAGAATGAGTATGCAGAAAATGCGTGGAGAGATCAAAAGATGATGCTACTCCATGGCCAGGAATAGGCACACTAGAAGTGCCAGTCTTGTGCCAGATGGAGGAAAAAATAAAAAAACTACAGGAAGGCTGAAACAGGAGAGAAGAGACAAGCAAAAAGAGAAATGGAACATGAAGTACTGTTGAAGTTTGCCCAGCTGGCAGACATAGAGGAAAAGGAATACAAAAAGAAGCAGTCAGTAGAAGAACCAGTGACCTCTGAAGAATCAGAAGAGTGTTCAGAACCATCGTGTCCAGTTGAAGAAAAGGAAAAACCCCCACTATACGCACCAGGGGAGAAATTGTACCCGGATCTACCCAAGCAATGAAGGCAGGGGCTGAACTACGAGTGGGAGGAATACACGTCAAGGGATTAGCAAAGGAATTAGCAAAACTGGCTCGCCAGTTGCATGCCATGGAGCAGAGTGACGATCTGACCAGTAGTGATGAAGAAGATAAAGAGGAAATGGAAGAAAAGGAGGTGAGCCCAGCACAGGGAATGCTGACCTCAGGCTCAAGAGAGGATAAATGCCCAGGGCAAGCGGAAGAAGTGACCCAGGCAAACGGGCCTAACCAGAAAGACAGACAGCCAACTGTGGCCCTAGAAATAGGACCAGATGGGGCATTCGAGGCAGACACAGAAGAGCAAAGATTAAAAGGACAAGATGAGGACACATTCAGACAGAGAGAGGAAAGAGAGTTCTTAGTGTGGACTCCAGGAAAAATGCTGGGAAAAACAGGCACACGCGAAAGGCCACTAACAAGGACACAACAGGAATATTATCAGGCAATGGACGAGCAGGTGTCAACAAAGAATTACGCTCGAGCCATGGGACATCTGAAGCAGCAAGGAAGAAGCGACTACAAGAAAGCCACGTGTGGAGGAATGAATCCCAGATGCCAACCATCAGAGACACGTGGCTGGTGGGGAAAAAAGGATGAACAAGTTGATCGAGCTGAGAGAGGAATTTCCACCATCCTAGAGGAAGAGGGGAATCCTTATGGGCACTGGGCACCAGACCAAGAGATAGTCCGGGGAACAAGGACGGAAGCACTGGAGCAGGAGAGAAGAAAGAAGCAGAGGGAAAGGTGGATGAACAGTGAGATAATAGAAGAAAAAATAGTTAGGAAAATGATGAAAGAAATGCAAGAAGGAGAAAGAAAAGAAAGGAAGAATGCGACACAACAGAGCGCAGCGCTGGATAGAGCCTTAGAAGTGGAACGAACCATAGGTGAATTGAGAGGAAAAATGGCAGAGTTGGAGAAAGAACTTGAATTGACTGTGGAGGAGGTGGCTCTGTTCAATGAAGTGTCTACATAGGCGTCCTGGCTCTTCTGAAAGAATATGTTATGGTGTTCCAGGTATATTGAAATAGTGTTTCACAACTATGTTCTAGCATACATTTTGGATAGTTTTAAATGCTATCCCAGAGGTATTTTAACATCTTTTATTTATGTTACCAGTGTAACTGGTTGTGTCTTACTCTGCTTGTATGGTGGAAATTCATATCCATCTCTCACTTGCACAATATAACTACTTCCTCAGGGTCGTGACACCCTTGTGCACAAGTTGCATGACAAGCAGCTGCAGATTTTCACCAACTTTCTTGCATGCTTTGTGAAGCCAGAACACCTGCCACCAATCCTCAGGACCCTCGCAGGTCTCGAACTCAAACTGCTGCCTGCAAGAGATCTATATGTGGGTCGTGTGGCAGATAGATTCAGACGGGAACATCCAAAACACCATGTGAGTGGTTTAAAATTAGTTACCCAACTTTTGGACAAAAAACATTTGCCAATGGTAAAGGAGCACTACTATACCAGTGTGTTATTGTTGATATTTATACAGATGCTGAAGCCCTTCCTGGACCAAGTACTCCAGGGATACATTGCTTGTGGGGAATACCTGCAGAGCAAGCTGCCACTGGAGAGCTTGACCCTGCAGTGCCTGTCTGCTGTTGACCCTATTGCAAGGGGGCACTCCAAGACTGGACATCTGCTAAGAGAACTGATGGAGATGCTAAGCAAGTTTCTCCCTGCTGATGTGGATGTTAAGCAAGAGGTTAGCTGAATAATGCACGTCCCTATTATTAGTATGTAATGTGTTTGTGAGTCTCGTGTATGGATGTTTTTGATGTTTACTGTTGTTGTTTAATTTTTAATCCTATATCTTGCTTCTGTGGAGGTTAAATGTCCCTGGTGGGATAATTAAATAGTTCTTATCTTGCCTTAGATTCTCCAGTATGGTGTGGACCAGAGCCTGCCAACATTCACTGATGGAGAAGATGCTGTCAGCTGGTGGGTAGATGTTTCTGATACAGGAAGGTATCCAGCACTCACCAAAACAGCACAGACAGCATTGTCTGTGTTCCATGGGCCACTGATTGAGTCATCTTTCAGTTACATGTCAGAAATCATTGACTCAAAAAGTGGCAGCATGAGCATCAGCACTCTGAGTGCCATCCAAACTGTGAAACACATCATGCTGACCCAAAAGAAGACTGCAGTAGAAATGTTCAATAGAGAAGACATAAAGTATGGGCCAGTGGATCAGAAGATGTGTCAAAACATCCTGTCGGCTGGAAGTAAGGACAAAGCTTTAAGAAAGCAAGCAGCCTTGAAGGAGATGGAGAGGCAGAGGGTGTTCGACTGCCAGCCATCCTCAAGCGCTGCCGCAGCCAGAAGAACCAAGGCAGAAGAGGAGGCTGTGGTCAGAAGGAAGCATGCGGCCAAACAACGAAAGCGAGCTTGTGAAACCCTTGTCCAGGCTAAGAAGAAAAAAATATATATGTTTTTCAGTAAAACATACTATTTTTCAGTATGTTTTTCATGAAAGAAAATTAATGTTTTTCAGTTTCCCTCCACGGTGTTTGCGTGCGTGTGTGTTTGTGAAACCCTTGTCCAGGCTAAGAAAGAAAAAAGAAATGTTTTTCAGTATAATATCATTTGTGTTTTGGTTCTTTTGTTGTTTTCTTATTTTATTGTCATGCGCCTAACAGTTCACAGTGTCGGCGTTGGCGTCGCCCAACCCCCCCCCCCCCCCCCCCCCCCCCGCCCCCGGACACTGTCACCTTTTTTTCTCTGATGAGTTTGCAGGTCTGTCCTGATAAAAGGTAGAAGTAACAAAGCGAAGTCTAAAGACTATCAGTCTAAGTCACTCTTCTGTCTCTCCCACGAGGTTGAGACAGGACACCGAAGATGTTGTAGCGTAGCTCGTCTGGATCCTTCTCCTCTGTGTATCGGAAAAGGGCTCTACATATACTCAAAGGTCTAATCATAAATCTATCCTAAACGGTAAGAAATAACTTGACCAGTCCCTAAACTTGGCATGACTCCATATACGTGCACAACTCAGGAACACTCGAAGCATTCGAACAGCACCTAGCCTAAACAGGCACATTCCTACCCATACTGACGCCAGTGCCTTGACAAGTATCGACAGATGATCACTGGTCAAAGCTATTTCTAAGGTCTTCTCCAAATCTAACAGTTGTTGACTGAACATTCTGTACAGACTTAGCTGAGCAGATAATTCTAAGGAACACACAGAGGAAAATTATTCATTTGACAGTTAGAACAGAGTTGCAGAAAGTCATATCAAATTATATAAAATTCTAACACAGCAAACCTTTTAGCTTGTACGTTACAACGAGACGGGAACCAGAGCAGACACATACATGGCATCTATCCTAGCTCAAAATCAGTGCAGAGGAAAGGCAAAGCAGGCCATAGCATATTACTGCTCAAAGTTGGATGCCGTTGCTCAAGGCTATCCTCCCTGTTATCAGGGATTGGAAGCAGTATACTCCGCATATGTAAAGGCATCAGCAATAACAATGGGATGGCCAGTGGTCATCTACACAAGCCACGCAGTGGCCCAATTGGCAGAACAGGGACAGTTTTGTCTTACCCCACAGAGGCAGCTTCGCTGGAGCGCCACACGAGTGTGTGGCCGACTCACTAGCGTTCTCTAAGCTCAGGGAAGATTTGGAGAGTGAGCCATTAAAGGAAGGAGTGACTTACTTTGTGGATGGATCCAGTCATAACTATGACAATAAGACACATGCAGGGCTCAGTGTAGTGCAGTGGAAGGCACCCCAATTTGAAACAATTCTGAGCGAGCCATGTGAACAACCATGTTCAGCACAGCTAGCCGAATTGAAGGCGCTGACAGCAGCATGTCAATTAGGAGAAGGCAAGGATGTAACCATCCATACAGACGGTGCTTATGCTCACAATGTTTGTCACGTGCATGGAGCCCAGTGGAAACAGAGGGGCTATAAGAAGTCAGATGGCAGTCCTATACAGCATCTGCACTATATACAACAGTTGCTAAAGGCAATGATGCTGCCCAGGAAATTGGCCATCTGTAAATGTAAAGCACACAGCAAGGGGCAGGATTACATTACCCTGGAAAATGCAAAGGTAGATAAGGCCGCAAAAGAGGCCGCCCTATAGGCTAGACAAAAGTCATCTGAGACGGCGATAGAGAGGACTGTCCTGAATGTGCAACTAAATTGTGTGAGGTGCGATATCCCCATGATCAGTATTTAAAGGAATATTTAGAATATGCAGATTATCCTGTAGCCTTACAGTGCCCCACCACAGATACTATAATGGAGGACAGGAGAACTGTCTGAGTGAGAATTGTGCCTCCTGCCGAGCCTGAACAGGTGCACATCATAGCCACTGAGTATATGCGCAATAAAATTCAGCCTATGCAGGCTGCCACCCCAAGCTGGGAAGTGCAACTCTGGAAGGACAGAGGGGCCACCAAAGGCCCTTATTGAATCTGGCGCAACCATGATGGCCGAACAGTGGCGTCCCTGAAAGTCCTTGATGAACTGATTAAACGTGCGATGATTCAGATCATTGCGCAAGGGGGGAAGTAAAGCAACAAATTTTGAATACTGGTTTTTGGGCGCCAGGGCTACAAGACAGGATAGCATGGGTTTTGAGGGATTGCACAGTATGCAACATGAACATCAGAAAGGGCACAGCTCCACGACCCTTAGGCCACATTCCACTGCCAGATGGACCGTTCAAACACATAGTAATGGACTACATTGATATGTGTAAGAAAGTTAATGGCTTTCAAGACGTCCTAGTAATAATATGTCGCTACTCGAGGTGGGGGGAAGCCTGCCCGAGTAGGAGAAAAGATGAGGGAACTGTAACCAGGTTCCTCACAAGGGAAGTGATTCCTAGGTTTGGCATTCCAGAAACAATAAGCAGTGACAATGGGAAAGCATTTGTGGCAAGGGTGTGGAAGAAAATAGCCCAGAAAATTAGCTTAAGGGTGAGGTATGGATGTGTCTATCACCCTCAGAGCCAGGGGATGGTAGAAAGGGCAAATGGAACAGTGAAAAACAAAATGTTAAAAATTTGCCAGAGCACGGGCATGAACTGGATGGATGCCCTGCCCATAGCCCTGATGAAAATGCGGAGCGAGAAAAATCGCTCCACCCATTTGACACCACATGAGATGCTCACGGGGAGGGCAATGCCAGCCCCTATGATCAGAGACAGGCGAGTCCCAAGTCTCGAAACGCTGAACCGATAAATCCAAGAGTATGTTAGACAACTTTCTCATGATCACAAAACTATCTTCAAAGAGCAGAAGGTGAGGGAAAACCGGCTGGGGAAAAGTGTGCTGGAGGAGAAGAGGCCAATCCGGCCAGGCGATTACGTGTACCTAAAGGTGTTCAAACGATCCTGCCTGGACCCCAGAGCTGAGGGGCCATACAAGGTGGCGCAAGCTTCCCCTAGAGCGGTAAGAGTTAAAGGTTCAAATATGTGGTATCACCTTAATTCTTGTTTCAGGGCACAAAGACCAGAAGGTGAACAAGGACAGGATGACGAGGACCAAGGACCCCAAGCGGGAGGCAGCAAGGACGATGGTGGTGACAAACCCCAGGGGACAGCAAACAAGGATAGGACTACAGTCCGGAGGGGCTTGCGGGTTCCTGCTGTACGCTCTGGGGCTGACATGCCTGGGCTACCACCGGAAGGAGCTACCGCTGACCCGGCCAGAGATCACTCCAGTGAGGGGGGACGTGAGTTCCTCACAATTGGTGATGATCTATGGCTACCAGGAGAAGAATGGCCAGGAGGACAGCCCTGCGTCAGTGGAGGATACCTGGAGCAACTCTATGACCCCAGAACTCCTCACCCTGATGAGGTATTGGAAGAATTCTTCCCAGAACGCTACAGCCCTGAGTCAGACTATGGGGCCAGGGAAGTATACGAGCAGCAACCCTCAGGCGAACACGACAGCTCACCCAGACCAGGTCCCTTAGGGGAGGGGAGGGGGTCAGGATTCCCGGAGGGAAGAAAACATCAATACAGTTTTCCAGGAGCCGACTGGGGAGAGCTTGAACCCTCCACAGATGACAACAATGATGAATAGACTGAGCATGGGTGTCCAACTCAAGGACTACGGCTCCAAGGAGCCTCTAGGAGGATTGTCCATAGACTATGAGAATTCAGGAACAACTATTGAAACCGCCATAGGCACTACAGAAAGCTCTGGAGTCAGGACAAGCACTCCACATGGGAAGCATGATAACAAGCAGGAACAAGGAGGACTGAATGCAATGTCCATTGTTCCAGTCAAGATAAAAGGGAAGGAAGGGCAAAACATAAGCATTCCATGTATCTACCCAGTAGGATCTAAGCTGGTGATTTGGAGTAAATATACACCAGATCAGAGATCGGAAAGAAGAGGCTTCTTCACAACAATAGCAATGGCTAACCTTACTAGGGCAAAGGGTGAAGAACTTTTACTGATAAACTCCAAAGCCGAAATGACCATCAATAAGACTCAGAGTAAAGTGACTTTGACATTATTACAGCTGGAAAAGAAGGATGAAGGACAGTACTACTGTGTGGTGAGAGGCGAAGAGAACCCTGGAAGCAGCAAAGGTACAAATGTGATAGTAAAGACCAAAACTAAGAAGGCCAAAGAAAACCAGAGCAAAGAAATGGAGTCTAGGAAAGGAGACTGAGATCGTTGAAAGAAGAAGGGCCAAAGACACAACCGGGAAAGACACTAGAAAGCTGGCTGGAGTCAAATTCCTGGCTCCGATGGGCTATGTACACAGCCAAGTCAATATATCCCAAAGGAAATTGCTATATATGTGCCAAACAAATGCCTAGACCCATAGTAGTACCCCTTCCAGGTGACTTGGTGGTGGAGATGGAGATGGAAAAGAGACAAGGTACAGTTTCGTACCGAAGATGTATTCTGGAGATGGGAAACCAAGGCCTGGGGAAAGGAGGAGAAATCGCAGCTAAATATGTAAACTATCCTGCCCACATCATACAGCAAGCAATAAAGAGAAGAGAAGCCTGCCAAAGGTCATTTCCAGACCTAAGGGCCACAGTGAATGAACAGATTACAGAATATGAGATTGACTGGAATCCAGGATATGAGTGTATAATTGGAGAAAAATCGCCATATTACAAGGGACAAAGTGCTGAAGGCAGACCCTTAGGTGCAAGCAAGAACTGGGTGGAGGTAGAGGAATTCACAGGCCCCTGTAAGAAAACATGGAGGAGAATCGAGAAATGGTGGCCAACTCCTGAAAAGTGCTGTGTAAATGCGTGGAAAAAGAATGGAGGAGGGCGTTGTGTCTTTCGAGATGATGAACATTGTGCACCTGGTCTTGTTTACCAGGCCGAATTCAAGGGGTACATAGAACAGGAACACCCACTGGAAGGCATGTATTGGGTATGTGGGAAGAAATATGTAGTACAAAGGACCCTGCCTAAAAACTGGGTAGGAAAATGTACCTGGGTGAGGATTGTCCAGGCCACTCACATCCTACCCTTCTCCCAAGAAGGAATTACCACGACCCAGGCTCCAGAAGTTAAGATCCGAGAACCACGGGACATTTCCAAAGATAACCTAGCTCCGGGATTCAGCCAGGATGTTCTGAAGGAATTCATGGCACAGGACCACATACTGGCGGGCTTCTTTGGAGCCCTCCCATTTTTTGGAACAGGATACTGGATCTCAGAGAATACAAGATGGATTAACTATATTTACTATAATCAAATGCGCTTTCTGAACTTACACCATGGACACTTTGAATGCTCTGAATGACAGGGTAGAAGTTCTGGCCGTGAGATTGGATGCCAACAACCGAATGACATTGGAGAACAGAATGGTGTTGGACTGGATGTAGGCCAAGGAAGGGGGAGTGTGTGCTGTGGTGGGGGAAACCTGCTGCACATACATCCCCGAGGACAGTAGCTCTGACAGTACATTCCACAAAGCCATGAACCAACTTAGGAGATTAAGGGATGAGACCCACAGTAATGCAGGAAAAGGTCCCAGTCTTGATGGCCTTGAAGCATAGGATCTTTCTTTACATCTGCTAGGGGTTGGATGGGGAACACGTTTGGATCCCTAGGGTCCACGGTTATAGGCTGGATCCTTAAGTTACTGTTGGGAGCGGTTATATTGGTAGCAGTAATTTGCTGCCTTGTCGCATGTTGCGACAGTTGCGTCTTGCCCCCATACTTGGTTCATGACGCAGGACAAGGGATAGTGGTAGAATCACTACGTAATTTTGATTACCTTTAGAGGAATACATGCTAGTATGTACAGGTTGATTTTAAGGAAGCAAGGGGGTAGCACTGTCTTGGGCCTTATCGGTCTTGGTTCCTGTTATTGTTTATACGGTGTGAATGGTAATGTTGAATGAATGGGGGTGGCAAGTATTACCAAGGGTAAGGTGCACCGATCACTGTCCCGCTTAAAGAATAGCTTGTCATAGAATTGTTAGAGAATCTTGCGGTGGGTGACCCCGTACCATTCATTTATTGTGGTACTTACCCCTGCTCCTACCCATTACTGCTTTGCGTTTTAGCTGCAGGTGTGCATGCGATTCACCATGTAAAAAAAAAAAAAAAATGTGAACTGCACACCTGATTGTATAGTATTTGCTCATGTGGCCTTATAGGTGTGGCTTCTCAAAAGCCACAAAGGGGGGAGTATATGGAAATTATTATACAACTTCGGAGTATTATGCTAATACTAACATATGAAAGAAGGTTGTGGCAACATGTCAGTGGTAACCTAGGAGACCGAGGCAGTTCAGACAGAGGGAATAGAGACTTGGATAGTTCAAACAAAGGACATGGGGTCCTAGACAGTTCACAAGCAGAGGGAAGGTCTTTACAGGCTAGGTGACGAAGAAAACTTAATGCAGGGGAATGCTTCAGAGCCTAGGATACCTCAATCTGGAAGGAGTGTTGTTTGAAGAATGTTATACATGATACATGAGTGGTTACCATGACATGCGAGGAAGGTCCAGTGAATAGGGTCCGCTGTGCGAATGGGTACTGTCTACATGAGAACCATTGAATAGAGGAAAAATATACATCAAACTAAAAGCCCAGCATAAGGAAGATACATCAAACTAAAAGCCCAGCAAGGAAAAATAATAGTTTTTTTTTTTAATAATAGAATGGGTGGAAAAATCCACCAATATGAATCAGACCGGGGCCTCCTGATTGATTAACATGACGCAGGTAAATCAGGGGGGTTTCTGGGTGATTCGAATAGAATAAAAGCAGATGCTTAGAAAAGGCCAGTTAGAGCTTGATCAACTCTTAAGGTAAACAGTATCCTATCTGCAGCGGATCTCCTTCACTCTACTACGCACTTATACTGTGAAGCAATTGTCTCTTGTATACTTTGCTGGTATTGTGAATAAAGTCTTTGTCAACAACTCTACTCCAACTTGTGAACAGCAAGTTCTTGGTTTTTGACCAAGTGTGCCGGGTGGGTTAGGACATTGAGTCTGGGGTTTTGCTACGTCGAGGTGATTTTCCACGACACTTCCTGCAAATAAATGCTTCCTCGGAGGACGTCCCACGGTGCATAAACCAACACAACATTTTGGATAGTGTCAATACGTGGAGTGGAGTTTTCCGCTTCCCCGGTGAAATTATGTTCAAAATGCCTCTCACTCGGTCCAAGTGGAAGTAAGTAAGGCAAACCCAGCTGAGAACAAAGTTTACATAGCTATTTGTAAATGTTGTTGAGCCAAACATTGAATATTTAGGCTATATTTATTCCAGTTGTTATGAATGGATAGACATTCTCCACTTGTGTAGCCAGCTCACATGCTCTGAATTTGTGAGTTTGTGGCTCATCTGACGAATACTGAAATTTGCCGTTGTGTCTAAGAAGTTGTGATCAAGCTTTGATTGATTAGGACAGGAACCTATCAAGGCAACGGTGGGTGGCGGGGCTATACCTGCGTATTTATAGTTTCGGGTTTTTCAAACCCGGAAGAAAAAAATTGTTGGTTAGAATCGGCTGCTGTAGGGGAACTTTAATTTAAAGTAGCTTTTGAGATTTTTCACAAAATCTCAATCTCACAATTTATGACGGTTTTCCAAACAACTGAGCATTTCTTCAATGTAGCATGGTGCCAAAGGTGAAGCCACTGTTAACAACAACAACAAAAATTGTAATCAATCATCGCACAAGAGCAGGCAAAAATGTGCATAGATATTAAAAGGGAACCAAAATAAGAAAACCTTATTGGCTAAATGCACAAGGACGTCATACCAATTAGAAAGTAGCTGCGACCAGAATTTAAGACCTGACTTGCAGCCTTCATCAAGGAAAACTTCTCTTACTATTACTCTTGAAGACCCAGAGTACCAAGGTGTCAAATCTCATTATTCTGAGAAGTGGTGAAAGACGAAAATTCAAAGATCTAGTTTCCCCATTGGGCAAAATGTCATCTATGGCAAAATGCTAATAGCAAGTGTACATTTTCTCACGTTTCTGAATTCTAGATATGCGTAAGGGCAATAACTTATCTCTACCATATAAAATTTGTAACTCTGTAGCAACTACCGCACATGACCATTTCAGGCTACAAAGTTAGGAGCCCATTTCATTTTTTCTAACTTTGGACAAGACCCTAAGCAACTGTTAAGAGTTAAGTTAGCTTTACCAGTTCCAAGTTGTCTACAGAAGGGTGAATTATTGCACAAAATTGAAAAAAAAAAATTATTCACGGTCAACGTTCTTTTCCCAAGGGGCTTATAAATATTGAAACCTTTACAAAACAAACCCATGTTTGGGGCTTCAGGTTTGAAGTTGCCAAAAATGCTCACAGGCACTTTTTTGGAAGAGGGGGTGGGTGCATTCCAAGGCATTCTTAAAAGCCACAAAGGGGGGAGTATATGGAAATTATTATACTAACCGTTTCGTTCATTATATACATATATGGTATTCATTATTATAGAAATACTTGAGATACTGAGGTGTAATTTTGCACAACTTTCTTTGA
Source organism: Tenualosa ilisha (assembly GCA_015244755.2). Classification (NCBI taxonomy): domain Eukaryota; kingdom Metazoa; phylum Chordata; class Actinopteri; order Clupeiformes; family Clupeidae; genus Tenualosa; species Tenualosa ilisha. Next base: position 335,587 of record PYXC01002824.1, on the reverse strand, counting down.
GATGTGTGGGCACATAATATTTGAAAATCAGCCAATTCTGAAGGGGTTGAGTGGGAGGCATTGGTACATTTGACATGGAATTATCCCCTTAAATGTCTTTTAAAGGGGAGGAACATCCCCTTGGGTCTGCCCAAGTGGAAATCTCCACTATTATGTGATTTGACTGTGTAATGCTGCAGCAAGTCTGTACACAGCACACAGCAGGTCACAGGAGGGCACATACGCTTACGCTTGGTCTAACAGCAAGTAAATTCCAGCCCTAAGGTGATGTTCCATTTTGATCATATCAGGGTGACTTGTAACGTTACCAACAGGATATTAAGTAACAGTTAAACAATAAATTAAATATTTTCTTTTTGTCTTACCTAGCATGACTGCTCCCATGACTGAGTCTTGTAAAACACAAAAATTACAAGTGTTAGAGACAAATAATTGTAGGCCTGAATCAACCATTAGCTTCGCCAACTTGTACAAGTCTATCTACAGGCTCTTCACATGTATGTCTATATTTGGTTTTATAATACACAGCAAGCCCATAATAATTAGGTTGAACATCAACCAGTAAAAGCAGTATATATGAGACTTGCATGAAGGACACCTAGTAGTTCTAAGTTCTACTCTTCACATTTTGTTTTCAAAAAACTCCCCCCCCCCCCCCCCCCCCAGTAGTACAGTTCAGTTTTCTTGCATGTATGCATTTATTTATTTATTTATTGTTGCTGCCCACAATATTTGTGTATTGTAGCTATTTATAATATTGTTATCTCTTGACCTAATGTGGCTCTGCTATGTATATTGACATCATTCAGTATCAACCTATACATTTCCATATTTTGTATGCAAATCTGCAGCTACACAATGAATTGAACGTGAAGCTAATGGGTTATGATTGAGACATATACATCTTGTATCCAAAAAAATACAAGAAAATATGCCGTGCATTTTGGAAGCTGACTTTGGGTGTAATTTCATGCAATCTCCTAAACTACTGCTGAAAATAATTGTCAGGAACTGTAAAAGCTACGTTATCAGTTATCAGCGGTTGACTATCTTCCTGCCAATAAATCTGCTCCCCGGAGGACATCCCACGGCGCGTAAACCAACACAACATTTTGGATAGTGTCAGTGCGTGGAGTGGAATTTTCCGCTTCCCTGGTGAGAATATTATGTTCAAAATGCCTCTCACTCGGCGCAAGTGGAAGTAAGTAAGGTAAACCAACCGAGAACAAAGTTTACATAGCTATTTGTGAATGTTGTCTATCCAAAGCATTTAGGCTATATTCATTCCAAATGTTATGGACGGATAGACATTTTCCACGTGTGTATGCATGTATGTATGTATGTATGTATGTATGTATGTATGTATGTATGTATTTTATTGATTGTTGCCCAGAATGTGTGTATTTTAGCTATTTATAATAAAGTTATCTGTTTACCTAATGTGACCATATGACAATTCATTATCAACCTATACATTTCTATATTGTGTATGCGAATCTGCAGCTACACAATAAACTGAACGTGAGGCTCATGGGTTGAGACATATGCATCTTGTTATGCATTGGCTACAAGAAAATATGCCGTGCATTTTGGAAGCTGACTTTGGGTGTAATTTCATGCAGTCTGTGTCTTGATCTCCTAAGCAACTGCTGAAAATAATTGTTAAGAACTGTAAAAGCTACGTTACCAGTTACCTTTAGTTGACTATCTTCCTGCAAATAAATGCTCTGCTTCCCCGGAGGGCGTAAACCAACATAACATTTTGGACAGTGTCAGTGCGTGGAGTGGAGTTTTCCGCTTTCCCGGTGAGAATATATTGTTCAAAATGCCTCTCACTCGGCGCAAGTGGAAGTAAGTAAGGTAAACCAACCGAGAACAAAGTTTACATAGTTGTTTGTAAATGTTGTCTAGCCAAAGGTTGAACTTTTAGGTTATATTTATTCCAATTTTTACTAACAGATAGATATCTCCACTTCTGAGGCCAGCTCGCATTCTCAGAATCGTTTGTGGCTCATCTGACGAAGGTTGAAATTTGCCGTCGTGTCTGAGAAGTCGTGTTGAAGCTTTGATTTATTAGGACAGTAACCTATCTAGGCAACGGTGGGTGGCGACATTGGCGGGTTATATTTGCGTATTCATAGTTTTGGATTTTTGAAACTCGGAAAAAAAAAAATGGTAGTAGGTCTGAGTCGGCCGCTGGATGGGGACTTTACTGAATTCATGATACAGTACATGAAATGTACTGTGAGATACTTGACAAACTTGATGACACATTAAAAAAATTAAGATCATTATGTTTTCTTCTTGAAATCCACTATGAAATCCTTCTCTCAGCTGAGATCAGAATAATCCTGATTTTGGCTCAAATGGATCAACACATTTGAACAACACATTTTGCAAATTTGATCCAGATGAAAATCAAGATTGAATTCTGTAATATAATCCATTTCAGAATATATTTTTAAATGCACACATATATTAGGTGACAATAATCCATTAAATGCAATTAATTAACACACAAAGAACTGGTAGTACTAATACTACCATAGACAAAACACTAAATATAAATTTGCTCACCAGTGATATTCCGTATAGGTCTGTATCAGAGGTCTGTGAACAGTCTGAAACTCACTGCTTAGCCCTCACTTTTATAGTGTTCTATCTTCAGGTGCACACACCCTTCAGCCCTGCCCAAGTCTGTGTTTACTTTTACTTTTCCTGTTTCTCAGAATTCTGGCTAAATATAGGAAACTATATCTTCAATCTATCAATCTTTGGCCCTTTTTATTCTCATTATACATGTTACCTCTTGGGTCTATTCTAAACAAGTACAACATTCAGTATCACTGTTATGCAGAGGATATACAGTTTTATCCACAAGTCACATCAAATATCTCTTGCACACTGACAAACCTGTTTAATTGCTTAGACAATATCAAATCCTAGATGGCTAATAATTTCCTTTATCCTAATGACAGCAAGACTGAAGTTATACTTCCTGGCTCTATGTCCTCTGTGTCTGAATTGAGCAAAGCCCTTGGTCCACTGTCTGCTAACTTTCATGACACTGCCAAAAATCTTGGTGCCCTGCTTGACAGCTCACTTACCTTTAGCAAACAGTTCAGTAATGTGAAGAACAGTTTTTATCATCTAAGAAACATTGCCAGATTAAAACCTCTCCTGTCACACTCCTGTCACAATCTTGAAACAGTGATCCATGCTTTTATTTCCACTCGGCTGCAACACTTTGTACAAAAGTTTGTCTCAGTCCAGCATTTCTAAGCTACAAATGGTTCAGAATGCTGCGGCACGGCACGGCTTGAAATCAATCATTCAAAGTGTTCAGGACAGGGTCCTAGGTCCACCTACCAAGTTTGGTTGCGATACGTCAAACCATTGCCGAGATATGACTTTTGACCAGAGGGGGCACTAGCATGTTGAAATCGATCATTCAGAGTGTTCAGGGGAGGGTCCTGTGTCCACCTACCAAGTTTTGTTGTGATACATCTGAATGATTGATTTCAATGCTCTAGCGCTCCTAATAGTCAACTCATATCTCACCAACGGTTTGAACCAAACTTGGTACTTGGACTGAGGACCGTGTTTGTACATGTTATGGATATATGACGTGAGTCTGTTGTTGCGTAGCGGAATGTCCGCTTGCGGAACCACACTTGCGAGGGCCCGTCACAGCCGCTTGCGGCTTTAATTAGCATTGATTCTTGACAGAATGTAATAACATTTATGCATTTAGCAGACACTATTATCCAAAGCAACTTCAGGGCTCGTCTCCCCTAAAGCAACTTAAGTGAAGTCAAGTCAAGTCAAATCACTTTATTTATATAGCACATTCAAAAACAACTGGAGTTGACCCAAAGTGCTTCACAGTAAAGGCAGAAAACTGTCATCATACAAGAATAGAAAGAAAGACTAAACTGGATAAATAAGGATGGTGCGAAGCCCTATTGCTTTTGTAAGGAGTATTATTATTATTATTAGGGCCCGAGCACCGAGGTGCACGGATTGGTACGGCCTTGCAACAGTACAACATTCAGTATCACTGTTATGCAGAGGATATACAGTTTTATCCACAAGTACACCAAATATCTCTTGCACACTGACAAACCTTTTTAATCTTGGTGCCCTGCATTGCTGCAAAGCAATGCGCTGTCTTGATATCCGCTTGTGTTTTTATTCTTCCTTTTATTCTTCTTATTTTTCTGTTTGCAAATAACTCAATCACTGTTTCACCTAGAAACTTAATTTCGTAGATCTTTTAAAGGAGAGTTATGCTACGTGGTTTCACGTTTCTCCTTCTTTTACTTTTTAAAATGTCCGCAATAAACGAGTGAAAATTTCCCATTGACAGGAATGGTAGAATGTTCAGGCTGATGATGTCATAATGCTCTAATCAACTGTGGCAGCACCTGGACCAACTGCCATTTTTTTTTTTTTTTTAAATTTGGAACTTGGAATGTTCACATATTCCTACTACCTCAACTATGAACTACTGTACCTTGTTATCCCTAGATTTATTTCATTTTCTACTGTTAATATCTCAACTTATTATTCCTCTCTCCATTTCATTTTCTAGTCTTAATATTTAGCAGATGCTTTTATCCAAAGCGACTTACAGAAGAGGATAACATTCAAGCTACAACACAATGAAAGAAACTAACAAATGCATATTGCTAACATAAACACTGCACTATTTTAAGTTTAAAGTACAATAGTGTTATAAAAAGTGCAGTATAAGAAATATTAATTACATCTAAAAAAACCTCTATTATGAGTTTTCCACTATTACGTGTTTTCTAGTTTTACATTCAATATTTCTTCCACTTGTCATTCTCTATCTGTACCAACACCTGGACCAACTGCCATTTTTTTACATTTGGAAGGTAACCTATGGCAGCCCAAAGAACCAATTGATAAAAAAAATGTAATTTGGTACACTGATTTATGACAGTCCCATGATTCTTTTCACCAAGTCTCATGATGACATAACCTCTCTATGGCCACAAACTAGTGAATCACAGAGGTGCATTTATGTATCTAACTTTTGAACCATACATTCAATTTTCAAATACTTAATATGCTGACAATGTTAATTAACTTACTATGTTGACAATGTTTATGTTGACAAACTTACTACGCTCACTACCAAACTGTGCTAACAGTGTTACTCGGTTAATTTAGCTTATGTTTGTTAGCAGTTATGCTAACAATGCTACAATGTTAAGTAATGAACTCTGCTAACAGTGTTCTCAGTTAGCTTGGCTAATGTTTGTTAGCAGTTATGCTAACAATGCTAACTATGCTAAAATGTTAAGAAACTAATTGTGCTAACACTGTTACTCAGTTAATTTAGCCAATGCTTGTTAGCTATTATGCTAACAATACTAACTATGCTAAAATGTTATGTAATTAACTGTGCTAACCAATGACTGTATATATAGATGGACAGCGCATCTGAATTAATGCCGTTCTATGGAGCTGAAGCCACCGCAACCGTAAAATCTGCAACCGGAACAACTTACTTCCTGCTATGCAACGCTTTGAGTATGTGCATTGAGGAGGATAGTCGCCATTAGATATGCCCACTTAAATGAAACCAGACAACCAGACACATCCATATATGTATAATTATAATGTACTTGCTCGAGAGATCAAATTCTGTCGGCCACATTTAGGCGAAAGAAATATCTATGTTGTATTACCTCTGGTAAGTGGCTTGGTTCTTAAATGTTTTAGGCTAACACTATTTATGATAACAAGCACCAGACCTTGATCATAGGTGAGTTGACTTCCAAGGAACATGAACATAGAGAGCTGGATTGTGATTTCTGGTAGCAAATGCAAACAGTATAATCTCTATCAAATGGCAATGACGGTTTGCCGATATTTTTTCAGCACCCCAACTCGGAGTGACTTCCATTCCCCCTGGTAACAAGGCTGTGTACATCTCAGACATGTACATCTCAGAAGTAAATCAGAGGATGTATTGAAAGGAAAATTGAATGAATTGGCCACACAAACTAAAGAGTAGACTGAAAACTAGGCTAATTATACAGTATATATAAGTCTATACACGGAGCTCCATGAAGTTTTTAATTAAGTGGTCCGGATTGTGAATTTCATTAAAGCCAATCCTGCTAATTTCCCTCTATTTAGCTCTATATGATGAGATGTGTACAGATCATATTCATTTGCTCTTGCACTCTGAGGTCCACTGATTATCACGGGGTATAGTGGTGAGCAGTGTTGGAGATCAAAGTCCAAATATGAAGTTTTTAGCAAATAGCTAAAAATGCTGGTCTACAGTCAAGATTCAGCCGTTTTTCTGTCTGAATTTTGGCTGTCATACTGTGAATTCCCAGCATGTCTACCCCTAGCTGAGTGAAATGGCAGTAAAAGTAATACCTTTTCATTCCACATGACTGTGAGAACGCAGTTTTTACATTTTACAGCCCCCAAAAAAACAAAACGGGCTCAACACAGAAAACATGCTCCAAGTTTCCATGTTTCTGTTTATTACAAAAGTGTGTATACTCTTGGGGTGCAAATTAGCAGAACCTTATGCTCAAAAGTGTAACAAACATATAGCACAATAAATAATCATGAAATATCTTTGGACATGAGACACAGGGGTGTCAGGGGGCACGCTCTGCAGGTGTAGACCTATGCAGGGCCTTGCAGCCTGAAATAGGGTGCATCTACATTCTTTTGTCACGATTCTTTATGCCTTAGAACATGGGCTGTTACATCCATCTACTCTATCCTAATCCTGATCTTAATTCAGTCCTGATACAAAATGTGAAAATGTATTAAGGACCTGTCCCTGTCAACAATATTTCCTATGTGCACTGATTCATTATCTTTGTTGTTAGGCTAGACCAGTGTTAAAAAAAAGTCAAAGTAGTGATCTCAATATGAAGAGTTTGGTTCCAAGACACCACCATTTTAATTATTTTTCAGAAATATATTTTTTTTTTACATTTTGTTTTTCAAATATATTTATTTGGATCTACATGTTTTTATTAGATTTATTTTTACATAATAAACTTAAACTTAAGTTCATTTTATTTATTATTTATTTATTAATAACATAATTTAAGTTTGATCAATAAGGACTGAAATACACAAAATAAAAACATGACTTGAATATATTCATAAGCTCTTCATATCTATGCCCACCACTGGAAAGACTCCCCAGTGGAATGTTCCGATACACTATATGAAAAGGGTGTGGTGAAACTAGACTAGACTTTTGGATGAGACCATCCATGCAGTTCCTTGTTGTAAATACCACAGGATGAACTGAGTGTAAATGCCATCACACGCAACAGTAGCTGAAGCAAAGCTAAATGGCCTGTGCCGTGGTGTGTGTAATTGTCAAATCTTACAAACAACATATCTGAGAATAGTCCAAGGACAACATAGAAGTTGTTGAAACTGAACTTTTTTATTGTTTTATGGGATATTTACAGTCATTTAAAATTTGAGGCTCGCAGGGCTCTGAAGTTGGGAATCTGTGGGAATCAGAGCCGTAAGCTGTATCAGAGTGCACGCATATAGACACACACACACACACACACAAACACACATATATATATAATTATTCAGCATTAGGGTCACTCCGTGTCAAATGGACCAAGTTTGAAGGACTTTCCTGCTCAACCTTCAGAATTCTCTGATTCTCGAATATTATGTGCCCACATATCTCAAAAGGTGTGCAAAATTATACCTCAGTATCTCAAATATTTCTATGAAAAATATGCCTTAGAATGCGCCCATCCCCTTTTTCAAAAAAGTGCCCATGAGCATTTTTGACAACTTCAGACTATAATATCACCAAAAAGCATTTGTAAAATAGTGTTGGCACATAAGTTTGAGCCATGTTATGTATTAAAGAGTTTTTAAAGGGCATTAATTCCCAAAGTGTCTGAATTTGATAATGAACCCCAGATAGACCGGTTAGACAGATACCTGGACAAAGCCAAAACAATGGCACCTGCAACACCCACATTCTGTTGTTATCTCAGGTTTAACCTCATTTGATTATGAGGTGATTTCAATCAACGTTGCTCTATCTCTCAGGTATGTTTGTCTAACCTCACATCAACTTTTGTCTTCCTTTGGCATGGCACGTCATGCCTCAGACTGCAAATCTCTCCACATGGTCGTAAAGACAGCAGTGTAGCACACCAGAGTTAGAAGCACAAATCTCGCAATAGATAAATAGATAGTTATACAGATGATGAAACCAAACTTACTAAAGTTAAGAAATACATCTTTTCCATGGCCATGACCCTATTATTTAGTGTCCAATATCTCAGATACTAAAGTAGATAGAATGTTAAAATTTTGCACAGTTGCTGATGTGTACAATTGGGGCACCTAAAGTATGAAGTCCAAGAGAATCCTAATGCATTTGTTGATTTCACATGGAATGACTAGACTTTTGGATGGGAACTTCCATGAAGAAATGCACTTCCTTCCTGTAAATACCACAGGGCAAACTGAGTTTGAAGGCCATCACACACAGCAGTAGCTGAAGCAAAGCTAAACTGCATGAGATGTCTTGTCCTGTGAGCTGGATCTGCTCCAAAAGATTGTGATTTTGCCTATGCTACAACTGCCACCTGGTTTCATAAACCTGAACCTTTTTTGTTTTTTTTTGCATTATGCTAGATGTTCCTGATGGTATTTTGGGGTCTCAATTGTTTGTTTTTTCTGAAAAGGAGAAAGGACAAACAGATCAGAAACAAGACTGTTGTAAGATCTGATAATTCCCTTTGGGTTTCTATTCAAGTTTGTTATGAAAATACCCAACACTATCAACATTTCTAGATGTAGGCTATCCTTTGGTGGATCTGATGTTTGCATGGTATATGTATCATGCCCACTGATCCCAACATACTTTCTGTATTGACTACATACATATACTAATCCTATGGGCCCTGGGCTATTTTCAGTGTAAATTTGCTACCTTTACATATAAGCTCTTATCTCAGTCACTATAAGGGCCATTTACACACACTATATCTTCTTTATTTTAGGACAGTCTAGGCTTTCAAAATCTGGCAGTGTATCAAAATTCGGCAGTTGTCTGAAATGTGGCAATATAAGAATCATGATACTGTATGACTTTACAATTTGCAAAAAATATATGTACCGACAGAATATTTTATTAATTTTCAGATTTTATCCATATATTATTGCACAGAGAAGAATGGGGGTGCAATAGACACAGGGCTGCATCTATTACTGGTCTAGGTAATGAAATGACATTATTTGCATGTGCCCTGGCTATATGACAGACAGGGGACTGAGAGCAACTTCTGATATGTAGGTTACTGACAAGCCTGCCGTATAGACTCTTTGTTCACGACCGAATTATCAGAAAAAAATGCTCCTGTCCACATTTGTACATCTAGACACATTTTGGCATATTGTTGATTGCTACTAACTGTCTAACAAAAAAATCCTGGTGTTTCAGAATAGGCTAAATCATGATCAGGTAACAATTGATAACCATTGAGAGGGTCAGTGCTTTCCCTGAGAAGATTTAGGGACTAGTGAAAGTGAGTAGACTGTATGTAATACACCAGTTGACTTTCGACGGTCTGAAATAACTCCTTGTGTATTCCCGCAAGTGTGAAGGGCTTCTCGGTCATGGTGGCCATAACCTTGCAGTAATCACTAGAAGGGATACAACTAAGGTCAAGTTCTGAGGCCAGTTATTCAAAAAACATATTTTGCTATTTAGGATCAAGTAATCTGTCTTACTTTTATGCTTTTATGATCCAGATAGTTTTCAAGATTACCAAATCCAGATTACCAGTGCTCTAAATAGGACAGCATATCACAATGTGGGCTACCAGCTATTTAAAGACCCCCTCCGGTGAAAATTGAGCTATCACATTTTTAACATGTTTCCAAAATGTCTTATGTGTTGTAAAACTCATATCAATTGCTAAATAAGCAGTTGATGCATGCCAGAGTATTTTTGATGTGAAAGGGTATTTTCATCAAACCTGCCTCTTGGAAACATTCAGCACATATCTTGTGCCAGGTCCAGGTCTCCTCCTGAGACCAGGAGTAAAAAAATGTTCTTGAATTTTTACTTTTCTTATATTGACTTTGTATTTGGGCTTCAGAAAATACAAATCAGAGACATTTTCAGAAAAAAAACAAATTTTATTAAAATTTTGTGGCACGTCCACTATATTGCACGTCGGGATTTAAAGACCCCCTCCGGTGAAAATTGAGCTTTTTGCATTCTTAACATGTTTCCACAACGTCTTATGTGTTCTTCTACTGACACGCAATCACCACCCTCACCCACCACCCCACGCCTTCGCCGCTTCATACCCTCTTATCCCCCCCCCCCTCCCCTTCTCGTTGCAGGTCATGTATTCTATATGTGCTTATGTGTGCTGAGGTGTTGGAGCAGTCTAGTGATGCCTTTTTTTCTCCTCCTCTCTCCTCATGTTATGCTGTCTTGTGCCTTTCTTTCCCCCTACATGGAACTTGGGCGGCGCGATCTCGCAGCGACCCCTTGCTCCCTCACCACAGGGGAGTGAGAAACGCAATTTCGATTCCTTTGTATGTCTTGTACATGTGAAGAAATTGACAATAAAAGTACCATACCATCACAATGTGGGCTACCAGCTATTTAAAGACCCCCTCCGGTGAAAATTGAGCTATCGCATTTTTAACATGTTTCCAAAATGTCTTATGTGTTGTAAAACTCATATCAATTGCTAAATAAGCAGTTGATGCATAGCAGAGTATTTTTGATTTGAAAACCTATTTTTACCAAACCTGCTCTTGGAAAAATTTGGCATATAAGTGCGCCACTATGGTGCAAATTGGCTTTTAACCTATTAGTTGGAAGTTACTAATTAAGACTATCTATGTAATGTAAATCTACGAGAAAGCCTCTGGTGTTCTAGATTTACTTCAAGTGAGCAGAACGTATATAACCCATTAGTTGGTTGTCATTCATCTGCAACAACTCTCAGTGTATTTGCTCAAGTCTGAAGGGCTTCTCAGTCATGGTGACCACAACCTCACGGTAATCACTAGAAGGGATTAGCCTAAAGCAAAGTCTCCCAGATTCTCACTGGTACAGTTACAGAACTGAATGAATTACTAAAGCAATAAGCTTTTATTTCCATTAAGTTTTTAAAATATTTTTTAAAAATATTTTTAGATTGTTTACAGATAAATATTTGTAGGTCACTTGGCATTGTTACAAGGCAACCCTAGATGAATGCAAAATCAGGGCATCATTTCCATCCATACCTGTTTCCCCTTTAGTGACAACCTAACCTCACACAGCTACACCCCATCGCAGCATTCATAGCCAGAACTGCCAGAACTAATAAACCAAGTTAAATTTCGTGATCTAGTAGTAATCTCTATAATCTTGTGCCAAAGTACCTTATAGTCCCTCTTTTTGAGAAGTGTGGCAATATTGATGCCTCCTGCCTCCTGTTAGTGGGATATGTTGAGAGCCCAGTTTGTAGAGAGTTGTCGTCGCATCTATGGCATGGAGGAGTTCAAATTTGGTAGTCCATGAATTGCTGTAGTAACCAATGTTCTCATGGAGATAACAGATAGTATGTGCATTTGAGTGGCTTCACTAAGATCTTACTGAGTAATTGTTTGGAAGTTACCTTTACGGTATTGCTGTGTCAGCTTGAACTGCAAAGGGATAATAGCCCATTATTAGCTATCATTAGAACTCTGAAATATACTCTTGAACACACATTTGGTAATTTATTTGAAATAGCTCCAGACATTAAAGTATCTAATTGCAAAAAATATAATTCAATTCATGGTTCATGTAGCAAAGTATACTGAAATGCTGCCAAAAAGTTGCTCTAAAGCAGCATAATGAGAAACAGGTGAGTCAATGATGAAGCAAATAAATGAATTTAGGTGGGGGTCTGGAGAAACAAGAAAGTGAAACACCTGGCTATGGAAACGAAACAATGACATGGTACACACTGTGTACACACTGTGTTTTTTGTTTCAGACATGTATGTCTGACCTAAATATACTTTGTCAAAAACAATTTATTCCTGAGCAGCTGCTATGATCATAGATCATTGATCTGATTGATTATAAAACATACTATACCTTTTCATCTAGCAGTGTGCCTTGATCTACTAAGTTTAGTTCCTGATATAGGCCTCAGTGCTGTGTAAAGGTTTGTGAACCCCTTTGAGGTACCTAGTTTTCTGTATTGTTTGGTCATAGAATGTGATCTAATTTTAACATTATTTCTGCATTATTTGCATTACTTTCTGCATTACTTGGCCATAGAATGTGATCTGATTTTCAAGTAAGTTACATATTGTCAAATGTGCTGAAACTAACAGCCTTTCTCATGCCTTTGTTGAAAACATCCATGAAACATCCAAAAGGCTGCGTGCAAAAGTAAGTGAATCTGGCAGGAGATATTTCAGCCAGTTCTTTGTTTACTGCATATGAATGGTTTAACTTTTTGAACGTTTTATGGTTTTATGTTTTCAACAAAAATATTGCAAAATGTGAAAGGTAGCTATTTCTTTTGTAGTGTTAGCTATAGTACACTATGTTTGACTGTAGGCTACTCGTGACTTCTCATGAGGAAAATCACATTACATTAAATTTTATGACCAAATAATGCGATGCAGTGTGTGAAATTTGTAGAAAAGATAAAGTCATTTAGTCACCACCCTCCACTTACAAAACTGACTTTATTGTGTTAGATATATAGAATGACCCAGTTTTTATTCTTCCAGGTATTCAGAGGAAAGCATCTACTCATGTCTTTGGATGCAACATGAATACCAACATGGCATCATCTTCTAACTCTTTGAAAGACAAGCCTCCCCCTACAATTCAATTCAATTCAATTCAGTTTTATTTATACAGTGTCTTTTACAATAGTATTGTCCTCCCCCTTCTTTACCCCCTTTCCCCTCTCCCCCCTGCTCCTCCTCCTCCTCCTCCTTCTTTACCCCCTGTCCCCCCTGCTCCTCCTCCTCCTCCTCCACCCCCTGTCCCCCTGCTCCTCCTCCTCCTCCTCCTCCTCCTCCACCCCCTGTCCCCCCTGCTCCTCCTCCTCCTCCACCCCTGTCCCCCTGCTCCTCCTCCTCCTCCTCCACCCCCTGTCCCCCTGCTCCTCCTCCTCCTCCTCCTTCTTTACCCCCTGTCCCCCCTGCTCCTCCTCCTCCTGCCCCACCTCCTCCTCCTTTTTTAGCTCGATCTCCTCTCCCCCACCAACCTCTTTTTTTTCCTTTTCCTCCCCCTTCTTTACCCCCTTTCCCCTCTGCTCCTCCACCTCCTCCTCTCTCTGCTCCTCCTTCTCCTTCTTTACCCCCTCTCTGCCCTGCTCCTCCTCCTCCTCTCTCCACTCCTCCTCCTTCTTTACCCTCTCCTTCCCCTCCTCTCTGCCTATTCCTCCTCCTTCCACCTTCAGTTTTGCTTTTGACTCTTCTTCTTTCTTGTCGGTTGCTGCTGGATTCCTCTCCCCTGCCTCTAGGAGAAGCAGTAATAGAGTGAATAGAGTGGAATTAGTAGGTGAGTAAAGCAGTCTTTTTTCTGTCTTCAGTAATCATTTACAAGGATTCAAATCATTTCACACAGATGGTCAAGAAAAAAAAACAAACACACACACCCCACAGACATGTTCATGCACACACCCAAACACGCAGTGTGCATACATATTCTCAACTACAAAGTAATATTTACATACTATTCCTAAAGGCAACTTGCAATATCTGATTTGAGATTACTGTAAAGGGACACCAGGCAAGTCTAGGATTTGGTTTTGTCCTGCACTGAGGCATTATTGCTATTTTGCAAGCGCTGTAAATTCACCAAGAGGCTGTAGAGAGAGCCAATAGAGCCTTCCCTTGCCCCGCAATGAGTCATTTAGCCATCAGAGTGAATATGAAGCTGGTCAATTAACCTACATTTCTTACAAAGTCTGGTAAGAACATACAATATGGATGAAATAGACAACTGGCATACTGTCAATCTACCTGAGCTGTAGCCTTATATGTGACGTCACAATATTATGTTGTGGTTAATGTTTTTAGCACATTAGATTCAAATCATGACATAGGCCTAATTCTAATTAATTCTAACTTTTCTGTAGCCTTTGCACTGATTATATTATGCATAGCCTACGGCAGCACGTCCAGGCTACTACTAAAAGAGATGCATAGATTAACTCTGAAGAGAGAATTGAAGAGAGAATTCTCGTGCACCTTCGTTTTGACTACGGTCATGGAAATGATTTGTAGCCCTAGCCCTTAGCCACTGCTCTTATTCCCAAAGAGAATTGGGACATCCCTTCCCTTGTGTGAATGCGCAAAAAAATAAGGGGAAGGGCTAAACAGAGGGCTAAGGGGTAGAAATGAGATTCAGTCTAAATTGGACTGGTCTGCCAATACTGATGCACTCTACAAGAAAGGACAGAGCAGGCTCTATCAGAAGGCTGGGGTCCTTCAGTGTCTGCAGCAAACTCCTGCTTATGTCCTTCCAGTCTGTTAGCCAGGCTAGCGCTGCCTAGTACTTCTGCTCAGGGTTTAATTTACCTCCTGCAATTGCGTCAGGGAGCATGCTGTATGCTTCAGTTCACTCCGTCTCTGAACCTGAAATATCTCTATCTCTATTTATCTCTATTTCAATCTGCGAACAGAGGGAGGGCTTTGACTCTGCTTTGAATTCAAACAGTGCATTCCAGCACATAAGATATGTCACAACTAAATAGTAGCAATTGGTTAAAGCAGAAAATATCTGCCCACCGCTGAGCAAACATATGCCAATTGAGAGGTTTCAAATGATTCGCATGAAGTGAAAGCAGCTGATGCATCAGGCTACCAGTCTGTCATGGAAGGGGTTCACCTTTATTAGTTGGGGGGCAAATTGCCACTATATTTTTCTGAAAGCTGTGTCTGGAGTATATTTTTACATGATGGCCAGTTGGATTTGGCAGCTTTGTGATTTTACAGCTTCTTAAGTAGAGCTCCCATTGAAATTAATGGGATTTTTTTTCTCAGTATAATTTCCTATTTGTGTGATATCTCCAGAACATTTTAAAGGATCTCCATAAAACTTGGCACAGTTAATTACCATCAAAGTCAGATTTTAGGGGGCATGAATAATATATATCACCTTCCTCCATAGTTGTTACACCATAACCTGTGCTCAATCCAGTGTCTGATTTGGTTTATGCCTGATATATTTTGTGTCTGTAACTTTAAAGGAAAGCCAATACAACCACCTAAAAATACATTTTCTTATAACACATACCTTTATGTAATGTAACATGAGTTGTGACATGTCCCAACCTCCTCCATACTTACTTACACAATAAATGGTGCCTAGTTCGGTACTAGAACTAGATGAACCTGCTGTATGACTGATGCATTGGGTATACAACTTTCAAATATATGTATTTTAGCTATTTATAATAAAGTTATCTCTTGACCTAACCTGACTCTGTGTATTTATGTTGATGTCATTCATTACCAACCTATACATTTCTATATTATGTATGCAAATCTGAAACTACACAATAAACTGAACGTGAAGCTAATGGGTTATGATTGAGACATATGCATTTATTATGCATTGGCTATAAGAAAATATTCTGTGCAATTTAGAAGCTGCCTTTTGGTGTAATCTCATGCAGTCTGTGCCTTGATCTCCTAAGCTACTGCTGAAAATAATTATCAGGAACTGTAAAAGCTATGTTATCAGTTATCTTTGGCTGACTATCTTCCTGCAAATAAATGTTCTTCTCCCTGGAGGACGTCCCGCGGTTTGGATAGTGTCAGCGCGTGGAGTGGAGTTTTCCGCTTCCCCGGTGAAATTATGTTCAAAATGTCTCTCACTCGGCACAAGTGGAATTAAGTAAGGTAAACCAACCGAGAACAAAGTTTACATAGCCGTTTGTAAATGTTGTCTAGCCAAAGGTTGAGCATTTAGGCTATATTTATTCCAATTGTTATGAACGGACAGACATTTTCCACTTGTGTAGCCAGCTGAGAAGTCGTGTTGAAGCTTTGATTGATTAGGGCAGGAGCCTATCTAGGCAACGGTGGGTGGCGACATTGGTGGGGCTATATTTGCGTATTCATAGTTTTGGATTTTTGAAACCCGGAAGAAAAAACTGGTAGGTCTGAATCAGCCACTGGAGGGGGACTTTAAGATTAGTCACTCAGTTTTGTTGGATACCTGGCCACTATGGAATTCATTGAAATGAAATTGCAGGCATGTTAGCTAAAAAAGCACTGAAATTGAGTCAAGTAGGAATACACATTCCATAGTCTTACAAGATGTTGCCCATGTTTTATTTAAACGTAAGAAATTTTACCAATTTAGACTAAAGTGGAAAGATTTTGATTCAGCAAATGACATTGATACCATTCTTCAGGAACAAGTAATGAAAGGACAAAGAGTTAGACATCTCATTAGGTATCTCAATGATACAGGATATTTGTTTATTTCATTTATTTATTTCTATAATTTGAAGTGTCAACTGCAAACGTCCTCTTTACACACTCCTGTGTAGTAGTTCAGTAGGTGGTGGTATATATAACGAAGAGATATAACTTGCCAATAACCAGAAGAAGAAGATCTGGTAATGCTGTTGTAACGGCTAGGATGCCTTACTTTCTTTTATTGGCTATGGCTATCACGTATTGTTGAGAGGATTTGTAGTTCTTCTTCACAAATGATGTATCAATTGAACTGTTTCTAGTTTAGTTTGTTCTTATTGATGAGGAGACAATGCATGGGCAGTGGTGTGCAAGTTATTTATGTCTCTGATTGCATACTGAAGTGTGGAGGGCATTCCTTGAGTTATTGAGTTTCCATGTATTTGAAGGACGTATTAGAAAGATGTCGGTATCTATTACTATTTGACAGGTTCCTGAGAGCATGCCACAATATTGGCAAGGACATCCATATCTCGAATATCAGTATTCAAATCCGCCCGTGGTAATTTCCCTATACTTCCCCCTCTGTCTCCTAGTCATGCGTGCATCACCACAGTTACATCGCTATCACCACAGTGCTGTGTAAATGTTTGTGAACCCCTTTGAGGTACCTCGTGTTTTGTATATGTTTGACCATAGAATGTGATCTGATTTTCACATTATTCCTGCATTATTTGCAGAAAGGCTGTGTGCAAAAGGAAGTGAACCTTTTGGAGTAATCAGTGGTTGAATCTCCTTTGGCAAGAATAAACTCAAGTCATAGCTGTCAATCAGATCTGCACAGCCCTGGGAGGATGTTCAGGAGGTATTTCAGCCAATTCTTCTTTCACTGCATATGAATGGTTTGTGTTTTTGGATGTTTAATGGATGTTTTCAGGGTAACTATTTGTGGTCTTAGCTACAGTACACTGTATTTGACTGTAGGACACTCGTGACTTCTCATCAGGAAAATCAGATTACATTTTATAATGGAAATTTGTGGAAAAGATAAAGCCATTTAGCCACCACCCTTCACTTAGCAAACTGACTTTATTATGTTTGATAAATATGGAATGACCTAGTTTTTATTCTTCCAGGAATTCAGATGAAATAATCTACTCGTGTCTTTGGATTGGATGCAACATGGATATCAACTTGGCACAATCATTTTCTAACCTATTGAAAGACAAGCCTCCCCCTAAAAAAGTTGCTTGTAGGTGCCCTTGGTTGATACTGGCGACACTTACCAACCCAATGCAACACTGTCCAGATCTACTTTATCCGAATCAACCATTAGCTTTGCCACCTTGTACAAGTCTATCAACAGGCTCTTCACACGTAGGTCTATATTTGGTTTTATATTACACAGCAAGTCTATTATAGGTCTCATTGAAAGGTTGAGCATCAACCAGTAAAAGCAGTATATATGATTAATAATTTCCCTACCCACTCTAGTATTACAGTTCAGGTTTTTTTGTATTTATTTTCATTCATTTTTTTTTCAGGAGGCATTTTTTGTTGCCCAGAATATGTGCATGTTGGCTATTCATAATAAAGTTATCTTTTGACCTAACCTGACTCTATTTATATTGACATCATTCATTATCAACCTATATATTTCTATATTGTGCATGCAAATCTGCAGCTACACAATAAACTGAACGTAAAGCTAATGAGTTATGATTGAGACATATGCATCTTGTTATGCACCGACTACAAGAAAAAATGCCAGTAATTTGACGCAGAGTGTAAAATATTCTGTGCATTTTGGAAGCTGCTTTTGGGTGTAATTTCATGCAGTCTTTGCCTTGATCTCCTAAGATACTGCTGAAAATAATTGTCAGGAACTGTAAAAGCTACGTTATCAGTTATCTTAGGTTGACTATCTTCTTGCAAGTAAATGTTCTGCTCCCCGGAAGACGTCCCACAGTGCGTAAATCAACACAACATTTTTGGATAGTGTCAGTGCGTGGAGTGGAGAAATCCAAAAGAAAAAAATGGTAGGTCTGAATCGGCCGCTGGAGGGGGACTTTAAGAATGAATTATTCTAGCGAAGACTGTTTTTTATTTTGACACAGTTGTAAGTAGAAGGATGCAGTTGGTGGAAGTCATTGTTGGTATGATAATCATATGCCAGTTACAACAGGAAATATGCAAGTAATAGTTCCACAACAAATAAAAGATTTTCTTTGTCTCTTACTTGGAAGGTACTGTCCCATGACTGTGTCTTGGAAAACACATAAAAAGACAAGTATTAGAAACAAATAATTGTAGGCGCAGCACAAGAACATTCCTAGATTCTTATCTGAAGGCTAGACAGGAGCAGACTTGCACAAATGAAAGTCAGACAAGGATTTACATCAAAAAGCAACACAGAAAAAAGAGAAAGGACATATTTTCTTTGATAAATATTGGCACTTGTCAAATGAGCAGTATGTACCACAAATCCGTGGACACATAATCACAAAGAATTTAAAGGCTACGAGTAGCCTGTTCACTAAGCTCAGTAAGACCAATTTACAAAGGGTCAGAAAGCGGCTGCTTTCTACATTGCAATGGTTTCAAAGCATGATGTTAAAATTCATTCCTAACCATAAGTAATAGTACACCACCATCACCAGCAAATATTAAATTAAAGTTGGCATCAGCAGCTTAATATTCTTATAAAAAATGTGATCTGGGAATACTCTTAAATGTAAGAAGACATTCTTTGTGATAGGCTACTAAAATAACTAGATTTTTGAAATAAACTACTGCAACCCCACGAACACACCAAAAACAGTCCTGCTACTACTACAGACTAAAAATTAATGAGAAATCCTCTCACCAGTGATGTGAAAATCCGTATCAGAGGTCTGTGAGCAGTCTGTAACAGGCTCTCAACTTTCGCTCTAACTCTTATAGGCCTTCAGGTGCACCCGCCCTTCAATCCCGCCCAAGTCACTGTTTACTTTTGCTTTTACTCTTCCCATTTCTCTGAAAGCAGGCTAATTCCAGGAAAATAAAACTGTGTTTTTAAAAGTATTTTTAAAGGTGCACTATTATGCAATGCAAGTTTCTATACCAGGGGTGGCCAAACTTCTCTGTTTGCAGGCCAGGCCACATGCTGAAAAAAAAAACAAAAAAACCCCACTGAGATTGTAGTTGTTTGGGAAGTTGCCTAAATTCATGATATTGCTGTCACATTGAACTATAAAGGGATATTGCCACACTACTTTAGTTATCATTTGGACTATGAATTTCATCATCATAAAAGGATGAAAGTTTCTAAACCAGGGGTGGCCAAACTTCTCTGTTTGCAGGCCAGGCCACATGCTGAAAAAAAACCCCAAAAAACTGAGATGCCAAGGGCCAATGGAAATGTTTTCAACCAGTTTTGTGCATGATTTTCGTCTTTATTGAGAGATTTTACATGGTTTAAATTTTAGCCCTGAATGCCAGTTGAAAACGGCTTTTTTCTGCTACTCCCACTCTAACGTCTAGACTGGAGGAGTGCATTATGACACCATAACTCCAATTTACCCATTCATGGCACAGAATTTTGCTGAAAAATGGGGTAGGGGTAGTGCAACCATTTGAACCAAAACAGGCTCAACTCATGTTCCAAGTTTCCACGTTTCTGTTTATTACAAAAGTGTGTATATTCTTGGGGTACAATTTAGCAGAACCTTATGCTCAAAAGTGTAACAAACATATAGCACAATAAATAATAATGAAATATCTTTGGACATGAGACACAGGGGTGTCAGGGGGCACGCTCTGCAGGTGTAGACCTATGCAGGGCCTTGCAGCCTGAAATAGGGTGCATCTACATTCTTTTGTCATGATTCTTTATGCCTTAGAACATGGGCTGTTACATCCATCTACTCTATCCTAATCCTGATCTTAATTCAGTCCTGATACAAAATGTGAAAATGTATTAAGGACCTGTCCCTGTCAACAATATTTCCTATGTGCACTGATTCATTATCTTTGTTGTTAGGCTAGACCAGTGTTAAAAAAAAGTCAAAGAAGTGATCTCAATATGAAGAGTTTGGTTCCAAGACACCACCATTTTAATTACTTTTCAGAAATATATATATATATATATTTTACATTTTGTTTTTCAAATATATTTATTTGGATCTACATGTTTTTATTAGATTTATTTTTACATAATAAACTTAAATTTAAGTTCATTTTATTTATTATTTATTTATTAATAACATAATTTAAGTTTGATCAATAAGGAATGAAATACACAAAATAAAAACATGACTTGAATATATTCATAAGCTCTTCATATCTATGCCCACCACTGGAAAGACTCCCCAGTGGAATGTTCCGATACACTATATGAAAAGGGTGTGGTGAAACTAGACTAGACTTTTGGATGAGACCATCCATGCAGTTCCTTGTTATAAATACCACAGGATGAACTGAGTGTGAATGCCATCACGCGCAACAGTAGCTGAAGCAAAGCTAAATGGCCTGTGACGTGGAGTGTGTAATTGTCAAATCTTACAAACAACATATTTGAGAATAGTCCAAGGACAACATAGAAGTTGTTGAAACTGAACTTTTTTATTGTTTTATGGGATATTTACAGTCATTTAAAATTTGAGGCTCGCAGGGCTCTGAAGTTGGGAATCTGTGGGAATCAGAGCCGTAAGCTGTATCACAGCGCGTGCATATAGACACACACACACACACACACAAACACACATATATATATATATAATTATTCAGCATTAGGGTCACTCCGTGTCAAATGGACCAAGTTTGAAGGACTTTCCTGCTCAACCTTCAGAATTCTCTGATTCTCGAATATTATGTGCCCACATATCTCAAAAGGTGTGCAAAATTATACCTCAGTATCTCAAATATTTCTATGAAAAATATGCCTTAGAATGCGCCCATCCCCTTTTTCAAAAAAGTGCCCATGAGCATTTTTGACAACTTCAGACTATAATATCACCAAAAAGCATTTGTAAAATAGCGTTTGCACATAAGTTTGAGCCATGCTATGTATTAAAGAGTTTTTAAAGGGCATTAATTCCCAAAGTGTGAATTTGATAATGAACCCCAGATAGACCGGTTAGACAGCTACCTGGACAAAGCCAAAACAATGGCACCTGCAACACCCACATTCTGTTGTTATCTCAGGTTTAACCTCATTTGATTATGAGGTGATTTCAATCAACGCTGCTCTATCTCTCAGGTATGTTTGTCTAACCTCACATCAACTTTTGTCTTCCTTTGGCATGGCACGTCATGCCTCAGAGTGCAAATCTCTCCACATGGTCGTAAAGACAGCAGTGTAGCACACCAGAGTTAGAAGCACAAATCTCGCAATAGATAAATAGATAGTTATACAGATGATGAAACCAAACTTACTAAAGTTAAGAAATACATCTTTTCCATGGCCATGACCCTATTATTTAGTGTCCAATATCTCAGATACTAAAGTAGATAGAATGTTAAAATTTTGCACAGTTGCTGATGTGTACAATTGGGGCACCTAAAGTATGAAGTCCAAGAGAATCCTAATGCATTTGTTGATTTCACATGGAATGACTAGACTTTTGGATGGGAACTTCCATGAAGAAATGCACTTCCTTCCTGTAAATAC
Organism: Tenualosa ilisha; assembly: GCA_015244755.2. Classification (NCBI taxonomy): domain Eukaryota; kingdom Metazoa; phylum Chordata; class Actinopteri; order Clupeiformes; family Clupeidae; genus Tenualosa; species Tenualosa ilisha. Next base: position 313,486 of record PYXC01002824.1, on the reverse strand, counting down.
CACAGGGCAAACTGAGTTTGAAGGCCATCACACACAGCAGTAGCTGAAGCAAAGCTAAACTGCATGAGATGTCTTGTCCTGTGAGCTGGATCTGCTCCAAAAGATTGTGATTTTGCCTATGCTACAACTGCCACCTGGTTTCATAAACCTGAACCTTTTTTGTTTTTTTTTGCATTATGCTAGATGTTCCTGATGGTATTTTGGGGTCTCAATTGTTTGTTTTTTCTGAAAAGGAGAAAGGACAAACAGATCAGAAACAAGACTGTTGTAAGATCTGATAATTCCCTTTGGGTTTCTATTCAAGTTTGTTATGAAAATACCCAACACTATCAACATTTCTAGATGTAGGCTATCCTTTGGTGGATTGGTTTGCATGTTTGATGTATCATGCCCACTGATCCCAACATACTTTCTGTATTGACTACATACATATACTAGTCCTATGGGTCCTGGGCTATTTTCAGTGTAAATTTGCTACCTTTACATTTAAGCTCTTATCTCAGTCACTATAAGGGCCATTTACACACACTATATCTTCTTTATTTTAGGACAGTCTAGGCTTTCAAAATCTGGCAGTGTTTGATGTGATACTACATACATATAGCCATATCAAGAAAACATATTTTTGGCAAAATATTATTTCACAATTTTGCAGATATCTCACTATTAGAAGCATGCCAGAACAAGTATTTTTTCATATATGGATGTAGGGGGTTGTGTGAAATCTGGCAATATAAGAATCATGATACTGTATGACTTTACAATTTGCAAAAATATATGTATATTTTGCCAATTTCCAGATGTTATCTTCCCTTATATATAACAAATCACCTGGACTATGAGCAGTGAAGACTAAAATGTAAGACTAACTTGATGTTGTAGTGAGAATTTCTAAAATACCTTTGTGTAACTATGTAACTGATTTCTGCACACATGTATGAAAAGGCCTTGTCTTTCACAAAGCAGAGACAGCAAGGCAAATGCCTGTTTTTCAAAGTACAAACTGAAAAGAGGGCCTCTTGGAGACCCTGAGAATACAGACATATCTTACCAAGTCAGCTAAATATAGACCACCATTTTATAAATGGCCTTGTCAGTCTGAAAGAGCAGAGAGAGCACAGACGACCATTGTCTCAAAAGATAAACACCTGCCAAAGACAAGGTCAGATGGACAAAAGGGTTAACTAAAAAAGGGTCAATGAAAGAAACTAACAAAGACTGCATATTGCTAACATATAAATTGCAGTATTTTAAATTGAAAGTGCAATAGTGTAATAAAAGTGCAGTATGAAAGAGAATAAGTATAAGAAGTTAAGTGCATTCCTGGTGTTCAGAATTCAAGCCAGAAGATATTCTTGGAAGAGCTGGGTCTTCAAGAGTTTCTTGAAGGTGGAGAGGGTATCTGTTGATCTGGTAGCGCTTGGAAGGTTATTCCACCAGCATGGGACAACACATGAGAAGAGTCTGGATTGACCTGCGCAAGGTGTTGGCCGTGCTAGATAACGTTCCTTGGAGGAGCGAAGTGGTCAGCGGGTGACATAGGGTTTTAAGAGAGTATTCCGGTAGATGGAAGCAGAACCATCAATCGCCCTTTAGGCCACCATTAGTGCCGTGAATTTCATGTGAGCGGGTAAGGGTAGCCAGTGGAGTTCAATGAACAGAGGTGTGACATGCAGCCTTTTTGGTTGGTTAAAAATCAGACGTGCAGTTGCATTTTGGATCATCTGTAGCAGTCTCACAGCACAGGCTGTTGGTCATCAATCATGACACATTTTGATGCTGATGTTGATGTATGGTTTGTTTGGCTGGGAGTACCAGCAGTTCCGTTTTGGAGAGATTTAGTTGGCGGTGGTGTCCTTTCATCCATGCAGATATGTCAGAAAGGCAGTCTGAGATCCAGGAGGAAAGGACAGATAGAGCTGGGTATCATGAGCATAGCAGTGATAAGAGAAGCCATGGGAGTGGATGATCGAGCCCACCGAAAAGGGGCCCCAGCACTGATCCTTGGGGTACTCCTGTGGCGAGTTGGTGAAACGCCGATGTCTGTCCTAGCCATGACAGGTTGAACAACCGTCCAGTAAGATAGGATTCAAACCAGGAGTGCGCTCTGCCATCGATGCCCATGTTGGTCAATTTGTCCAGTAGGATGCGGTGGTTGACCGTGTCAATGCTGCTGATAGGCCCAGCAGGATGAACACTGAGGACTGACCTGCTGCTCTGGCCACTGTCAATGCTTCTGTCACAGACAGAAGCGCTGTTTTAGTGGAGTGGCCACTTTTGAAGCCGGATTGGTAGGAGTTGAGGAGGTTGTTCTGAGAGAGAAATCCTGTGACCTCAGTCAATGGTTTTGGAAAGGAAAGGAAGAAGAGAGACAGACCAGTAGTTCTCCACTTAAGTGGGAGTGAGGGATGGTTTTTTAAACAGCGGTGTTACTTGGGCTTGTTTGAAGGTGGTGGGAAATGTACCCCTAGTTAGTGAAGCATTGGCCATGTGTGGCTGCTGTCACGATGCTGGGGGCTATGGCCTGAAGAAGGGTTGTTGAAATAGGGTTCAGAAGACAAGAAGTAGGCCGGCTGTCTGTGAGAAGCTTAGACACCTCTGCCTTGGAGAGAGGAGTGAATGAAGAAAAGGAAGCAGTCAATTTAGAGAAGCTTGGAGGAGTAACCTCTGTAGATGGGTTAGAGAACTGACTACTAATTGCTGCCACTTAGTAAAAAAAATGCAGCAAAAGTGTCAGCTGTGATGTTAGTTGCAGCAGGTGGAGGAGGTGGGTTTAGTAAAGATTTGAAGGTGGAGAAGAGTTTCTTGGTGTCTGTGGCATTGTGAATCTTGTCATGGTAGAAAGCCTTTTTTGCGGAAGTGACACTGGATGAGAAAGATGATAGCAGTTCTTGGTATTGTGTTAGATCGGCGGGATTCTTAGTTTTGTGCCATTTCCTCTCAGCAGCTCTGAGGTTAGTGCGCATTGAACGAGGGTAGAAATTGAAACAACGAAATACCACACAAACAAAGACACACACAATTACACAGACTAACCATAAAAGCATTCAAATTACAATTAGACTCACAAGACACATATTACCACATTTGTATGGCAGTAATTGCATTAAACCATCCAGACCACGCTTGTACATGTGATGAATATATGACATGTGAATCTATTGTTGGGTGGCGGAATGTCATGGGTTGCAGAACCACACCTGGATCTCTCATCTCTGGTGATTCTTTGAAATTAATATACAATGATGAATGACAGAAAAATGTAATATATTATTTTTGTGTGTTATTAAAATCTGTTTGGGGGATTATTGCATGGGGACAAGATCATTTCATTTTTATTTTTTATTTTATTTTTATTAATTTACTGTACTGAAAGGCTTAATTGGTAGTCCATGTCTATTTTATCACCATATTGGTTAGACAAGTCAAGTGCAAAATGTAAATAAAAGTATACCCTAAATGATACAAATGTATTATTAATTTTAAAGTTGTACAATATTTTCTACCTGAAATCCACTTTGAAATCCTACCCCCTGTTCAGATCAGGATAATCTTGTTCTTTTGGATCAAAGTTATACACAAATACAAAAATATTTTTAGATTGTTTACAGATTAGTAGGTGTTTTGGCAGTTAGAAGGTAGATAAGTGCAAGACCTGGGTGTCATTTCCAGCCATTTTTGTTTCCCCTTTTGTGACATACCTCATACAGCCACATCCCCAATCCCATCATTCATAGCCGCAATAAAACTTTTACCAACAACTGCCAGCACTAATAAACGAAGTTATATTTTGTAATGCAATGGTAATCTGTATAATCTTGAGCCAGATTTTGCCTTGCATGTGAATTGATCTAGAGTTTAGAGTGTCTTGACAATTCAAATTTGGGAGCACCTCATAGTCCCCCTTTTTGAGAAGATTGGCAATATTGATGCCTCTGAATCCTGCCTCGCATCATTGGTGTAAGCTAAGATTGTGCTGTGTAGTTAAACTGTCTCTGCATTTATTGCTTTCAGAAATTCAGTATCACTTTAGATTAGGGCACACATATTCTCCCTTAACTAGTAGGTTATTAGCATGCAAATTAGTAACATGCTAGCCATTTGTTAGCCATTATAAGTCACTTGTTACTACTTCATTCTACATGACCTTATTCTACCCATAATGGACCATTAACTAAGAATTTCTCCAATATAAACTAATTACTGTTTATTCGTAATAAGTACGTTAGTTGTTGTATATGAATTATGATCTAAATATTCCTTGGTTAGTCTGGGGCTTATAAGGCAGTGGTACAACAGGAAGAGTTATTCTCCTTCAGTACGGCTTAGAAAAGATTCATCGCAACTAAACCAAAAACTACAACTACCTACTAGTGTCCAAATAAGTCCTAACTATGCCATTTTAATTGAGAATAAGTGTTCCTGAGAATAAGTGTTCCTGTTGTACCACCATCTTATAAGCCCCTTACTGAGCAAAGCATACTGAGATCAAAATTCATATGCAACAACCATCTTACTTACTATGAATAAGCAGTAATTAGGAGTTTATATTGGAGAAAGAGTAGTTAATGGTCTACTATGGATAGAATAAGATCATGCAGAATAAGGTGTTAACAAGAAACTTGTAATGACTAACAAATGACCAGTATGTTATTAATTTGCATGGTAATAAGCTGCTAGTTGAATATGTGTACCCTAATCTAAAGTGTTACGCAGTGAATTTGAGTGACTTCACTAGGTTTTGTAAAGAAGATTGATACATTGTTTTGTAGTTGTTTGATTATGCCACACTACTTTAGTTATCATTTAGACTATGAATTTCGAAATGAATGAAAATGAAATTTGATCATTTGAAATATTACCATACATGAAAGCATGTAATTGCAAGAAATATAACAATTCATGTAGCAAAGTGTGCTGAAATGCTGCCACAAGTGTCTCTAAAAGAGCATAATAAGGAACAGGTGAGTCAAGGATCGAGCAAATAAATGGATTTAGGTGGAGGCGTGGAGACAGACACAAGGTAATGAAACACATGGCTATGTAAACAAAACAATGACATGGTACATGCAAAAGGGGGGTGATGAGTATATACATTTAACCTGTGACTATATATAAAAGAAAAAAATATATATATTTCATGCCTTTGTTGAAAACATCCATAAAACATCCAAAAGGCTGTGAGTACGTGAACCTTTTGGATTAATCAGAAGTTGAACCTCCTTTGACAGGAATAAACTCAAGTCATAACTGTCAGTCATATCTGCACAACCCTGGCAGGATATTCAGGAGGTATTTCAGTCCATTCTTCTCACTGCTAGCGACACAAGTGGAGAATATCAATGTATATCCATTCATAACATTCAAAATGAAATATAATCTAAATGTTCAACCTTTGGCTGGACAACATTTGCAAATTGCTATGTAAACAGTGGGTGGTGACATTATTGGGGCAATATTTGCGTATTCATAGTTTCGGATTTTTGAAAACCGGAAGAAAGAATTGGCAGGTCTGAATCGGCCGCTGGAGGGGGGCTTTAATAACAGACATCCCATCATTTGACAGCCGTTGTATAACTTTGTAGAGCTAAGTCTATTTCTAGGGATTGGTCTTCTACGGAGTACTAGACTAGTACATCAGGATTTATGGGTTCAGTTGTGGTAAACAAGCAAGAAATGGGGTGTCTGTGTAAAACAAAATCAGTTTGTTAGAGAAAAAAAAAAAATTGAAAAAATCCATCATACAATCAGTATTATGCAGCTTAGAAACAACTAAGAGGCCATGGCAAACAACTTTTCAAGAAGAGAACATCAGCTTCTTGTCAGAATCAAAGATCCTACAGCTGGCTGGTATTTGCACCTGGAAAGCACCAACCCCATTCCAGTGTACTGATTGTGTGCTATGAAATGATTTTCAACATCGAATGGTGTTTTTAGCAAGAAGTTTGTGATCAATCACAGAACTCACAATCTCCAGTTGCTCCAACTATTCAGAAACCAACTGACTGTTCTTTGCAAACAAAGTAGAATAGAATTTTGGGTGCATCAGACAAACAAGTTCTATCTATAGCAGTTCACTGGGTTTGTTGGCGACCAGTTCAACTAGGTTCAACTCCTGATCTCTGCATTCTAGATCATGTCATGTCAAATGTAAAATACCCCTTGATTCTCTTTCAAATGATCTTTTCTTCAAACAGCTACTGTATTTCATCTCAGTCCCATCATACGGATCATGTAAACTGGGTTACCAATTTTGGGTTGTATGGGTAACCCACCTGATGGTGAAAGTGTGCATGAAATCAGGGCCATTTGCATGGTAATGCAGCAAAAAGCCACCCAGATGTTCAGACCACAGATAATACATGTATAGATGAACAAAATAAGACTGCTTTCAAGTATTTTGATCAATGGAGCACAGAGTTATAGGCTTGTAAAAATGGTTTTCAATTTTATTTTCCCAAAAACAATTTCTACTAGTTTACTAGATTCAACATGTGACAGCATCTCTTATGTAAATACCAAAAATAGGAAGTCCCAAGGTTTCAATTAATGTAATGATTGAGACCTGATATTGATATGTAATGTAATTGATATGTAATGATTGAGACCTGATATTGATATGTAATGTAATTGATATGTAATGATTGAGACCTGATTGTGATATAAAATGAGACAGGCACTCAAAAACAACATAGAAATGAAAAAAGTTCTGTTTTCCTGGGCCTTCTGCCCATGGAGCCATGTGCTAACTCAAGTAGCAAAGGCATGCCCAAGACGTGTATGGCCGCTACTGTTATGTGGCCAAATTTCCTGAATGAAGGAAGAATGAAGGTTCACTGAGATATTTGCATGTGAAATCCAGAATTTTAATTTTCTTCAAAATTGCACTCTACATTGCTGAAACTTCAGAAGCTCCTAAATAGAAGAAGGCTTTTACAGACTGGAAATGTGATTTTCCTCAATGGTTCCTCAATAATTGCATCAGTCTTACAGAGTGTTAATTGTGACATACAACAGTCACAGTGACCTTGACTTTTGGAAACCAAATTCTAGTTCAAGTTCTTCCTTGAGTCCATGTGAATGTTTCTATCACTCATTCATATGCCTTGAAGACCTTTGACCTGCCCTTTGACTTAAATTTGGATGGATCTTTGGAGGTATGAAATATCACTTGGCTGTGTTTAAAGACTGCAGAAAGGACGTCTACGTTTTATGTCATTTTGGGCCTTTTTCCTAACTCCCCCTTGGTTGTTTAAAAATGTGAACATCATTTTGAGTTTTTAGGTGAACTCTTCAAACTGGCCAAGTTTCATCAGAATCTGTGACATGGCATGCATCACCCCCGCCTGGCCCTCTCATGGACACACTTTTAACTTTACATAAATAATCAGCATATTATAGCACAGTATTATATATCTCAAGTAAATATATCTCAAATATGCCTTAGAATGCACCCACCTCCTCTTCCAAAAAAGTGCCTGTGAGCATTTTTGCCAACTTCAGACTATAATATTCAATATTCAATCACAGAATAAACTATTTGAAATTCAATCACAGGCTTTTGGGTCGTTCCATGCCTAATCAACAAATTTCAGGAAAAAAATTACGCCTGACCATCATGGATTTGCTTCATACTTTATGTGAATAAGGTTACTATACTCAGGACTTACAATGCAAAATATTACCATTCTATCCTCTGTAGTTTTTGAGATATGGGGGAGATAAAGGGGGTCATGTCTGAGTAAAATGGAGCTCTGAAAAAATGTTCATGTTCCATAAGTAGTCTGAGTTTTAATGCAGCATTTCTGAAACTTTCAGAAACTTTTCTATTTTAGTAGCAAATCCAAGAGGGTCAGGTGTCATGCATTAGTTGATTTCACATGGAATGACCCAGTGCCTACTTGCTTCAAGCAGTTCATTAATGTTCCTGTGCTGAAAAACAAAAGTTCATCATGTCTTAATGACCTGCGTCATGATGTGAAGTGTTTTGAGAGGCTGGTGAAAAACATCTGCTCTTCCCTCCCAAGCTCCTTTGACTCCCTCCAATTTGCTTACAGAGTCACAGAGTCAATAGATCCAGAGAGGATGCCATCTCAAACCTCCTGCACACCACCCTAACTCACCTGGAGGAGGGGAAGGGGAATTATGTGAGAATGCTGTTCACTGACTTTAGTTCAGCATTCAACATGATAGTACCCCTCACCCTAGTCACAAAGATGAAGGCCCTGGAAACCTGAAAACCAGACTGTGTCACTGGATATTTGACTCTCTCACCAACCGTTTACAAGTGGTTAGAGTGGGTGGTCTGACATCTGACACTTTAACCATCAGCACTGGTGCCCCCCCAAGGTTGCGTTTTGAGCCCCTTGCTGTACAACATCTACACACATGACTGCAAAGCCAACAGTAGTCATTTTTCCATCATCACGTTTGCAGATGACACAATAGTCATGGGCCTGATTAGCAACAACAACTAACAGGCCTACTTGGATCAGGTTGAAGAGGTGTCACAATAATCTCAGTCTAACAGCTTGACACTGAATGTCAGTAAAACCAATGAAATGGTAGTGGATTATAGGAGGCAGCAGAGTTGCAATTACACCTCACTAAAGATCAGTGGGCAACCTGTATAGAGAGTCACAAGTTTTAAATACCTTGGTGTCCACATTACTGAAGACTTAACATGGATTGTTAACACCCAATACGTTCTGAAGTAGTTTAGACAACGACTCCTCTTCCTTTGTCAGCTAAGGAAATTCAAGGTTTCAACATCCATCCTAAGAGCCCTCTACACTTAAGCTGTTGAGAGTGTTCTGACAGGTAGCATCATCACCTGGTACTCCACAGTCAAAGATTGTAGTACTCTTCGGAGAGTAGTACGTCTGGCTGAACGCACCATCAGAACTCAACCTCCTGCCCTGCAAGACATCTATTCCAGAAGAGTGCTTCTAAGAGCCCAAAAGATTCTGAAGGACTATGCTCATCCAAATAATGGACTCTTCAAACCACTGAGGTCAAGAAGATGCCTATGTAGTCACAAGGCCAGAACTGAGAGACTCAGGAGAAGCTTCTATCCTCAGGCCATCTGAACTGTAAACACACACCATACTGACTTTGCACACATTCACTTCTCAACATTCACAAACACTTCCTAACAACTTTGCGCGCACGCGCACACGCGCACGCACACACACACACACACACACACACACACACACACACACCTGACTTGCAGCACTTATACATCCCCCACTACTTCAAGGACTTGTCTTGCATCTCTCCACACAACATTCCTCTACACCACCCATCAACCTACAAACTTATTTGCCCTGCCTTTCTGCCCCCCCAAACCAATACATACATACCTACAGCACAATGCTCCCCCCTCCCACACACACCACTGCCATCACCAGCAAGTGGTCCCCTCCATATACACACAGCACACTGCCCCCCCCCTTACACACACACACACACACACACACACGCACACACACACACCCCCTCTTCCTGCATGACCCCTGGTAGTTGGGTTGGCCCATTGAGCTACCCAAGGTTTCTTTCTTGGACAAGGGAGTTTTTCTTTTCCCCTGTTGCTCTTGGGTGTTCCTTGTTAATGTGTGGGAGTACAGTAATTTAACCCCCCTCCCAAGCAAGCCACACAGCTCTTGTCCTTTGTCAACACGATTCATCATTTTTACATCATCCACCCCCCTCATCTTAATGCAGCCCTTAGCCACCTTCCCTATGCACTTTATACACTATATGCACTTTATCCTTCCCCTTCCTCACCCCTCCCCCTATGCACAAATAGGCTGAGAAACAGACACCACTGACATCACTAATGCTTTCACTGCATTTTTTATACTAAGTAACCATAATTTTAACCATCATTTTATCAATACATTCAAATCAATGTATTCAAATCATGAAATATCTTGTATGCATATATTTAATAATGTTGTGTTTGTATTTTACAATATAGGATAATTTCTTTTGTGCCTACATAAATATTTTCAGCTGAAAAAATGACAAATTATATGTTGGTATCTCTATCTATCGGTCTGTATCTACGGCACTTCACATAGGTAATTCATGATGACATGAATCCACCCTCTCTGATGTAAGAGACAAGAAGGGATTTTGTTGGGCTTGCACCCATCTTGCTTCTCAAAAACTGTGCAGCAGTGACATTTAGAGGTGTTTAATGCAAGAGCAAAGTTTCTTTCGTTCCCGACGCAGACTATTTTTTAACAGATTTTATATTCCAAGCGATCTCACAGACAGCATTCAGATGTACTGCTATACCTCTCGAAAAGAGTTTCAATGGGTACACTTTTACATGGGTACATTTTTAAAAAGAATTTTAAAAGGTGTTATGATCATTATATTTAATAAACATGATATTTAAATCACAGAGAATCAAATAATCTTAAGCATTTCTTGGTTTCCTGGGTCTGGCACTTATAGGCAATTCCAATGAGTACTGTGACTATGGTTGTGAAGTCACACTCACCATAACAGAGAGGCCTGTCTGACTTGTGTGAATATACTGGGAACTGCAGAGAATTATAAGTGGACATTCACACTGCCTACTCAATAGGCATTCAGACTTGTTATCAAAGCTTGGTTGTTTTGATGATGTTTTCCTGGATGTTTTCCTAATCCTGCAATTGCTGCTGCTGTAGCAATCTGCAGTGAGAATTGGTTCATTACTATATTAAATGCTGAGACATTATATGTCAAATAAAGACTTTTCAACGGTGTCTTATTCAATTTCTACACTGTGCTCAATTGATACTTTAGTAAATGGAGGATTCTGCCATTATGTAAAGACTTTTTGAAAAAAAAAAAAAAAGATCACTGTGTCCAATTCAAATGACAGTCGTATAATCCACATAGGAATGTTATTGATTAAGCTGTGCCTGTAGTTCAGGTTGAGGAACATATTATTGCATAATTCTGATCTAATTTTCTGGGAAAAGTGTACAGAACTACTTTTCTTAAGGATGAGCGGGTTGTTGTATCTTCAGTTGAATATAATTCAAAAGGCTTAGACTACATTCAAACATTAAGAAAGATTTTATAATGGTGCAAGATTTTTGATAGTGTAGTCCCAAATTTTATCTTCTTCAAATTAACCTCCGAGAAAGGTCACAAGTCGTATACCAACACGCCTAAATCTTTGAAAATATCTGTTAATAAAAGCAATTACAGGTGAGGCAATAATCAGGCAAAATTTCTGATTTCGGTGAAGGGTGGGAACATAGGCAAATGGACGAGAAACACATGGCTACATAAACAAAACATCACATGGTGTATGTAAACAAATGCCCATAGGGGACTTGAACAATCACCATCACATTTTTGGGTGACGATTGTGAGACAAACCATGGTCACAAAACAGATGCTGATCTGCGCTTTTCATTAATTACTCTTGAAACCCCAGTGTAGCAAGGTGTCAAATCTCATTATTCCTGGAAGTGGTGAAAGGTGAGCTTAGTACCTGGACTGTTTGAATACAAAAGCCTGTGCTTGAATCTCAAATAGTTTTGGCGATATTGTAGTCTGAAGTTGCCAAAAATGTTCACGGGCACTGTTTTGGAAGTGGGGGTGGGTGCATTCTAAGGTATTATTTTCATAGAAATATTTGAGATGCTGAGGTATAATTTTGCACATGTTCCTTTAAGATGTGTGGGCACATAAGATTTGAGAATCTGAAGGGGCTGAGGTGGAGGCATTGGTCCATTTGACACAGAATAACCCAGTTACAATGACATTGTTCCAGGTATTCAGGTTAAGCCATTTGCCCGTATCTTTGTGTGCAACATCGACATGGCAGCTTACTTTGGATCCACTTCTAACCCTGTGAGGGAAAGGCCTCCCCCCTGAAGAGAAAACACTTGGAGGCCTTCTTGAATGAGACTGACTCTAACCCACAACCTGATTCTGACAATACATACCACCTCAATACAACACCGTCAAAATCTACCTTATCTGAATCAACCATTACGTAATTTCTGATAACATGTATACTAGCATAAGCCTCTGCAGACATTTACATTACACAGTGAGTACACAATACATCTACACAGTATGATCATACAAACAGAACAAATCATTCGGCATTTGGCAAATCATTCAAGACCGTTCCGTTTATGTTGTGGAAGAGACGTATTCAGCAATTTGCCAACTTCATGTGAATAATCTTTGGTTTTCTCTCTATAGCCCTCCCACACCAATACAAGAGGTCACAAAATATATTGTTTATGAGGATTGTCTGTTCCATTTGTTTCCTGACTGTCCCACCTGTGGGAAGACTTGTAAAGTACTAAGGTATGTCAGGGGAACATCCCTGACAGTCACACAGTTTTGTCTACACAGCGGCTTTACAAGGAAGTAGAACAGTTAACAGTTATAAAAGTTGTTGTCCTGTTGATGTTTGTATTGTCTTTACAAACGCAATTTGGTCAACTATTATTATGTTATGACATAAGAACTCTCAGCTCTTAAGTTACGCAGCATATCGAAGAACACATATTTTGAACACACACAGACCTATCTGGATCCGTGTGTGTTCTTGACTTGGAGGCACCAGCAAGAAAGCCTCTTGCAGGTTCTGAGCCGGCAAGAGGATGTGCTACTGGGAGGCAAACTGCGAGCTGATAGTCCAGGCCACTGTGCTAAGTACGGATTTTACTCCGTAATGGACCTCAGTGGTGGAAACATAGTTGATATCCAGTTGGTACAGGTGAGTTTGTCTCATGGTATGCCAAATTGCTCCCACAGCTGACAAGACGTCTTTGCAGTCACCTGCAAATGGTAAATGTTTTATACAATTGTTTTTTGTTAGTTTTTTTTCCCCACAGGGCAGTGAAGTTGGCAGCAGTGTGAACATGGAGAGGAAGGGTCTAATTTGTAGTCTGTCATTTCTGGAAGCCTCGGGGGTGACTGTAAAGGCCACTGTTACAGTCTAGCATCCTCAAAAACAGAAGTATTTGAGTAAATCTGTCACTACTATGATGTGTGGCATGTTGCCAAAGGTATGCCATATGCATTGTCTTCTACATCACAGTAGCACAGCTGTCTTATAGGAAGACCCCAATATACCCCATGCCATGTTCTCTCTGCAGGTGTCTTAAAACAGCTGGAGGCTCTGGCAAAAGAACATGACTGTGAGAGTCAGGAAATGGCAACAAAGTGCTGTAATCACCTCTACTAGTGCCACTTTGTCGTCCTCTAGTGCAGAGGCTGCGGCTAAATGGACATCCATTGCTAACAACGTCCAGAATATCCATAGTTATGACAATCCCCTCTTCCCAGAGTGTCAGTATGTGCTACCGGAGAGTACATCTAATAAGTGGATAATGGTCCTGTTGAAATGGATAATGTTACGCTAAACACTTAAGTTTTAGGAAACGAAGCCAGTAGCGGTTACGTACAATCAGATTGGGCCTAGTCCTCACACTCTCATTCGCACCGCAACGCAATTGGCCCCCAGCACAGAGTCAACGTATATGATCCTGGGACATCACTCCACACAACAGATCCCTGCTATGAACGGACAGTTTTAGGATCATTACGCACACAAAGTAAACACACTGCATCGTACATTGGCTACCTTACCTACAAACAGGGTGTCCTCAGGCAGCTACCCACAGGAGCACAAACGGAGACAGAAAGAGAAAGAATGAACAAGCAGGGTGTGCCAAACCGACCAAAGTCACTAAATGCTGCTTACCTGGCCATCGCAAGTGCCAAAACTTTTAAAACAAGAGGCCGGCCTCCTAACTAATTGATTACCTCGCGGTCGATGCAGCGTCATTACAGAGACGTGTCTTAAAGGTACACCCGCCCTTTTTCACCCCGTAACAGCGCAGCCGGCTCATTCCAAGCCATTACCATTAGAATTCTTTCTGCAGACAACGCACACTTGTGCGTATCATGGCGACCATGCGTATCGTGCCGTCGTTTAGTGCGCACGTAGTTGCGAGCGAACACGACGAGAAAGCAGGGGCGAGCGCGAGAAAAAGTAAAAAAAAATCAGTGACCACAAGACGCAATTGACAACAACGCACGTGTAACACGTCATACAGGCTTTTGTCCGGTATCCAGATCTGATATTGTTGTGGTCTACCCCAAGTAGAGACCTCCACTATCGTGCGTCTACACACAGAACACAGCGGGTTGCAGGAGGGCGCATACGCTTAACAGCAAGGAAATTCCAGCCTTTACATATGCGCCCGACACAATCGTGCATGTCCCACGCATTCTTTTCTGTTACATTACTCGCGCACACCAAGCGAAACCGCAGATGAAAGCTTTCCAGCACTGCTACTAACTAGTTGCTGTGTAAATGGTTCACGAGAAAACCAGCTTTGACAGCTGTTGAGTGTGTTCTAACACTTTTTGAATCCAAGATTGTAGTAGTCTGCAGAGAATAGTACATTCAGCTGATCACACTACGAGAACTCAACTCCCTGCCCTGCAAGTCATCTATTCCAGAATAGTACTTCTAAGGGCTCAAAAGATTATAAAGGACTCTTCTCCTCCAAATAATTGACTGTTCAAACCACTAAGATCAAGAAGACGTCTATGTAAGGCCAGAACAAGGCCAGTACAAGGCCAGACTGAGAGACTCGGAGAAGCCTATCCTCAGGCATCCGAACTGTAACACACACTATACTGACTTTGCACACATTCACTCCTCTACACTCACAACACCTCCTAACACATACACACACACACACACACACACACACACACACACACACATGCACACGCACACGCCCACACACACACACCTGACTTGCAGCACTTATACATCCCCCACTACTTCAAGGACTTGTCTTACATCTCTCCACACAACATTCCTCTACACTGACCATCAACCTACAAACCTTGTTTGCCCTGCTTTCTGCCGCCCCAAACCTATACATACATACAGCACAATTCCCCTCATCACACACACCACTGCCATCACCAGCAAGTGCTACCCTCCACATACATACAGCACACTGCCCCCCCCAACGCGCCAACTGCATCTCCAGTTAGCCCACTCCCCACATACACACAGTACACTGCCCCCCACCCCACCCCCTTATCAGCAAGCCCCTCCCACTCCTACATACACACAGCACACTGCGTCCACCCCTGCCGTTCCCCATACAAACTGTAACTGGCCCCCCACCACTTCACCCCAGACATCACCTATGGCCATCCTAAGGAATACCCAAAGTTTCCCTTTCCAGAGTTTTTCCCTTTGTATTGTAATAACCCCCCCCCCCGTACAAATAGGCTGAGAAATACAGTGAAACACAATTTCACTGCATTTTTTACACTCTGTAACAGTAAATTTTAACCATCATTGTACCAATACATTCAAATAAATGTATCCAAATCATGAAATATCTTGTATGCATACATTATACACATAAGAAAGTTGTGTTTGTATTATACAATCTAGCATCATTTCTTTTGCGTCTACTGGAAAAAAAAAAAGAGAAATGATATGTTGCTATATCTATCTATCTATCTATCTATCTATCTATCTATCTATCTATCTATCTATCTATCTATGTATTTTGGCTTGCATCCATCTTGCAATGGTCAGGAAAGGGAAAATAAGGCAGGTCCATTAGCTTTCAGAAAATGGCTATGACCCTATTTGGCCCACGGCCTAGTAATGTAGCCTAATCTGAACTGATAAATACATGTCATAACACGTTTTGTCTCCCATGCTTGATACTTCACAGGGTTTAGATGGTCATGCGATTATGAGCAGCTGAAATGGTAAAATAAATTTGGAAATACATCAAGAACTTTTTTATTTTCATTTTGTTTTCCTGTCCTTCCTGGTTCTGAACCAAGGGACTAAACAGTGTGGTCCTCATGACTGAGACTAGTATAGGCCCAATATTAGGACAAATGATGACAGGGCAAACAGTGTGACAGTCTTTTAGTAGTCCCTATGCTACGGTGTGTGTGGATATGTGATGCTTCAATGTTATGACCATTTTCCCAAAAGAGTAAAGACATCTAAAATATAACTAGGCTTATATGGCTACATGCTTAATGAACCCTATGATATCTGTAAAGAGAATTAACATGGGTGAAATGTCCTGTGGGTTAATGCTTATGCAGCCATTTCATTGTTTTTTTTGTAAGGTATTGAGAGGTATCGAGGAAAACACACTGTCATATAACATAATTAAATGTTTTAGGCTATCTGAATACAGTGTTGGACATTGTTTTTGTTATCCCCCTCCTCCCATATGGAAGATGAAGGATAAGTGAAAGGTTGTATGATATCCTGGAACTGGAAGGTTTAATACTGTAGCCTCCTCTAATGGCTTACTTTTCATATCTTGAAAATCCCCGAATTCCCCCTCCGTCACGCTTGTTCCCAGCGCTCTCTGGAAAATCCCTGAAAGCACCATCGGACATTGCCCTCCAGTGGCAGCTCTCTTCAACTGTCTGACATCAGAGAGCAAGCAGGGTGAAAACGATATCCGGTACTGTGATAAGCTATGTAAAATGTTAGTTTCGATATCCTGCAAGAGGTCTGATTTCCTGACAATCAGTTTGTCCACTGTAGTAAGTGTGAACAGGCTGTTTGGATGGCCTATACTGTAGTAAGAAGTTACATGAAAACGAAGTAAGGAGTTATTTAGTAACCATGGATATCTGTCTCGAGTCCTGCTTGCCACTCGTGCCAACCCAACTGACACTGTAGTTTTCTAGATTTCCTGCTTTAGCTTTTTGGTAGCAACATTGTGATTTTGATTATACAAACTTAACTTTTTCTTCAAAATCGCATGGCATGTATTTCAACTCCAAATGCCAAATGCCGAGGTCGTCTATTCAAGTTCTGTTGCTCACACAATATTTGCGCCGGATCAGCCAAAAAACACATTGGTTTTCCCATAGGGTTTTTCACCTTCAGGGGGCCTTAAATCCTAAGACAAAAAACTACATGCTTCTTGACAACTCCATGGCCCGTGTCCTGATCGCCTGTCTTTATTTCAACGCCGCCTTGAAAATTCCCAAATTCCCACTCTGTCATGCAGCTTACCCACAGCGTTGCCTGCAACGCCATCGAACTGCCTGACATCAGCAGGCTAAAAGCAAAAGCGGTTCTGTGATAGGCGAAAGATGTAAAATGTTAGTTTCGATTTCCTGTAAGATGTCCAATTTCCTAGCAGGGGAAGGCTACAATTACGTAACAATAGCACGAGGTACTGGAGGCTGGGTGTTCTATATAAAAAGCCAGGCAACACAGAGACTGACAGAATAGAGATACCTAAAAATCGCGGTAATCGTGGAAAACAGTGGTAAGTTCCTCTTCTTCTTCTTCTTCTTCTTCTTCTTCTTCTTCTTCACTAAGTTGGAAAGTGAGTATGCAAAAATACCAGTTTTAATAGGTATCATCTGTGCTGCAGGTCCTGCTGGTCTCGATAACAGTTGCATTTTTTCAGCCATGGGACCGGCACCATCAGGTAGGCCTACGATCTCTCATCATAGTAGAATAACATTATTTATGTATTTTGCGATTGCTAAATGCAAATGCTTTCTTTGACATAGATTTATTTGTGTGTTGGCTGATTTGGCTTTCTGTTTTGCTTCCCATAGCACCTCAACTGCAAGGTAATAATGAATTAATTTCGTTAAAATTTCACATACCACACACGTCCCACTCTCTCTCTGCTGCACATTTATCACACTCTTGCATTTTCATCAGCTGCCTATTTCATGTTATCGAATTCCACTTTAAGGTTTTTAATTGTGTTGTAGTTTGAATGTTAAACCTCTTTTTGTAAATAGCTTTGGATAAAAGTATTCACTAAATGCATAAATGTGAATATTTACATATTTCTAAAAATGCTAGATAGTGCTCCTGTATCTAAAATCTTTGTGTTAAGGGTGGAGCCCTTAACAAACACAAGATACTCTTGATTGGGATAGTCTCAGACTTTGTGAGCAGAATGGTACATTTAAAATGAACTCCTTTTTGGTTTTAATCATCACATAGCACAGTGCTATGATAGTACAGGACATGTTCCTGCAGTTTAGTAGGTCACTGACGTGTAGATGAGATCATCTAGTCACTAATGTAATAATAATAGTAATAATAATAATAATACTAATTAGTAGTAATTATAGTAGGAGTAGCATTATATTATATACACTCTATTGATCCCATTAGGTGTCTGCGTTTAACCCCTCTGTTAATTAGCGACACACACACACACAGCACACAGTGAGGTGAGAGACCAGCAGACAGCTGCTGCAGCGCCTGGGGAGCAGTGAGATGTTAGGTGCCCTGCTCAAGACTATCTCAGCTGTGGATATGGACACGACAGTAATGTTCAACCACCTCCCCCACCCACATTATTCTACTGGTCAGGATTCAAACCAGCCATCCTTTGGTTCAAGCCCGAGGCCCTAACCTGTAGGCCATGGCTGCCTGCAGTCGTGTATTGTACTGTTTTGAACTGTATTGTTGTTTGTGTCATTGTCTGTTATTTTTGCACATTTCATTGCTCTACAATAGAAATACCGATGCAAAATAGAATTTAAACATGGAAGTAATGCAACATACATATTATATCATTTTCCAGGTAAATCTGTGAAAAGAGGAGATGACATAAACTTTAAGTGGGAGGCAAACTGTGGGGTTTATGCCCAATGGATGAAGGACGGTCAGCCGCTTCAAGATGGTGGCAGGATCTGCATCACCCAATCAGGTGACTGGACACGCTTCTCACTGACCATCGAAGATGCCAGAGCAGAGGATGAGGGAGAATACACTCTGATGCTGTGGAACAGCCGAGGCAAGGTGAAAGGCTCTGCTAAGGTCACAGCACTGGGTAGGTGCATCCTATAAGTCACTGGTTCTCAAACTGGGGTCGGGGACCCCCAGGGGTCCGCAGTGCATTGCCAGGAGGTCTGTGAAAAACTTTGCTATAAAATAGCATCTAGCATCTAACTGAACTAATGGACATACGCCTCTATGGTCAAATTGTGTTGCGAATATGAGGGGTCCTTAGAAATTTTTCTGCTTCAATGAGGCGTCCCCAGTCCAATAAAGTTTGAAAACCCCTGTTATAGGTACATTCACTTCAAGAGGTGCCAGAGCTTTTGTCGCTCATAAAAATCATTGTGAAAATACCTGTGTTCATTCATGTCACACTAATCGCTCATTACGAGACCACTGCCATATAATTTATAGTTGAAACCCGTCATAGCTAAGTTGAGCAGTTTAATTTTTTTTTTTTCGTCGCTCAAGCCACCCAAACTTTGTCGCTCGTCTCTTTTCTAGCTTTTGTCGCTCTTGTCAATAGAAAGTGAATAATTACTTACAGCGATTTTACAGTTCAACAGCTTTCCAGTAGCTCTTGATCTGAACGCACAACATGGGAGTTGAACCTGGGTCCTCGGCTATATTTACTTAAATTAGCTATACACTATGAAGCTGTAACTGGCACTAAACAGTTGCAATACATTTATTATAGGGCTGTCAAACTATTACAATTTTTAATCGTGATTATTCTCATAAAATCATGTATTTAATTGCAATTAATCACAGAATCGCAAAAAAAAAAAAAACTTCTTCAAACACTTGTTTAAATTGTACTCAGATACATGTCTATGAAAAATGTTTGCTCTGAAAATCTCAGCAGACTTTATCGACTACATAGTAGTTGAATTTCTTGAATATATGCTTGAATGTTCCATGAGGCTCATCTTCTTTATGACAGACATAACATATGATGCACAAATATTTGGACTTCAGGTTTTGATATTAGATCAAGACATGTAGCATATTCTTTCCAAAACAATATTTCAGACATTTATTAGGCATATGTGCAAAATACGATTTGGAGAAATAACAGACTACAGGCCTATTATCGCTTAATTTTAATTACATTACATGCTTGTCATCCACAAAAATCTTGTAGAGATGCTCATTCTCACTGGAGAATACGCTGTTACTGCCACCCAACTAACACATATGCTAAGTTGCCACGGCTAGCTGAAATGTCGTATACATAAAATTGATTAACTTTTCATTTTCAGATGGTATATCATGGATTTTACAACAGCATTGAAAGTGAATCAATAATAATCATTATTATTATTATTGTTATTATTATTATTATTGTTGTTGTTGTTGTTGTTGTTGTTAGGCATGCTTATGCTTATGACTCCTAAATGCTATTATCCAACCATCCAAACCATGCATGAAGTCATATACACTGATTACCCATAAATAAAGCTGCATTGATGACAGATTCGGTAACACATTAGAATGTTTTGTCTTGTGCATGTGTGTGTGTGTGTGTGTGTGTGTGTGTGTGTGCATGTGTTACAGAATATGATGTGGACTGGAGAAAAATTAACTGGAAGTAAGTATTCAGTCTATGAGTAGTGCACTCAAGGTGACAGAAAATGTGCAATGATTATTTTAGACATAAAGTCATATTTAGCTGAGTCCTGAACTAATGCTGGTCCTGTTTACAGGACAGGTCTGGTTACGGATTTGGACTTGTAAAGGCCGGTTCTCAGTTAGCAGCCTGGTCTGATTTTTAGTTTTTGGCTGTATAAACTCTCTAAAGTGTGTTCAGTCACGCTATGAGATCCACCATCGATCTGTTTGAACGCAGAGCTGCTCACTATAACAAACTCTGAACTGAGCACAACTAGCATGAGCAGAGAGTCAGAAAGCAGAGAGTCCAGGCTACGTTGATGCATTTCCGTATCCATCTGAGCAGAGGATGGTTCTGGATGGTTCTGGCAGACCTGCAAGTGTGCAACATGTTTATCTTTAGCCCACCTCAGCCATGGACTGATCGTAGAAAAAATGTGCTATTTATAAATGACTTTGCCTTTGCACAACCCAGTGGCCTGTTTAAGCCAGTTCTACTATGCTGCTCACTGCTGGAAAAAAAAAAAAAAAAAAAAAAATTAACGCAGCCATCATCTTTATTTGCCACAGGAAAGTTAGACCTACTTGTGTTCTCATTTAGAGAAATGAGAAAATGTTCAGCATGAACTATTTTGTTAAAAACTCTCTTTCCCTCTCTGTTTGAAAATAAATAATAGCTGCCTGTCCCAAACACAAGCAGGGGCAATTTTCGCAAATAAAAGCCTGGGCCCTAATTTGAAGTTTCACAGTATTATGGCCAACTAATTCATTATTATTTTCTCCTCATTACTCTAATTCAAGTTAGGCTAACATTTTACTCAAGGGCATTCATTTTGGTCTCAATGCAAACTGTGTGTGTGTGTGTGTGTGTGTGTGTTTGTGTGTGTATCACACAGAGAAAAAAATGTGAAAGCGCTCTTGAGTGAAATGCACCCAAGGAACCCAAATTTACACCATCTTCGCTTCCTGCTTCATGGACCTGTTGGAGCAGGGAAATCCAGCATCATCAACTCCATCAACTGTGTCTTCCAGAACCGCATCAACATCAATGCGCCCGCAGCTGCCGCCTCTGGCACAAGTTACACAAAAATTGTAAGTTGTTTCAAAACAGGCTACTAAAT
Organism: Tenualosa ilisha; assembly: GCA_015244755.2. Classification (NCBI taxonomy): domain Eukaryota; kingdom Metazoa; phylum Chordata; class Actinopteri; order Clupeiformes; family Clupeidae; genus Tenualosa; species Tenualosa ilisha. Next base: position 291,940 of record PYXC01002824.1, on the reverse strand, counting down.
TATGATGACACTTTTCAATTGATATCAAAGCCTCCAGACTTGTATAAGATATATATGTACAGAGACTATGATTTTTCCTCACAGGATTAAAACAGTATATCGGTAATTACACAGAAAATGAGCGTTTTTTTTTTTTTCTTTTTTTTTGGCACGCCCAGCAACACCAATAAAATACCATAGTATGGTATGATACTGATTACATGACAACTGAACATTTGCTATTTTTGGCTGTAGAACTTATTTGAGGGAAAATGCATAAATCATTTCACATAATCATTACAACCGTACAAATACCAAGGCTGCTGTACTGGCGTTATGGACATGACATAAAGTCAGTTTTCTGAGGAACTGCCAACATATACATTTAGAAATGGCCTTGAATGCAGTGGTTTCTGACAACTTTGCTTTTCAGTACAAAACTCACCCGATCAAGGACCAGCATGGAGGAGCTTTGCCCTATGTCTTCAATGACGTCATGGGCTTTGAGAATAAAGAAACTGCCGGGGTGTTGACTGCTGACATCATCAGTGCATTACGAGGTCACGTCAAGGAAGGCTATAAGGTACAGTTTGAAAAAGTAGAGAAACTTGCCATTATATTATGCAGTGTTCTGTACATGAAATGTATGAAAAGGTATTGTATATTGAGTATTGTTCATGTCTGTATATTTACAGGGGATTTCACGTCTTATCTTTTTCCCGCGTGTATGCCAGTTAACAGACGATTGTAGCTAAGCTCATGATAAAATGTTTTTTTGTTGTTTTTTTTTTTCTTGGTTAAATCAACATGAAGGGTTAGTTTGGCAGTGATGCTATTCGTTCCCAATGGAGAATACGCTGTTGCCACCCAACTGACACATTTGCTAAGTTGCCACGCTCAGCTGAAATGTTCTATACATAAAATGACTTAAATTTTCATGATTCAAGATGGTATATTATGGATTTTACAACATCATTGAACGTGATTCAACCGATCATAAATTTAATTATGTTTTCATTATTTCCTGGGGTGTATATATATATATGTATATTCTCAACATCTCAGTTTCTCAGTTTGGTGTGGCAAAAGCAGCATATTCTCCATCGAGAATGATAGCATCATACTAAGCTAACCCTTCATGTGGATTTAACCAAGATATTTTCATTTTCATTGTACAAGAGGTCGTCGCTCTTTGTAATAGCTTGTAATAGCTACAATCATCTGTAACTGCCATACACATATAGGGCTAGCGATACAATTCTTCTAGGTGGAAGAAAGCTAATCTCCCTTCTAAATACCATCTATTCCCCAGTTCAACCCTGTGACCCCGTTGTCTGAGGAGGGCAGTTACTACAACAGTAGCCCCACTCTTAATGATAAGGTCCACTGCCTGGTGAGTGTGATTTCTGCAGACAGGATCTCATTACTGAAGGACACTGACGGAGTCATCATAAAAATGAGGGAAGTCAGAGAAGCTGCAAGCGAAATAGGTGAGAATTCACACTAATAAAAAAAATGCAATGTGGAGACATCATTGTTGGCAATGAAGGTAGATAGGAGTCGTTCAGCAGCCAAAAAGTTGCAGATTCAACATGATTGACCGGCTGCCTGCTCCTGAACCTGTTGTAGTATCCATAGACCAAAACACTGGACCCTAAAACCTTTGTAACGAGGGTATGAGGCTTGATATCAATTGCTGCTCTGGTTGCTTAAAAAAAAACATCCTTTTTAAGTTCCTCCATTACTACAACATAATAAAAAAAAAAATAAAAAAAAAAAAAAAAAATACATATATATATATATATTCAATCATGCATTTCTTATATGTGTATAATTTCCAGAGCATTAGCCATATTGTGTATAATTCAAGTAAAATAACTTGTCTGTATGTCTGTATGTCCGTCTTCTTCAGGAATCCCTCAGGTCGTCTTTATGACCCATGTGGACCTATGCTGTCCATTGGTGCAGGAGGACCTGAAACACATCTACTCAAGCAAGAAGATTAAGCAGGCAGTGAGTGGGTGTGCGTGTGTCTGTGTGGTCAAACCCAACAGAACAACTGAAGTTTATTGTCTCATCATTTGCTTACATTGTATGTTTTATGTGCATAACGTACAATACATTTTTGGGAGATCCATATTCAGTACAGCTTTCCTAGATACATAATAACCAATAAATTGCCCTCTCTCTCTCTCTCTCTCTCTCTCTCTCTTTCTCTCTGTGTCTCTATCTCTCTCTCACTTTGTCTCTCTCTCTGTGTGTACGTGCTTAAGATGCAGCACTGCAGTAACAAGCTTGGTGTTCCCATGAACTGCATTTTCCCAGTGAAGAACTACAGTGAGGAGAACGACGTCAACGACAAAACTGACCGTTTGATCCTGGATGCCATGAAACAAGTTGTCAGCTTTACCAATGACTATGTTGAAGACATCTGAGAGACTACCTTCAGATGCACATACACAGCATGTAAACTGGCATTTAAAAAATTGAGTGGTGATTCGACTAGGAATTAAAAGTTGTATGAAGTTTGGCATTAAGCAATGAAGGAACAGATAAAAGCATTCGCTTCCACACTTGTGCACTCACTGACACACACATGCATAATATGATTTAGGACAATAGGGTATTAGAACAGAGTGGAACATTATGGTATACACATTCTTGTAACGCTAACATGCTCCTGTGGTCTGCATAGTCTGACTTATGACTGAACTCAAGTGGCAGCGCGAGTATTCAAGTTGCTCATGTACTGTATGGTGATGATATTATATGTGTATATATGTTATACTCACACAATATAATTTATTTATTTCATAATTAATCCGCTTGCCAATGTTTTCAAATAACGACATATCTTGTATAAATTAAATTAATTGAATTAAGTCGTTTCTTTATTATCTCTGACATCATCTCCTTTGTACCTACTTTATATCTAAATATTTTCAGCTGAAAATGAGGAATTGTCAGTGTCACCCTGTGCCAGTGCCACCCAATTGTCACCCTGTATGGTGGTAGACCTGTCTTTTGCAGTAAATCTATGAAAACAAACAAACAAGCAAACAATGAACAAATAAGTAAACATGTTTCTCTCACAGGGAAAATCTAGTATGCTAACACAGATAGCATGTGTCACATTGTGAGCAGAAGGCATGTGATTGTCAAACAATAAATAAATACATGACCAAACAGATAGCCTAAATAGATGAGTTGATCTCCCAGGAAAAGTCCAGCATATGACACAGAGTTTAGGTATTTGTCACCTTGTGAGCAGAACAGGGGGTAAGTAAGGGAGTACATTTAGAAAGGCAAAAAATAACTTCCTTTCACTTTTCCTTTCAATTTCCTTTCTCTCTTGCTTGCTGCAGTAAGTGGCTGACTATGGCTTCCTGGATCTGAGCCAATGAGTGGAGACACAAGTGCAGCATGTCTGGGTGATGAGACAGCTGCTGCATTCTAGTGTGTCGGTTTTGAATATCTTGTTTCGATTTGTGCAAAAGTCAATCTATGAATAGACTGGTGCTGGTGGCTGGATGAGATATATAAAATCAGGGCCCTGATCCCTGCATGAGGAAGGATCTTGTATAAATGGCTCTTCTGACTCCTAAATGCTATTATCCAACCATCCAAACCATACATGAAGTCATTTACACTGATTACCCATGAATAAAGCTGCATTGATGACAGATTTGGTAACACATAAGAATTGTTTATCTTGTGTGTGTGTGTGTGTGTGTGTGTGAGTGTGTGTGTGTGTGTGTGTGTTTGTTACAGAATATGACGTGGACTGGAAGAAAATTAACTGGAATTAAGTATTCAGTCTATGAGTAGTGCACTCAAGGTGACAGAAAATGTGCAATGATTATTTTAGACATAAAGTCATATTTTACTTACCATAACATTTAAAATTATAGCTGAGTCCTGAACTAATGCTGGTCATGTTTACAGGACAGGTCTGGTTACGGATTTGGACTTGTAAAGGCCGGTTCTCAGTTAGCAGCCTGGTCTGATTTTTAGTTTTTGGCTATATAAACTCTCCTAAAGTGTGTTCAGTCACGCTATGAGATCCATCGTTGATCTGTTTGAACAGAGAGCTGCTCACTGTAACAAACTGAACTGAGCACAACTAGCATGAGCAGAGATTCAGAAAGCAGAGAGTCTGAGCTACATTGATACATTTCCGTGTCCATCTGCTGCCGTTTACCATGCCATCGTCAGATGTCCTTCCACTGAGGGGCTGCAGGATGGTTCTGTCTCCCCATCTCTGGAGAGAGGCAGACCTGCAAGTGTGCAACATGTTTATCTTTAGCCTACCTCAGCCATGGACTGACTGTAGAAAAAATGTGCTATTTATATATCATTTAGCCTACTGCAGAACACCCAGTCGCCTGTTTAAGCCAGGTCTACTATGTTACTCACTGCTGGAAAAAAAAAAAAATAATCTATTCATGATGCCTTCATGTTAGCGCAGCCATCATCTTTTTTGATTCAGGAAAGTTAGACCTACTTGTGTTCTCGTTCAGAGAAATGAAAAAATGTTCAGCATGAACTATTTTGTTAAAAACTGTCTTTCCCTCTCTGTTTGAAAATAAATAATAGCTGCCTGTCCCAAACACAAGCAGGGGCAATTTTGGAATGTTGGCAAATAAAAGCCTGGGCCCTAATTTGATGTTTTACGGTATTATGTCCAACTGATTCATTGTTATTTATTATTCAATGCGCTCACAGCTGCCGCCTCTGGCACAAGTCACACAAAAACTGTAAGGTGTCTCAAAATAGGCTATTAAATTATGATGACACTTTTCAATTGATATGAAAGCCTCCAGACTTTTCTGAGGAACTGCCCATATATACATTTAGAAATATCCTTGAATGCAGTGGTTTCTGACAACTTTGCTTTTCAGTACAAAACTCACCAGCATGGAGGAGCTTTCCCCTATGTCTTCAATGACGTCATGGGCTTCGAGAGTAGAAAAACTGCCGGGGTGTTGACTGCTGACATCATCAGTGCATTACGAGGTCACGTCAGCGAAGGCTATAAGGTACAGTTTGAAAAAGTCGAGAAACTCGTCATTATTTTATCCAGTGTTCTGTACATGAAATGTATGAAGAGGTATTATATATTGTTCATTTTCATATATTTATAGGGGATTTCACAAGGCTGTATCTTATCTTTGCCCGCGTGTATGCCAGTTAACAGTGAGTGGGTGTGCGTGTGTCTGTGTGGTCAAACCCAACAGAACGACTGATGTTTATTGTCTCATCATTTGCTTACATTATATGTTTTATATGCATAACGTACAATACATTTTTGGGAGATCCTCATTCAGTAGAGCTTTCCTAGATACATAATAACCAATAAATTGCCCTCTCTCTCTCTCTCTGTCCGTTTGATCCTGGATGCCATGAAACAAGTTGTCAGCTTTACCAATGACTATGTTGAAGACATCTTAGAGACTACTTTCAGATGGAAAGGCAAGCCCAATGAAACAAAATCAGCTAAAGAACTCTCTCTCTCTCTGACTCTCACACACATACACACACATACACAGTCATAGGAAATTCATTTACCATAGTTCCTCCACTTTGCAAGTTTGATAACAAGGACCAGAACATAAAAGTTCCACTCCTGAGTCCAGCAGCTTTTTATATAAAGCGTGGATTAGATAGTAGGAAATTAGAATAGAGTGGAGCATTATGGGATGGAGAAGACTCTTAAAACACTGACACGCTCCTGTGGTCTGACACCTCTTGTGTGATTCAAAATGCTTATCTAGTCATTGTTAGATTCACATAATATTCCATTCCCTTCATAATGTTGTCAATGTATTCAAATTAATGTATTCAAATCATGAAATAACTTCTACACATGAATGTATATAATAAAGTCATTATGTCTGTATACAGTATGGCACAATTTCTGTCATACCTGCATAAAACTCTCTATCTATCAGAACTTCATTTAGGAAATTCTTGATGACATGAATCCATGACACACAATGGATTTTTGTCTTACACCCATCTTCAAGTAGTCAGGAAAGGGAAAATAAGACTTTCAATAAGCTTTCAAAAAAATATAGCCTAGTTTAAGCTTTTGAACCTGTTTACTTAAATGTATGTACTCTTTCTTCATTCTTGATTCATGAATCTTTAAAATAGGCCTAGGCCTATATGAGTGTAGGTTATGTGCAGGTCATGCACGAGCGAGGGGTGGGGGGCAGCCTAGTAATGTACCCTAATCTTAACTGATGATGAAAATACATAGTTCTCATGCCTGATGTTTCACAGGGTTTAGATAGTCATGTGATTATGGGCAGTTCCAATTTGGAAACGCATCAATTTTTGTTTTTTTTTGTTTTCCTTTTGGTTTTCTGGCCTTCCTGGAACTGTACCAGTGGCGGCTCCTGGTCAATTTTTTTTTTTTTGGTGAAGCAAACCACCCTCCATCCCCAGCTCACGGCACAAAACAAACTCAGCACCTTGCCGTGCAGCCCTGGGCAGCCTGATTTTCATTCATTTAGGCAATATAGACAGTAAGGTTGTATGTATGAGACACATGATTACACTGGCTACAGTAAGAAATGACACACACACACATGCATACTTAAGACAGTCTTTACTGTCTTGTGTAAGACAATAAAAAGACAGGACAAATGATAGCAAAAAGTATGACAGTCTTTTAGTAGTTTTGCTTAATAAACCCTATGTATAAAAATAAATGATAACTTGCGTGCAACAGTGTGTGAATGTGGTTGTTATGACTGGCATGTTATGACTATTCTCCCAGTAATAATGTAATGAATTTATGTTATAATAACCCAATAGTCCAATCACGGGTAGAAGAAAGCCCTGTGGGTTGATGCTTATAGGCAGCCATTTGATGACAGTCTGAGAGGCCTGCGCATTCGTTCATCGTCAATAAAAACTACATGTTTAGCGTGTATGTGTGGTCTTCAGACCCCTTATATCTAAAATATTTTACTGTTACTAGGCTAGGGTGACCAGATTTCCAATATCTCAAACGGGACACTTTGTGAACACAATTCAACTTTTGGATAATTATCCTAATGCCATCATTTCGTCATTTGCCAAAGCTTTTGTGCGCATCTGAGCGAAGGTCAATTTTTGATTATAATATGCTTAGCCTAGTTTGAGAAATTCCCGTTTTCAGAAACGTGAGAAAATGATGCAGTAATGTGGCGGACATAGGCTAGCCTATGATCTCAGGGGAACGGAACTCTTCGCCAACGCCGCCTTGAAAATCCCGAAATTCCCACTCTGTTCTTGCAGCTTACCCACAGCGTTGCCTATGATTTCTGGGGGATGAAACTTTTCGCCAAACTTTGTGTCTGGAAACAGCGGCTACCGCGGCACGCATAACAGGAGATACGGGCAACTGTACCGCTGCAGGACGCACAATCACTACTCGTTGTCGTAAGGGAGCCGCCATCTACTATATTTAATTGAGAGTACGAACTAGTGTTGAATTCAGACTCCTTGTGCATCGTATAGTATGTTTTCTGAATGGATTTAAGTTGGCTTGTGAAACAGCACATAACCACATCACTGAAGGGCTGAAAACTGGGGCATACCGGTAGTGATTGTTGAAAACCGGGACATTAGTGTCCCGACGCATATATAAGCATTCGGTACATGGCAAGCCAATCCCCATACTAGGCCTTTTCCTACCAGGAAGCCAAACTGGACAAAACGAATCCCTCATCGCAGGTCTCTTTGATAGTGCGTCACCGAAGCAGCAGATGCTAACTGTATTTAGCTTTACGGTTGATAACGTTTTATCATAACAATCAGCGAGATACACTTTGTTAATATAGTGTTTATTGAAGAGTTTGTCTACTGTAGTAAGTGTGAACAGGCTCTATGGCCCGTGCTCTGATCGCCTGTCTTTATTTCAACGCCGCCTTGAAAATCCCCAAATTCCCACTGTCATGCTCACCCACAGCGAACAGTGCCCTCCAGTGGCAGTCCTTTGAACTGTCTGACATCAGAGAGCAAGCAGGCTAAAAGCGAAAGCGGTTCTGTGATAGGCGAAAGATGTAAAATGTTACTTTCGATTTCCTGTAAGAGGTCTAATTTCCTAGCAGAGGAAGGCTAAAATCAACAGTGGCACAAGGTTCTGGAGGCTGCGTGACTAGGTGCTCTATATAAAGAGCCAGGCAACACAGAGAGGCTAACAGAATAGAGATATCTGAAAACAGTCAACAGTGGTAAGTTTCTCCTTCTTCATCTTCTTCTTCTTTTTCTTCTTTTTCTTCTTCCTCTTCTTCTCCTTCTTCTTCTGTGTTGCTGGTCCTGCTGGCCTCTTTGACAGTTGCATGTTTCCAGTCAGCCATGGGATCGACATCATCAGGTAGGCCTACAGTCTCTGTTCATTGTAGTAGAATAACATTATTTATGTATTTATGTTTTTTGCCAAATGCTTTCTTTGACATGGATGTATTTGTGTGTTGGCTGATTTGGCTTTCTGTTTTGCTTCCCATAGCACCTCAACTGCAAGGTAATAATGAATCAAATTTGTTAAAATTTCACATACCACACACCTCCCACTCTCTCTCTGCTGCACATTTATCACACTCTTCCATTTTCATCTGCTGCCTATTTCATGTTAGCAAATTGCACTTTAAGGTTTTTAATTGTGTTGTAGTTTGAATGTTAAACCTCTTTTTGTGAATCGCTTTGGATAAAAGTATTTGCTAAATGCATAAATGTGAATATTTACATATTTCTAAAAATGCTAGATAGTGCTCCTGTATCTAAAATCTTTATGTTAAGGATGGAGCCCTTAACAAACACAAAATACTCTTGATTGGGATAGTCTCAGACTTTGTGAGCAGAGTGAATGGTACATTTAAAATCAACTCCTTTTTGGTTTTAATCACCACATAGCACAGTGCTATGATAGTACAGGACATGTTCCTGCAGTTTAGTAGGTCACTGACGTGTGGAGCCTGTCTTTGAGCAAGTAGATGAGATCATCTTGTCATTAATGTAATAATAATAACAATAATAATAGTAATAATAATAATACTAATTAGTAGTAGTTCATTGTAGTAGAATAACATTATTTATGTATTTATGTTTTTTGCCAAATGCTTTCTTTGACATGGATTTATTTGTGTGTTGGCTGATTTGGCTTTCTGTTTTGCTTCCCATAGCACCTCAACTGCAAGGTAATAATGAATTAATTTCGTTAAAATTTCACATACCACACACCTCCCACTCTCTCTCTGCTGCACATTTATCACACTCTTGCATTTTCATCTGCTGCCTATTTCATGTTATTGAATTACACTTTAAGGTTTTTAATTGTGTTGTAGTTTGAATGTTAAACCTCTTTTTGTGAATCGCTTTGGATAAAAGTATTTGCTAAATGCATAAATGTGAATATTTACATATTTCTAAAAATGCTAGATAGTGCTCCTGTATCTAAAATCTTTATGTTAAGGGAGGAGCCCTTAACAAACACAAGATACTCTTGATTGGGATAGTCTCAGACTTTGTGAGCAGAGTGAATGGTACATGTAAAATGAACTCCTTTTTGGTTTTAATCACCACATAGCACAGTGCTATGATAGTACAGGACATGTTCCTGCAGTTTAGTAGGTCACTGACGTGTGCAGCCTGTCTTTGAGCAAGTAGATGAGATCATCTAGTCATTAATGTAATAATAATAGTAAGAATAATAATAATAGTAATTAGTAGTAGTTATAGTAGGGGTAGCATTATATTATATACACTCTATTGATCCCATAAGGTGTCTGTGTTTAACCCCTGTGTGAATTAGTGACACACACACACACACACAGCACACAGTGAGGTGAGAGACCAGCAGCCAGCTGCTGCAGCGCCTGGGGAGCAGTGAGATGTTAGGTGCCTTGCTCAAGACTATCTCAGCTGTGGATATGGACACAACAGTGATGTTCAACCACCTCCCCCACCCACATTATTCTAGTGGTCAGGATTCAAACCAACCATCCTTTGGTTCAAGCCCGAGGCCCTAACCTGTAGGCCATGGCTGCCTGCAGTCGTGTATTGTACTGTATTGAACTGTATTGTTGTTTGTGTCATTGTCTGTTATTTTTGCACATTTCATTGCTCTACAATAGAAATACTGATGCAAAATAGAATTTAAACATGGAAGTAATGCAACATACATATCATATCATTTGCCAGGTAAATCTGTGAAAAGAGGAGATGTCATAAACTTTAGGTGGGTGGCAGACTGTGTGATTTTTGCCCAATGGATGAAGGACGGTCAGCCGCTTCAAGATGGTGGCAGAATCAGCATCACCCAATCAGATGACTCGAAATGCTTCTCACTGACCATCAAAGATGCTAGAGCAGCAGATGATGGAGAATACACTCTGGAGCTGTGGAACAGTAATGGCACAGTGGAAGGCTCTGCCAAGGTCACAGTACTGGGTAGGTGCATCCTATAAGTCATTGGTTCTTAAACTGGGGTCCGGGGACTATGCTGCTATAGATACATAGATAGATACTGCTAGATAGACACTGCTATAGATACATTCACTACAAGAGCTGCCAAAGCTTTTGTTGCTCATTAAAAAAAATCATTGCAGTTTCCTTTTTTTTTTTTCATCGCTCAAGCCACCCAAACTTTGTCGCTCGTCGCTTTTGTAGCTTTTGTCGCTCTTCTCAATAGAAAGTGAATAATTACTTATAGCGATTTTACAGCTCAACAGCTTTACAGTAGCTCTTGATCTGAACGCACAACATGGGAGTTGAACCTGGGTCCTTGGCTATATTTACTTAAACTTAGCTATACACTATGAAGCTGTAATTGGCACTAAACAGTTGCAATACATTTATTATAGGGCTATCAAACGATTACAATTATTTATTGTGATATTCTCATAAAAGTATGTATTTAATTGCAATTAATCACAACTTCTTCAAACACTTTTTTAAATTACATATGAAAAATGTTTGCTCTAAACATCACAGCAGACTTTACCGACTACATAGTAGTTGAATTTCTTGAGTATATGCTTGAATGTTCCATGAGGCTCATCTTCTCTATGACAGACAGTTTCACATAACATATGATGCACGAATATTTGGACTTCAGGTTTTGATATTAGATCTAGACATGTAGCATATTCTTTCCAAAACAATATTTCAGACATTTATTAGGCATATGTGCAAAATACGATTAAATAAAGCTGCATTGATGACAGATTTGGAAACGCATTGGAACTTTTTGTCTTGTGTGTGTGTGTGTGTGTGTGTGTGTGTGTGTTACAGAATATGATGTGGACTGGAGGAAAATTAACTGGAAGTAAGTATTCAGTCTATGAGTAGTGCACTCAAGCTGACAGAAAATGTGCAATGATTATTTTAGACATAAAGTCATATTTTACTTACCATAACATTTAAAATTATAGCCTGGCTATATAAACTCTCCTGTGTGTTCAGTCACTCTACGAGGTCCACCGTTGATCTGTTTGAACGGAGAGCTGCTCACTGTAACAAACTCTGAACTGAGCACAACTAGCATCGTCAGATGTCCTTCCACTGAGGGGCTGCAGGATGGTTCTGTCTCCCCATCTCTGGAGAGAGGCAGACCAGCAAGAGTGCAACATGTTTATCTTTAGCCTACCTCAGCCATGGACTGATTGTAGAAAAAATGTGCTATTTATATATCATTTAGCCTACTGCAGAACACCCAGTCGCCTGTTTAAGCCAGGTCTACTATGTTACTCACTGCTGGAAAAAAAAAAAAAAAATCTATTCATGATGCCTTCATGTTAGCGCAGCCATCATCTTTTTTGATTCAGGAAAGTTAGACCTGCTTGTGTTCTCGTTCAGAGAAATGAGAAAATGTTCAGCATGAACTATTTTGTTAAAAACTAAAACTTTCCCTCTCTGTTTGAAAATAAATAATAGCTGCCTGTCCCAAACACAAGCAGGGGAAATTTTGGAATGTTTGCAAATAAAAAACCTGGGCCCTAATTTGAAGTTTTACGGTATTATGTCCAACTAATTCATTATTATTTTCTCCTTATTCCTCTAATTCAAGTTAGGCTAACATTTTATTCAAAGGCATTCATTTTGGTCTCAATGCAAACTGTGTGTGTGTGTGTGTTTGTGTGTGTGTCACACAGAGAAAATAATGTGAAGGCGCTCTTGAGTGAAATGCACCCCAGGAACCCAAATTTACACCATCTTCGCTTCCTGCTTCATGGACCTGTTGGAGCAGGGAAATCCAGCATCATCAACTCCATCAACTGTGTCTTCCAGAAGCGCATCAACATCAATGCGTTTGCAGCTGCCGCCTCTGGCACAAGTTACACAAAAATTGTAAGTTGTTTCAAAACAGGCTATTAAATTATGATGACACTTTTCAATTGATATCAAAGCCTCCAGACTTGTATAAGATATATATGTACAGAGACTATGATTTTTCCTCGCAGGATTAAAACAGTATATCGGTAATTACACAGAAAATTAGTGTTTTTTTTTCTTTTTTTTTGGCACGCCCAGAACACCAATAAAATACCATAGTATCGTATGATACTGATTACATGACAACTGAACATTTGCTATTTTTGGCTGTAGAACTTATTTGAGGGAAAATGCATCATTCATTTCACGTAATCATTACAGCCGTACAAATACCAAGGCTGCTGTACTGCCGCTATGGACATGACATAAAGTCGGTTTTCTGAGGAACTGCACATATATACATTTAGAAATGGCCTTGAATGCAGTGGTTTCTGACAACTTTGCTTTTCAGTACAAAACTCACCCGATCAAGGACCAGCATGGAGGAGCTTTGCCCTATGTCTTCAATGACGTCATGGGCTTTGAGAATAAAGAAACTGCCGGGGTGTTGACTGCTGACATCATTAGTGCATTACGAGGTCACGTCAAGGAAGGCTATAAGGTACAGTTTGAAAAAGTGGAGAAACTCGTCGTTATTTTATGCAGAATGTTCAGTAAACAACTGGTGTAGCAGGGTGGGGGCCCCAGAGCTCGCCTTGACCAGTGATCATGTGTCGATGCTTGTCAGGTGCAGATCCTTGGTATGTGCATGTATGTTCCTGTTTAGGCTATGTGTGGTTTGCTCAAATCTAAACCCTTGAGTGTGTCTCCGAATTATGTACTTATTTGCAATGTCGCCAAGATTAGAAACTGTCAGTTCTTGTTTTCTACTGTTTATGATAGATTTATGATTAGACTTTCAAGTATATGTAGAACCCCTTTCTCCTTTCATCGGAGAGAAGGATACAGACAAGCTACGCTACAACATCTTCGTTGTCCTGTCTCAACCTCGCGGGAGGGACAGAAGAGTGATTTAGGCAGATAGTCTTTAGACTTCGCTTTGTTACTTCAACCTTTTATTTTCATCTAATCAACAGTTGTAATTCATTTAATTAATCTTATAATAAATCATTGATCCTGATCCAACGTAACCGAGTCATCCAATCTTCCATTCTGCTGGGAAGAAAACACAACGCAACTTTAAGTGACTTCAGGTGTAAAGTTAAACTGGAAAAACCCCTAAACTCTAACAGTTCTGTACATGAAATGTATGAAAAGGTATATTATGTATTGTTCATGTCTGTATATTTATAGAGGATTTCACAATGCTGTGTCTTATCTTTTTCCCGCGTGTATGCCAGTTAACAGACGATTGTAGCTAAGCTCATGATAAAATGTTTTTTTGTTGTTTTTTTTTTGGTTAAATCAACGTGAAGGGTTAGTTTGGCAGCGATGCTATTCATTCCCAATGGAGAATACGCTGTTGCCACCAAACTGACACATTTGCTAAGCTGCTACGCTCAGCTGAAATGTTGTATACATAAAATGACTTAAATTTTCATGATTCAAGATGGTATATTATGGATTTTACAACATCATTGAACGTGATTCAACCGATCATAAATTTTATTATGTTTTCATTATTTCCTGGGGTGTATATATATTCTCAACATCTCAGTTTCTCAGTTTGGTGTGGCAAAAGCAGCGTATTCTCCATTGAGAATGATAGCATCACTACAAAGCTAATGTGGATTTAACCAAGACATTTTCATTTTCATTGTTTTCATGATTTTGTTAACTGAGATGTATGTCTAAGAGGTTGTTGCTCTTTGTAATAGCTTGTAATAGCTACAGTCATCTGTTAACTGCCATACACATATGGGGCTAGCGATACAATACTTCTAGGTGGAAGAAAGCTAATCTCCCTTCTAAATACCGTCTATTCCCCAGTTCAACCCTGTGACCCCATTAACTGAGGGGGGCAGTTACTACAAAAGCAGCCCCACTCTTAATGATAAGGTCCACTGCCTGGTGAGTGTGATTTCTGCAAACAGGATCTCATTAATGAAGGACACTGATGGAGTCATCATAAAAATGAGGGAAGTCAGAGAAGCTGCAAGCGAAATAGGTGAGAATTCACAGTAAAAGAAAAAAAAATGCAATGTGGGACAGCATTGTTGGCAATGGAGGTAGATAGGAGTCGTACAGCAGCCAAAAAGTTGCAGATTCAACACGATTGACCGGCTGCCTGCTCCTGAACCTGTTGTAGTATCCTTAGACCAAAACACTGGACCCTAAAACTTTTGTAACGGGGGTATGAGTCATGAGCTGCTCTGGTTGCTTTAAAAAAAAAAAAAAAACATCCTTTTTAAGTTCCTCCATTACTACAACATAATTATATATATATATATATATATATATATATATATATATATATATATATATATATTCAATCATGCATTTCTTATATGTGTATAATTTCCAGAGCATTAGCCATATTGTGTATAATTCAAGTAAAATAACTTGTCTGTATGTCTTTATGTCCGTCTTCTTCAGGAATCCCTCAGGTCGTCTTTATGACCCATGTGGACCTATGCTGTCCATTGGTGCAGGAGGACCTGAAACACATCTACTCAAGCAAGAAGATTAAGCAGGCAGTGAGTGGGTGTGCGTGTGTCTGTGTGGTCAAACCCAACAGAACAACTGATGTTTATTGTCTCATCATTTGCTTACATTATATGTTTTATGTGCATAACATACAATACATTTTTGGGAGATCCTCATTCAGTAGAGCTTTCCTAGATACATCATAACCAATAAATTGCCCTCCTTCTCTCTCTCTGTGTGTCTCTATCTCTCTCTCACTTTGTCTCTCTCTCTGTGTGTACGTGCTTAAGATGCAGCACTGCAGTAACAAGCTTGGTGTTCCCATGAACTGCATCTTCCCAGTGAAGAACTACATTGAGGAGAACGACGTCAACGACAAAACTGACTGTTTGATCCTGGATGCCATGAAACAAGTTGTCAGCTTTACCAATGACTATGTTGAAGACATCTGAGAGACTACCTTCAGATGCACATACACAGCATGTAAACTGGCATTTAAAAGATTGAGTGGTGATTCGACTAGGAATTAAAAGTTGTATGAAGTTCGGCATTAAGCAATGAAGGAACAGATAAAAGCATTCGCTTCCACACTTGTGCACTCACTGACACACACATGCATAATATGATTTAGAACAATAGGACATTAGAACAGAGTGGAACATTATGGTTTACACATTCTTGTAACGCTAACATGCTCCTGTGGTCTGCATGGTCTGACTTATGACTGAACTCAAGTGGCAGCGCGAGTATTCAAGTTGCTTATGTACTGTATGGTGATTGTTATATTCACAGAATATTTTATCCGCTTGCCAATGTTTTCAAATAACGACATACTTTGTATGAATTAAATTCATTGAATTAAGTCGTTTCTTTATTATGTCTGGCATCATCTCCTTTGTACCTACTTTATATCTAAATATTTTCAGCTGAAAATGAGGAATTTATATGCATGGTGGTAGACCTGTCTTTTGCAGTAAACCTATGAAAACAAACAAACAAGCAAACAATGAATAAATAAGTAAATAAGTTACTCTCACAGGGAAAATCTAGTATGCTAACACAGATAGCATGTGTCACGTTGTGAGCAGAAGGCATGTGATTGTCAAACAATAAATAAATACATGACCAAACAGATAGCCTAAATAAATGAGTTGATCTCCCAGGAAAAGTCCAGCATATGACACAGAGTTTAGGTATTTGTCACCTTGTGAGCAGAACAGGGGTTAAGTAAGGGAGTACATTTAGAAAGGCAAAAATAACTTCCTTTCACTTTTCCTTTCAATTTCCTTTCTCTCTTGCTTGCTGCAGTAAGTGGCTGACTATGGCTTCCTGGATCTGAGCCAATGAGTGGAGACACAAGTGCAGCATGTCTGGGTGATGAGACAGCTGCTGCATTCTAGTGTGTCGGTTTTGAATATCTTGTTTCGATTTGTGCAAAAGTCAGTCTATGAATAGACTGGTGCTGGTGGCTGGATGAGATATATAAAATCAGGGCCCTGATCCCTGCATGAGGAAGGATCTTGTATAAATGGCTCTTCTGACTCCTAAATGCTATTATCCAACCATCCAAACCATACATGAAGTCATTTACACTGATTACCCATGAATAAAGCTGCATTGATGACAGATTTGGTAACACATAAGAATTGTTTATCTTGTGTGTGTGTGCGTGTGTGACAGAATATGATGTGGACTGGAGAAAAATTAACTGGAAGTAAGTATTCAGTCTATGAGTAGTGCACTCAAGGTGACAGAAAATGTGCAATGATTATTTTAGACATAAAGTCATATTTTACTTACCATAACATTTAAAATTATAGCCGAGTCCCGGACTAATGCTGGTCCCGTTTACAGGACAGGTCTGGTTACGGATTTGGACTTGTAAAGGCCGGTTCTCAGTTAGCAGCCTGGTCTGATTTTTAGTTTTTGGCTGTATAAACTCTCCTAAAGTGTGTTCAGTCACGCTATGAGATCCATCGTTGATCTGTTTGAACGGAGAGCTGCTCACTGTAATAAACTCTGAACTGAGCACAACTGTCATGAGCAGAGTCAGAAAGCAGAGAGTCTCAGCTACATTGATGCATTTCTGTTTCCATCTGCATTGGGAGATCGCAACCATGCTTTCTAGTAGGCATCAGTAGGCCTTTATTTTACTATACTTTACTAGACCTTAACTAACTGGAAGTGTTCTCTTGTGTTCATGCTCTGGGCTGTATTAATCAAGTGTAAATTGTCTGTAATATTCTAATAACAACACATGGAACAAATGGAATGCTCCATTCCGTGACTTTAGGGGCCCTCCCCTGCTCTTCTGGTTTGGGGCTATTATGTATATTACTTGTATATTTTATGGCCTGTCATGGGTCAGCCCTGAAGCATCGTGGGCCCAGTTGGCCTAATTGGGTCAAAAGTGAAAAGGGCCTTTTTGGCCCTGTGCGCCCTGCTCTGTGGTTTACGCAAGGGGTTCTCAAACGTTTTGGACCGGGGACCCCTCATGGAGCAGAAAAAATTCCAAGGACCCCTCATAATCACAGCACAAATTTAACAATACAGGCTTAGATCTATTTGCTCTGTTAAATGCTAGATGCTACTTTGTACAAACTTTTTCACGGACCCCCTGGCAAGGTGCTGCGGACCCCTGGGGGTCCCTGGACCCCAATTTGAGAACCAATGGTTTACGCAATACAGTTCTACAGGCAATCTGGTGATATCCTAGCCTCTTCTTTTGAAATATGCTGATTTTTTGTATCTATATTTGGGAAATTCCACGCGAAACTGTCACGTCCCTAACGGGAACACAATGCCATGGTATGATTACCTGAATGTTATCCTCCTTCGTGAGTCGCTTTGGATAAACATGTAAATGTACTTGAAATTTGAGCATTCACTCTCCTTGGTTGTAGAACTTACATGAAAAACTTTTCACATAATCATTTGCATCATAGAAATACTGTGGCATTTTGTTGCCGTTATGGACGTGACTGTTTTGCATGGAATTGACCGTTTATATATATATATATATATATATATATATATATATATATATATTCTGGTTTCAATGCCTTGTGGCTTGTATTGTAGCTATGCATTGTATGTGGTTAAACATGTTTTGCACGATACATTCAGTTATGACACAAATTTATTTACTGTCAAATAATTCCTCTGACATGTACAGGTCTGGATGCAGTGCTTGTTTAGATCATTGTTTTAAGGAGAGAGGACCTATACAGTCTCTTTAGTTTTTCTTGTGAGACAGGAAATACTGTCGTTGTTTCTTTTGCCAATACAAAAATATTTTTGTTACCCTCAGACACAAATAGTGCTGCAAATTAGGGTAGAGTGTGTGTTTCTATGGGGTGGGTAAAAAAAAACCAAAAAAACATGACCGTCATGTGGGGACTCGGGGTCATGGCTGAACACTATGTATTTAATCCACTATGTACACTAGTATTCAATCAGTAAAGCCCAAGTTTTCTACATAAACACATCCTAAATGATTTAAATGCATTCCAATCCCGTGTGACAGTCTCAGCTCCATTAACTTGGATTGATGGGCCCAATCCAAGCCTCGTAGTGCGCCATACCGATTTATTTCTGAAAGCACATGCATTTAACTAAACCCATTTCTCTCTCAATAGGACTAAAGCTGACACCAGCCTGTCATAAATATCTGCATGTCTTTTTTCGGAAACGAATATAAGGAACAGCTTTCCGACGAAAAAGTGGGTGGCTCTTAGAAGAGCCTTTGGGTTTTTCCGTGTCGGTACCGCTTATTTGGAGCTGGTGTACTTAGTGACAGCCTTAGTTCCCTCGGACACGGCGTGCTTAGCCAGCTCACCTGGCAGAAGCAGACGCACGGCAGTCTGTATCTCCCTGGAAGAAATGGTGGAACGCTTGTTGTAATGAGCCAAACGGGAAGCCTCTCCTGCGATGCGTTCGAATATGTCGTTCACAAACGAATTCATGATGCTCATGGCTTTGGATGAGATCCCAGTATCAGGATGGACTTGTTTCAGACCTTGTATACGTAAATAGCATAGCTTTCTCTCCTTGTCCTCTTACGTTTCTTGCCGCTCTTCCCAGCCGTCTTCGTTACGGCTTTTTTGGATCCCTTCTTAGGCGCTGATTTCGCTGGTTCAGGCATGACTGCACAATCACTGCTATTCTCGTAACAGATAAATGAACGTACCACGTATATATAGAGGGTCATATGCAAATCGACAAACTGAAAATTGCACTTGCACTGAACGGGTAAAATTTGGTTGGCCAATGGAAGCTCGAACTGCCCACCAATCACCGACGGGCTTCGCGGCAAAGCACAACCCCGTTTTCCTTTGTTTCAGTTCTTCTTATTCCCGCACTTTTTAATCCCCCAAAGATCCCCTGAACTTGAAATCGTGTTGTGGTTTTCTTTTCTTTCATATTTGCTGACAGTCAAACTAGGGCGATAATACATTTCAGGGTCTGTCCATTTTCCACATCACCCTCTCCAAATTCAACGGTCTTTTGGACTTTTAACGTTAACTAGCAAGGCCAACACCTTGTACAGGTCAGTCCAGACTCTTCTCATGTTTGGTTCCACGCTGGTGGAATGACCTTCCAAGTGCTACCAGATCAACTGATACCTTCTCCACCTTCAAGAAACTCTTGAAGACCCAGCTCTTCCAAGAATATCTCCTGGCGTAAATTTTGAGAATGCACTTACCTTCTATTTAATTTCTCTTTTATACTGCACACTATTGCACTTTCAACTTAAAATAGTGCAGTTTTATGTTAACAATATGCACTCTTTGTTAGTTTTTCTTAGTGTTGTAGCTTGAATGTTATTCTCTTTTGTACGTCGCTTTGGATAAAAGCGTCTGCTAAATGCCATCATACAACACCAGCAAATGTAATCATGCTCGGTAGGTTACGCTGCCCGTTTTGTTTTGTCACCGAAACCATTCAGCCCTTTATACGTCGGTTACGTCTGGTCTGACCAACATTTGTACATAAATCAAATTAAAAGAAGCAATGTAAAGAGCTCTTATGCTACCGTGTATCTAATAACTCCAATTTAATCCATGGTATGAAAACTGAGTCTCCACAGAAAAATAACAGCCTGGAAATAGCCTTTTGACATGATTAAATGGGTGGCTCTTAAAAGAACCTTTTTGTATAGATTTCTAAAGTTGAACATACTTAACCGCCGAAGCCGTACAGAGTGCGGCCCTGGCGTTTCAAAGCATAGACGACATCCATGGCGGTTACAGTCTTTCTCTTTGCGTGCTCGGTGTAAGTTACAGCATCACGAATCACATTCTCAAGAAAAACCTTCAACACACCACGGGTCTCCTCGTAAATGAGACCGGAGATACGCTTTACACCACCACGACGAGCTAGACGGCGGATCGCGGGCTTAGTGATTCCTTGGATGTTATCACGGAGCACTTTACGGTGGCGCTTAGCACCCCCCTTTCCAAGACCTTTACCTCCCTTACCACGGCCAGACATTCTGAAGTTCGAAATACGTTATCGCGATTTGAATCAAATAGACGGTCAAGCTGTAAAAGACTTTCATTTATACCCGTTGGAACGACCTACAAGAAGACTGCAACGCACAATCCCGCCCCTTCCCAAACGTCAACAATGGCGTGACCATGTCGTCCAACCACTGGGATTGGGGAAAAACACACGCTGGAGGACTTTTTGTTGTCCTCGTTTTCCCGACTGTTTTATTAACGTTATTTGATAGATGTTTATTTTTTTTAATCAATTTGACTACTATTCGTATCTGCTACTTTACGAAATCCCGACTGTAGATTTATATAGAAAGGTGTTTGTATAAGTCTTACTAAAATGTTTTCAAACTACAGTGTCCTAAAAACAATCACAATAATAATAAAAAGAATAACAATAAACCACGCTTCAGTATTAATGATATCTAATTAGACATGTGCTTTCCTTCATGAGCATATTTTACTGAGAATCCCCATCATACTCTACAAGTAAACTGTCGTGTATGCCATATTTCTTGGATGCTACAGAATGTCTGAATTTCCTACGGGATAAGTAAACTATTAATCAGATTTTTACCTGGTAGTATTTTTGGCAGGTAAAACGAGCATTAACCCACGAGCGGGTACTCAAGCTGTGTTTCACTGACTACAAAAGAGCGGAAATCTGACTACATCCGGGGTGTATTTAGACATTATAAACATATTAAGTAAATTATATTGATTCATATTGTTTCCTTCGGTTTTGTGTGGTTATTCCTGCTGTTTATTTTGTATGATTTATTCGCATCATAACATTCCTTACCCCACAACAAGGAGAAGATTTTATTGTGGCAACACTCACTTTCCTGTTTGGGAGAAATAAGAAGTTTGTGGAGACTCATATTTCTTTGGATTTTTAATAGGATAACAATCTCTTCTGTGTGATGCAGATATGTATTTCTAGTGTTTTAACTGTTTCATGACTATAATTCTTGGTAAACGTTAGAAGAGAAAACACAAGTTGGCGCATGGCCAGGAAGAGTGAACAGGGGAGCATTGTGTTTGAGACTAAACGGTTCTCATTGTGAGTTTAATCTCGGCCCGCCTACTAGTCATTTCACTGTTTATTCTCATTGCAGTGAATTTAGTGGTGTGGAAGAAAAAGAATGGCAGAAGTTGCTCCCGCTCCAGCCGCTGCTCCGGCTAAAGCTTCTAAGAAGAGAGCCCCACGTCCCAAGAAAACAGGGCCCAGTGTTGGCGAGCTTGTCGTGAAAGCGGTGACTGCGTCGAAGGAGAAGAAAGGAGTTTCTCTAGCTGCGTTAAAGAAGGCTTTGGCTGCTGGTGGTTACGACGTTGAGAAGAACAACGCTCGCGTCAAGTTGGCTATCAGGAGTCTCGTTTCCAAGGGAACTCTTGTGCAGACCAAGGGCACTGGGGCATCCGGATCCTTCAAGTTGAGCAAGAAGCAGGCAGAGCCCAAGAAAAATCCCGCGAAGAAGGCTGCTCCCAAGAAGCCCGCTGCCAAGAAACCTGCGGTCGCAAAGAAGCCCAAGAAGGCAGCAACCAAAAAACCCGCTGCCGCTAAGAAGTCTCCGAAGAAGGCAGCCAAGAAACCCACTGCAGCCAAGAAGGTCACTAAGAGCCCCAAAAAGGCGAAGAAGCCCGCGGCACCCAAGAAGACAGCGAAGAGCCCCAAGAAGGCAAAGGCAGCAAAGCCCAAGGCAGCCAAGCCTAAGGCCGCTAAACCCAAGAAGGCAGCACCCAAGAAGAAGTAAATAAATGACCACCTTCACAGGGGTCCAACAAAGGCTCTTTTAAGAGCCACCCACCAAAATCAATGAAAACATTATTCCATAGTTAAAATAACCTGTATATGTGTAAAATACACACATCTGCTCAAGTCCCAAATCATTCTATAACGAGAAACGACAATCTTATTCAACAATTCTAGACTTAAATCCTTGGTTAAAGTAGCATATGTTGTTCTTACTACTGAAAATGTCTACATGAAAGTGTCTACATTTTAGTAAATAGCTTGCGGTCCCTAATTATATATCTTTTAAAGTTAAAGCAAAAACGTCCATATTGTTTGTGTCACGAAACAGGCGCGTGACTTCTATATAATGAGGATCGATTTCGCGGTCCCCTGGCCTCTTTTCTATTCAGTTCACTAGGCTAGTTGCGAAAAAAAAACTACCAAACATGTTTTCAGTAATTGAGTGGTTCAAAACGGTCCAGTCCTCATTAATAACAATAAGTTAATGTTTTTATTATTATTATACAAATAACTTCAAAGATTGAATCTTTGATTCATCTTAATTTCCTTCGGGATCAATAAAATAACTCCAACTCTACTCTAAAAGCCAGACTTTGGCGCCAGAAAGACGGCAAAAAAGTGGGCTGAACCCGTTGTCTAAATCTGTAACTTGATTGGCTCTCAACACTTAACCATCAGCAAGTGGCGAGTTTGACTGTTTCTTATAAAAACTGTCAACTGGCTAGCCAGTGTTACACACGTAACTGATTATCACATCGATAAAATTATAATGAGTGGAAGAGGGAAAACCGGAGGTAAAGCGAGGGCTAAGGCCAAGACTCGGTCATCCAGAGCTGGACTTCAGTTTCCTGTGGGCCGTGTACATAGGCTGTTGCGGAAAGGCAATTATGCAGAGCGTGTCGGCGCTGGTGCACCAGTGTATTTGGCTGCTGTGCTCGAGTACTTGACTGCTGAGATCTTGGAGTTGGCTGGTAACGCTGCCCGTGACAATAAGAAAACCCGCATCATTCCCCGCCACCTGCAGCTGGCTGTCCGTAACGACGAGGAGTTGAACAAACTACTCGGCGGAGTAACAATCGCCCAGGGTGGAGTGCTGCCCAACATTCAGGCCGTGCTGCTGCCCAAAAAGACCGAGAAATCCAAGTAAACTTCTACACCTTCATCCCAACGGCTCTTTTAAGAGCCACCCACATGCATCTCAAGAGCAAATAATTTCAAGCATATTATGTCTGCTCATGACGTAACTAAATTATCACTTCAGTTAAAGCATTTTTGAAACATGGCAACGTGTCAGTGTGAATGAAAACGACTGGACGTGATCCCCATCAAACGCATCGTCATTCTTTCATTTGCTTGTTCACGACCGACGTGTCGCATTATTTGTTGCTGTTCACATCGCGTAGATGGGACCCAGAATACAGGCGTATTAGCGAGTTGATTAATCCGAACAATACATACTAATACATATCACAAAATAAATATATATACAATACAAATGCCTATCCACTTACATATTTTGATTAACCCGCAGGGTTAATGCTGTTGAGACATCTTCCCCGCTCGTATGAGGGGGCTGTCTTAATTTGTTTGAATTTTAGGCGCCACAGACAAATAAAGCGGTTTGGCCAATAGCTTTTGAGCGCGCTCATGACATTACCCAATCACTGAAGGCCGAGCAAGAACTAGAGGGTATAAATACCCATAACAATGATCAGGGTGTTTAAAGCATTTCTTCCTTTCGTGTAGGACTTGAGAAGAGAAACATGGCAAGAACCAAGCAGACCGCCCGGAAGTCCACTGGTGGTAAAGCCCCAAGGAAACAACTCGCCACAAAGGCTGCTCGCAAGAGCGCCCCGGCTACTGGTGGTGTAAAGAAGCCTCATCGTTACAGGCCCGGTACCGTTGCTCTGAGAGAAATCCGTCGTTATCAGAAGTCCACTGAGCTTCTGATTCGTAAGCTTCCCTTTCAGCGCCTGGTGAGAGAAATCGCTCAGGACTTCAAAACTGACCTGCGCTTCCAAAGTTCTGCAGTAATGGCTCTTCAGGAGGCCAGTGAGGCTTATCTGGTAGGTTTGTTCGAGGACACAAACCTGTGCGCCATTCACGCTAAGAGGGTCACTATCATGCCCAAGGACATCCAGTTGGCTCGACGCATCCGTGGGGAGCGCGCCTAAATTCCGAAATACATTTCAATCTAAAGGCTCTTTTAAGAGCCAACTAAACAACCATTAGAAGTCCAATATTTCAAAGTAGTGACTCCTAGTGTTTAAGATATTGTATGACGGCTTTATTCTGAGTAAATTAGTATTAATATGCCGACTTTGGTGTGGAGTGTGAAGTCAAATCATCCTTTCCTCAGCATTGCAAATCTATTGCTACGTAGATTCGCATGTAACACATGCTTTACATCACATTTGTTTCAACGATGGTTGTGACAGGCCTACGGCTGAAACGCTTATTGTAGTCAGAATATCTACTAAGTGGATGTGGTGAAACGTCGATAATAAGGTGGGGAAAAAAAAAAAAAATACTCGCATTAAGTTCCTGCTGTTGCCTAGCAGTATATTCAGGATAAGCGCAGAGACTGCAAACTCAGGCTGGTGAAGAAATTTGTTGGCTCTTTTATCTAGCTCTGTGGCTCTTAACTAAAATGATAGAGCACATCAGTAATGAAAACAAGTATTATAAGAATAAAGTTTTATTTAAATAGCCTACAACTCCAGCTGCGTTCCATGAGGTCAATATTGAATGATTGGTTGCCTTCAGTTGCAGATGCAAATCTGTTTTACAATTCGGTCTAAATACAATGTGATTGACAATTTGTTACAATAACAAAAGACAATAAATAAAATAGTAGATCTAAAGATCAAATTATGATTCAGCATTTTCTTTCAAACAATCATCTTCTCCAAATATCTGCATTACCTGTGCACTATTTTTTAAATATTCAGTTATTTCACTCAAAACTCCTGCGCTACTTCAAACGATGCTTAAGCACTTAAGTAAAATTTACCAAAGTTTACTTAAAGTTACTACTACTACTGCTACAACCTTTACTTTTACTTCACTATATGTCCTGAATGAATTTCATACTTTTACTCCACTTCATTTTAAATTGGCAACATAGTTACAAGTAGCCTTTCAAATGAAATTCAATTTGGTCAGTTTTGTGACTGCAACAGAGTTTTGGGGAAGCTTTGTCACTGGACGAGTACAAGCAACAAATTCTTCATCAAACCCGTAGATGTAATACAGACACCATTTTTCATTCTGACTGCGTGGGATTTTTTTTTTTTTCAGGCTTTTTTGGGCATCTTCTAAGGTTTATTGAAAGCTAGACTGTTTTAGCTTACTTGTACTTTTACTTTCATTACTTAAGTACATGTAATTATAGATTACTTATCGTACCTAATAACAGTAAATAAGAGATACTTTAAGACTTTTACTTGAGTAACATGAGTGACTTGAACTTCTACCAAAGTTTTTTTTTTTGGTATTTTCACAGTAACCAGTGAAAAATAAGCATTGTGCTGTAGTATCAAAACTGAAGCATTTCTTTCTTCCACAGCAGCTAATGCTTCAGCGGCCCAGTGCATGGTTAACTGCACTTTACTACAGAAATGCACTATTTTGGACATGAAAAACTACTGCATTTCACTGCGAAAATGATTTGGTCATGGAAATAGTGTTGTATTTCAAAAAAAGAGATATTTCAAGGTTTCTGAAATATTTGATTGATATTGGTATTGATATCGGGATATTACCCCTAGTGTTACTTGGTATCTGATCGAAATGAAAATTAGTGGTACCGCCCATCCTTATATAACGGAGAACCTTACAGTGACACTTGGCGCCGCCCTCTATCAGACATTGTTCATTTCATCTACTGATTCAAATGTACCAGACAATTTTGTATATGGGTCACAACACAGTTTCATAGCGCCGAAGAGGACCTATGTGAAGGCTTCACATGTCCACAGAATGTCCCGCCCACAATTCCTCCTCTTTCCAGTCCTTCACCTGTGAGAAACCAATCTGGGAACATTTACCAGACGTTATATTTACCTGATTGTTGATAGGATATTTTGATACAAAAAAAACATATATACAATGTTTAAAAAGACAGAGTTGGTTCACTACAACATTTGATCATTGAACATTTGATTTGGTGTCTTTATTTGTTGCCTGCACTTGGCACAGAATAGAACAGAATAGAATAGAAAGCCTTTATTGTCATTATACACAATGTAAAATTTAATTTTATGAGATTTAAAGTAACTCCTTAAAAGTGCACAAAGTGCAAAGTATAAATGTCCTATGTAAAAACTATTTCAAAGTATAAATAAATCCTTTACAAGAACACAGAGGAGAGTCCTTTCTTTCTTTTCCTTTCGTTGTGTGGGTTATTGTGGATAATGAATTAGGTAGATACAACAATACAAATGTGTACTGTATGTCTGTACATGTATTTGTCTGTTGGCTCCTCATACAGTAATGGCCTTTGTTTTGAGAGCCAATTAGGGCTAGTTGCAGAATGATAGAAACATAACAGAAACATCAAAAGCAGAGACAGCCCAGGGCATCGGCAGTTGGCTAAATTTACAAGACTCTTGTCACATAGAAGTATGACATTAAAAGTTGCCTTCTGGCACTGAAATTGCAATTCGTCTGTCTCCTCCCAACTGTGTATGTGTGTGGAAGGAATATCATTTGTAAAAATGTTTTGTTTGTTTCTTATAGCTCAGTAAAACTTTCACATATTGAAACCAAACATTTTACGTAGACTTATGACCCAATTCTAAGAATGCAATATGAATGTATGACCTTTGACCTCTAGTGGACAGTATTTTCTGCTTTATTGGATTTTACTGAAAGTGAAACAATTTTTCACAAGTCACAATTTTGTCTGATTCTCACAAAAATTGGCCCATATGGTCTTCAAGCAGTTCCTCACAAAACTATATGTTTTGAAATTGAAGCTGAAACTGAAGTGTGCATCAGAGCCAATCGAAATTGAAGGTGAGGCCACCAGACTGCAAGTGCGGTCATGTGGCGTATCAACTTCAAACATGGAAGGCTACATGGAGTTGTGACCCCATCATTAGGAAGTGCAATAACTTTGACCTTTGACCTCTGGGTGGCACTATTGTTTGCAACATTAGCTAATATCTCGGTCACATTTTGGCATAGCCTATAACTCCACAATTGGTAGATGGATGAGGTACCCCATTCTGAGGAAACATACAAACTAGATTACCATCGGAGGTGCTACTAGACCCCCATATTACTGCTTGTAGCTATATTTAGAGTGCAATTTTGGTGGAGTGAATATCAACGACTCTGTTCTTACACACATAATACCACTGTAACACATACCTTTTTTTTTCCCTAAAGACATAGACACAGCAGTTTTGGCTTGAGTGGTCATGTTTGACGCCTTTATCTAATCTTCTGCTTTCATAATTCTGACTTCTTGGAAATGCACAAAAAACAGGAAGGGTGCAGAAGACCAAGTTTTGAAAATGGATGTTGGAGACGTGACACTGGTTAAAACGATAGAGAACAGAAGACATATTTTCACACAGCTGCTGAGGTAGGGCTACAGTTTGCCTTGTTTCAATTGTTAAACATTAGGCTATGCATTAACAGCGCATTTGATTTGTTCTGGTTTTTTGTCTATTGTGACTGAAGATAGCAAAGTGAAGTCAACCTGATATTGATGAATGATTAAGTCCTGCAAAACCATGTTATTACAATTTCATGGAAGAGGTTTGGTGTATTGGTGTATACAGTTGGTGTATTACTTTAAAATAAAGGTCTTTTGTAAGGTAATACTAATGACATCTGGGTGACAAATATTTACATAATATTATTTGTATCAAATATTTACATAATATTATTTGTATTCTAAATATTTAGTTTGCCATTCTAATGATATGTGTAATTAATGGCATGTTGTAAGTAAAGGTAAATGAGATCTGAATTAAGAAAAATATGTATTAAAATGTAAAGTAGCCTCCATAACTTGACTCCCATGTATGATCAAAGTGACAGGCAGACCTGGAATTGTAAATAAATTGTTAAAATTTAAAAAAAATGAACATCACATAGATAAACTTTGTAGTATCATAACAGATAGAGTCTATATTTATTTAACATATACATTTAATATAAGTGATAATTAGGTCAAATTAAATGATTTAGGGGTCTTCAAATGTGGATTATGATCTGGCTGATTACACACATTGGATAGTGTTTTCTAATATTCAAACTGTAACCTACAAAAACTATTTAGGTGCAGGGAGGGATTAGGTGCAGGGAGGGATTAGGTGCAGGGAGTCCTAGGTTAAGGCTCTGAGGCACATGACAGAGACTCCTCTTTTAGACTGTACTGCCAGTGTTTTCTACCATAGACTCTAAACTCTTTTTGCTGCATTGTCTCTACAGCAAAAGTATTTGTTTGTAGGCTTGAGCATCCTACAAATGCCCTAAAAGACCTCATGAAAAGTCTGGCATGGATTGAAGAAGAGACAAACATCCATGCTTGTGAGTTGGTCCTTGCTTGCTGTTTTTTCATTACATTACACACGTGGGAATGTAGAGGTTGCCCTTAGAGAGATCCCAGGTAATGCTGACGTTTGAGAATGGAAACATGTTCAGCTAAGTTAGGGCTGTTCATTCAACTTCATGTTTATCTACTATGTTGCTTGTCTCACAGATACAGAAAAACCTTTCATTCTGCCGGTGCTCCACATAGATTTGTACAGCAAGTCAACATCACAACAGTAGATTGCCTCTTCAATGAAGATGAAGATCTTCTGTCATACACTCAGAATGATAAAGCCATTAACACTATTAAAAATTATTTTAAAAGACAGCAACAATGGAATGCTGAGATATGATCAGTACGGAAAGAAAACATAATTTTAAAATGTGTTGCAGTGCTGTAGAATGATTTCCCCTTTTTGAGATTTTGAACACGGAAGACATACAGACCACATCCATGTATTAACTGCACCACTGATTTTATTACAGTTTACATCACTTTGAATCTGAATCAGATCATTATTTCGTGAGAAAGTAGAATGGAGAAAAGAAAGTACATTCCCGTGTATAGCCCACTCCAATGTATTAACCTCATAGAATTTTTTTTCTTTATATCAATGTTTTAACCTCAGATTTTTTTTTTTTAAATCAATGTATTAATCTCATAGATTTTTTTTTTTATTAATGTATTTACCTCTGTTAATAATCAATAAATTATGATAACTTTAAAAACAATGTATGTAAAACATTAGATGCCTGGGACATTTGTCAATCAACAGTTTCCATTGTACAGCAAACCGCAGTGTGGAAACCACCCAATGTCCCCTCTTAGAGGCACTCAATATAACTATTAGCACAGAGGACAAGCTCCTTGAAGGCTCTAAGGATCAGACAGTCCACCTTTGGGTCCACTCGTGTCTCATTGTAGTAGTTCTTCACTGGGAGGATGCAGCTCATGTCAACCTCCAGTCTGTCTCGACACACCTTCATCTGGAACACGAGTGATGTATTATGCATTTGGAACACGAGTTATGTATTATGCATCTGGAACACGAGTTCCACATCTGGAACACGAGTTATGTATTATGCACCTGGAACACGAGTTCCACATCTGGAACACGAGTTATGTATTATGCATCTGGAACACGAGTTATGTATTATGCACCTGGAACACGAGTTCCACATCTGGAACACGAGCTATGTGTTATGCATTTGTTGTTTTACTTTTTTTGTCTCCTTTACTGTTGCCTATGCAAATGATCTGCTCTGTGATGTATAATACAGTAACATGAAATCATGTCTAGTGTAAATGCTAATCATCGGTATACACTGCTAGTCTGGGTATTTGAAGTTTGCAGGTCCATTTCTTTTCTGAATCACCAAAAACCCAGGAAGCATGTCCCAGCATGGATAATTAATTCACAACCAGTGACACCTTCTGCATTGCTTTCAATGGTTAGAATGTGGAGGTGTATTTTCTTATTCAAATTGAGTAAACAACTGCAACTAAAGTCATTGTTTATATTACTGAGTTGTCTGCTGTACTTTCAGAGTTCTGGTAAGAGTTTCATGTTTCAATTTAACTTCAAATTATCTTGTTAGTCATTTATGTGGTGTAGTGAAAGCTACTTCCAAAGTGGAAATTCAGTGTTGCAGAGGACCTTACTTCTGTTTTAATCTTTAAGCTTGAGCTGATATTGCTTAGGTCCCTCTTGACTTCAAGGCAGGCCTTGTCCACGTGTGTCATGACAACAGCCACAGGGATCCCTGCACACACAAGGTACAGTGTCAAACTTAACCAAAACTAGTATGAGTATGGTGTTAGTTCATTAATGGAATTTAAATTACATACATTCAGATACACTACAGTTCATCTAAGACAAAAATAGTGCATTCGCAATATAGTGCAAAGGCAATTAATTATTACTGATAACAAATTCTTTACAAACTGTAAAAATGCATCTTAGTAGACTTTCCTTTCTCTTTGGCACATAGAATATGCATCTGATTCTGGTTTTGAATTTTTAAGGAACCTAACTCAAATTTAGCTTTCAAAATGAAATGCAAAACACTGATATTGACACAGTGGAAGCCACAAGTGTAACCTTCATAATATTCAATAAGTATTTTTTTTTGTTGTTTTTTTTTTGTTGTTGTTGTTGTTTTAGTTTTTTTACAATATTAAATACTAACCCATGTCAGTTGCATGCTTTATGATGTCCTTCATCTTCTTTATGATGGAATCAGGCAATAGTCTTATTTTCTCCGCAGACACCACAGTCACCAGGCAGTGAACCTTGTCATTTACACTCGGATTGTTGTTGTACTTCACGTCACCCTCACGTAGTTGTGTGAGAACACTGAACTGAGAAGGGCAGAAAAGTTCAAGAAAAAAAAAAAAAAAAATATATATATATATATATATTTTTTTTTTTTTTCTTTAGATATATGTGGGTGGCGTCTGCATTAGAAATACTGTCTGAATGGATGTCTTGACTGTTTTACTCTTACTTTGTAATTATCTCTGGCATGGCCCCCCAGGCATGTCATGACGTCATCCAGCTTTATTCCCATGTCAGCACGTTCGAGACCCATTATATCACTGAAGACAAATGGCAGTGCTCTCTTCTGTTTGCTTTTAATTTGATGTGTTTTGTACTGTCTCAGAAAAAAAGAAGATATATATTTATATTTTATTTATTTTATTTTTTTTTTTTACACTAATTTAACAGATGTTATAATGACCACTTCATACAGCAATAGCTACCCAGTGGGCATATAGGTGTTGCTCATAGGATTGCCACCTACGTCTGACATAACCTGCATCAATGACCTGTATGATGACCCATGACCCATGGGTCATTGGGCTCATTCCTCCCTCCTTAGGGTTCTTTCCTCCACACCTGAGCTGGGCACATATTGACGTTATCTACACTAAAGAATAATCCACAATAAACCTATCAGTGAAAATATGCACAGAGGACTGCATTGGCTGCAAAAAATGGTTAGGCCTTCAGTTTTACTTGCAAACGATTAGGTTGCTTGTTTTCAGCTTGTTGTCTCATGTAAATATCATGGACAAAATATTTTGCTAAAATATAGCACATCACATTAAAATCTGACCATAAGGTTTAGTTGTTGGATGTGTATAGAGTTGCATGAGTCCACTCTGCTGAATTATATCGTTCATAGCTGACCAGTGCTGCCTGAGAGTTCAGCATAGTGCTCAGTACAAATGCAGCAGCTAAGACAAATAATGTTGAATATACACTCACCTGGAGGGTGAAACTCCTGTCAGACTGTGTTGCAACCAGCGCTCCCATACATACATGCTCTTGGAAAACACTGTTGACAGAGTTGATGAAGCTGGACTTGCCGTGTCCCACTGGTCCATACACAAGGAAGCGCAGATGCTTGGCACTTCGGTGTCTCAGTGGTATGGCTTCTAGGTTCTCCCTGATGTAATCATTTTCACTTAAAGAGACAAAGCAATAGGGTTTATTCGCAACCAAAATTGTGTCGGCTATATAGACAGAAATGTAGGCTATATTTACATACCATTCTCAAAATATTAAAAACATAAATCAAGGTACAAGGTCTCTGTATGGTTGCAAATCATTTAAGATAGAGTGTGTTTGAAAATAAATAAATAAATAAACTCTATTTATTACACTGTCATAGAAGATCTGTAATACCCCAACCCTTCGAGTCATGTAAACAATAATAATAATAAAAAAAAAAATACCCACAATACATCAATTAGTGTTGCTGTGCCAACGTTTCAGGTCTCCAGCATGAATGCACATCAGACCTGTTTGATTTCACTACAGTTACTTTACTATGAGGGTCAGTTAAACATGCTATATCTATTTTTTTCCCTCAGGCCAGTCTAGGCTACACATTACACATAGCTGACATTTTCTGATGTGATGGCACTTGCATATGTCTTACATCACCTTAATATCTAGGAAAGAAAAATACAACAAAGGAGTAAAGCACATATAGGATAAAGAGCAAAAGCTCACTGCTCTCAGCACTCCGTAGTTTTGAATAATCAGTCAAGCAGGAGTGTCATGTTGCCAGGGCACAGACAAGTCAAGGGAATAGCTTCTGATACAGAATGGACCATTGAGTCGCATACTTACCTCACATTCAAAAACCTCAATTTGTAATTGAAAGCTGTTTACAGAGACATAGAAAGAAAGAAAGCACATTATTAGTAGGAATATTAGCTCTTATTTTGGCCCATGAACATACAAGTTTACAGTCTACAGGAGATACTACAAGTAATGTAAGCTATCAACTGCCAACCAAATCCTAATCTCACACACACACAAACTGTGGCTATGTAAGTTAGTTGTGCAGTACAATTGTGCAGACTGAGCATGGTGTAGGCAACTGCGTTACAAGCCTGAGTGGATGCTGGCCTAAGCCATATATAAAACATGTTTGCACATGTACACATCACCAAAGTGTACCCACCTTGGAGATGCACAGCAGCCATTACATGACAGAACACCCACCACACACCAGCTTGAGGTGGGGAGTGAGGGAATAAATGAATAAGCCAATTACAGTGAAGGCTGGATTTAAATTAGCCAGGTTGGGTCTTTCGCCAGACTCAGAGGACAAGTGCCGTGGGATTTTTTATGGCCATAGTGAGTCAGTTTTTGGTCTGATGTCTCATCCAATGGACGGCCTCTCCATATAGCACAGTGTCCCTGTCACTGTAGTGGGGCATTGGGACTGACATTTTGGTCGTATGTTTGGTCACATAAGTGCTATTCCATGGCATGTGATTCATTCATGTATAAAAGTGTAAAAGAGGCACTTACTTGTGCGAGTCTGGCATTTCAGATTTTTGTACTTCAGTTTGTTTTGCTGATAAACCCGGACAGAGGCCCCAGGATGGTCTGGGTCTGTTATGAAGCTCATTATTTTGTCGCAGTCCTTTTGACTTTTGAAGACATCCAAAGCTTTTTGTGCTGTAGGTGTAATGTACCAAGGAGATATCACAGTTCCTTGAACTGGTGGGCTAACATTGACTGAGGATTTCTCTATTTTTCTCAGGTAGGGCTCTTCATTGTTCAGCGAGGTGAAGCAAAACATGACAACATCTTTTGTCGCTGTGCAGAGATATAATTCAAGCTCTGGACCTGGACATTTTATCTCACACTGCAGATTGTCACAGATCTCTCTGATAACAGATGTCACAACTTCAATCTCAGTGGTTTTACCACTAAGCCAAGCATCCATCTCTTTCTTGCTGAAACCAGATGCACGCAGAGATGTCAATTCGTCTCGCAGGGCTGATTCTTCTGCAGTCCCTCCTCTAATAGCAGGCAGGAGCTTCCTCAGTTTCTGCAGAAACTCAGCAGCAAAGGTCCTCAGACAGGTTTGGAACCGCTCCAGTTTGTGGATGATGTCTACAGCCTTTAAGCTCTTATACTTCTCTAACAGGTCACTAGTCCTTACTCTAGCCTGATGGAGGTCTTCTATCACTTTTCCTGTCTCTGACAATACACACTCTGAGATCTCATTTGTCAGTTTGGCAGCTATATCATTTAGTCTTTTAAGTGGATACAGCCAGACCTTCACAGGAACAGCATTCTCCTTCTTCTCTCCTAATAGTGATGGCAGCTCTTTGTAAACCCTCACAGCCTCTTCATAAGTATATGGATTCTCCTTCAGTATGAAGTCCCCATAGAACTTACAGGACAAGTTTTGCACTTTTTTCTTCTCCTCAGGCGACAACTTAATTTTTCCATCTCCATCTACCTCTACAATTGGGATATTCTTGACCATCGCTTTCAGGTTTCCTTGAAGTTTCTCTTTTCTGCTTCATCGTTGGCCATGTATTGGAACTCCATGAATGCATCTGCCCCATACAGTACCTCAATCACAACATGTGTAGGTTCTCGCTCTTTAAACACTTCAGGATAGTGGACCTTCATGTCAGAGATCTTAAGTTTTTTTGATACTGTGGTCACATGATATTGCATTGTAGCACTGCATTGGTAGGTGGAAGTTACCTGACTTTTCAGGTACTCGGCAGATCCTTTAACATCCACAAGTCCAACACAAATGCTTGCCTTCAAAGATCCACTCACGTCCAGAAGTTCAGTCTTCTCGTCAAAGGACTCTGTTATTTTAACATCGTATTTTGTACTGGCCTGTTCATAAAGTATTGTGTTTTGATGAATTTCATCATCTTTCCAGAGGTTCCTTCCTATAAATAGGAGATTTGATACCAGAGTCACTCTTTTGTGATTCATTTCATGCTAAATCACATTTCAGAATATTTTCCCACCTTTCTGTTACCCATATTTTGTGTAATAATATCACGGGCGCCAAACAAAAATATTTCTTAAGTTTACACTTGTGTCTTCATTATATTCTGTAATATATATATTTTGGTACGAAAATGTAGCAACCTTTAGCCAGGCTAGCATCACCTAGTGCTCCTGCTCAATATCTCATTTTCCTACAGTGTAGTCAGAGATCTCTCCATTACCTTAGGTTTCCTTTTGTTTTTTTTGGTTTTTTTTTTCAGCAGAGCAATTACCAAACTGAGGGATCTGGCATACCATTATTTTAAAGGCATCACTGGTTAGTAAGACATGTAGGCCTTATAAGGTTGATGGGGAAACAGCAAACTGAAACTGAAACAAAGTTTAATGTGCCCCTATCAGTTAGCTAAATGTTGCTGTTGCTGTACATAGACACCGTCAATATCAACCAGGTGATGTCACATTTTACCCAGAAAGCATTGAGCCATACATGCAATGACAGATTACAAGCTCTGCAACTGAAAGGATTTTCTAAAAGTACTTAAAAAGAAAGTATAATACATTTTTTTTGTTCTGCTTTGTACTTGCTTGTCTTATCAAGTAGATTGTGGGTGTACACACATTGCTGTGGATGTTGCTAGATTACAGTTTTGTTATCTGTTTGAACTGAATTTAAAAACTTTGCTCCCCCCTTGGTAATCTGTGAATTGTGTGTGGCATTATGTCTGTAGGTGCATATATCTTATAAACAGCCAGGAAACATACCTGGTACAATACAATCATTTCTGGCATTGTACAGAGTACCGAGATGCAGAGGCCTGCTGAGGGCACTTATCTCTAGAATGGAGTCCTCTGAGAAAAAAGTTATAGGCTTGGTTAAAGGAGGATCAGTGCGAATCAGTCAGTATTTCTGTTGTTTGACATTGCTGAGAACTGTCAGTAGGTATAAGAAGCAGACCAAATTTGTGAAACAGCAGCTAAAGCTAACTGATGGGGTACAGGAAAATAAAACTGAAACAAAGTTTACTGTGCCCCTATCAGTTAGCTTAATTTTGCGAGTAAGTCCTGAACAATCCATTTCATGCAATGTAACATATCAGGAGATTATGATTATGTGTCTCTATTGTAAGTTAATTTTTTGGTGATTATGTTTATGTGTAAACACCTTTTTTTGTTGCCATTGCCGTCAGCTGTTGCTGGTTTGGTTATTGTTGATTTGAGCCTCGTTGTATTTCTGCACGTGGGTTTTCGTCCCTTTACTCTTGCCTGTATTGCAACCCCAACATGAAATAGCATTAGAGAAATACAGTATTTCTTACTACTCAACAATTAAAATATTTACTATGCTATTATAGATAAACTGGCATCTTGAGTTAAGTCAACCCATAGCCCTGTTGTTCAAACTTAGTCACAAAGTGCTGGCAGTAGGAAGAAGAACAAGCAAATTTCACACAACAGACCAAATTTGTGAACAGGAAGTTAAGGCTGACTGGACCTACTGAAAGCATTAACGATAGGGTGGGAGAGGTTTTCCTGGAGCATATTTTACGATATTGCTTAAAATCCGCTTCACACACCGCAACCAATTAATTAAATGCTCTAACACACACACACACACTCACACACACACACAAATAAATAAATAAGTAAGTAAATAGTCATCTGTGGAACGGACAGGACTGAAAAAAAAAAAAAAAACCACCATCCAATCATTTTAACCAACCCATCGAAATGATTGAATGGTGATATGTCTATCAAACTCAACCTCATCTGTTGACAGATGCTCCTACACCTGCATTAAACCAGAAGTGACTGACACCTCCTACATGGCATTATACACCACATCAATTCAAACTATGAGCCTAGTGTGATTCAGATACTCTGAAACCAAAAGGTCTCTTGTAATGGAAAATATTGTCCATTATTAGACAGTGTTGGTCATGGTTTCTTTTTTTCTGATTTCTGATAATTTGTTAGTGATTCAAATAACTATGTTTTGTATTATATGTATTGTATTATTATTATTAGTAGTAGTAGTATTATTATTTTGCATTTGTATGAAACTACTGCTGGTTCAGGAAAGTCACAAGAAAGTTGTATATTAATTGAAAAAAAGAAACATCCAAAGGACTAGAAAACTAATTAAAAATTTCAGGTTAATTGTGAGTATTTTGTGCTTAAGACTTTATAGCCACTAGGGGGTGCTGCAGCCCCAGTATCCTCCCACCCAGTATATATCTTGTGACATAACAGCTATGTTACATAACAGTTATGTAACAAGATATGACATAATGTCCCCTCACCATCAACTCCACACATACAATATGCAATAGGCTATATTTTTTCTCCCTGAGGATAAGTACATTCATATATGCATACATACTTAATGTGGTAATGCCATTATTTACCAACTCCCTACCTGTCTTCCCAATATCTACCACCACAACAACACAAACAAATAAAAGTGCAGTTTCATGGATTTCATGTTCTGCTGATGTACCAAGAGTTATAGTTAAAAAGAGAAATATCTGGAAAAAAACAAACAAACAAACAAAAAACTTACCACAATAACATTCCAATTGTACGATAAAAATTCAAACACACCAGCACTAGGGCCTTGCCACTTAGCAGGTCACAAGCAAAGTGTCTTGACCTGCACTTTCAGTGACATACAATTAATGCACCTGACCACACCTCATTTTTTTCCAAGTCATCTCTTTGTAACTCCACCTACAAAACTGTTATAATCACAGAGGCCATATGTTAAATAATAGGACATATATCTAAACATACTGACTTATCTGAAATGATCATGTCTGAAAGTGGCCATTAGGCCATATATCGACATACAGGTAATAACATACACGTATCATATCGACATACATCGTATTTTTGAATGTGTCTGTACTAAAACATCATGTGTTATCACTCCTGATTACCTTCCTTAGGAACATTAACCTCTGAACAGCATAACACAAATGCAATTTGTGTAGGTATATTTGTAGAGACAGAAAAAGATATAGTCAAAGAGGAAACTATCTCTGCAAGTCTTGACTCATAAGTCAAGTCTTGACTTAGTCACAGATTACTAAATTCTGACGTGGTTTGGATCTGTGACATTCAACCTAGAGGAGATGTTCACTGGAGGTTTGATTTATTTTGAATGGCATAAATCCCATGTGAATGTCAGAAGGAAAGATTAGATACCTATGAACTGAATATCTGTTTTTACCCACATTTCAGTATTGTGGTTATGAGGCTTATTCCAATTTTGACCATATTTAGGATATAGTGTTTACACACACAGAGAACCACAACTATAAATGTCCCTGTTTACATACCAGTACTAATATTCCAGTTACTGATGATTACTGATGATCCTGATTATTACTGATGATCCTGATGATTACTGATGATCCTGTTGATTACTGATGATTACTGATGATTACTGATGATCCTGATTACTGATTATATTCCAATCCTTGATTATGATTCGTTGAATTGCTTTCAATGCCGTTTCATATTTTCTGACATATAATATGGCCTAATAGAGACCACATTTTGTTCTATATTAATGCATAATGGGCATCTCAATACAAACCTCTTTGCTTTGCTTTGTGCCCAACAACACCCCTCAGCTGTGTTATATTCACAATATAGAACAGTCCCTCAGGGCTTATTGCGTAATCAGAGCCTGTGATGTCACAGATTGCTGTTTGATTGTCTTTGTTTCTAGTCACTGGAATTCATCTTGCATGTAAAAGTCTAGAACCTTAGTACTCTCAGTCACTGTTTGAAGCCTTGACAAAATATACATTTATTGCATAGATATACATAGATCTGCATACACACATATTATTATATCCACGTGTATATTTGTCCATATTACAGCTGTGCATCTGTACATCTGAATATGTGCCTTATAGTAGTATAGAATATTTGTATATTAGCATACTTCATCTGCACATTGCTCTTTTGTAAATCAATACTAATTTATACCCATCTTTAACACTACCCTATCTGTAAATAAATGCTCCTATAACTTATTTCTATACAATCTGCAAATAACTATTCCCACCGTAACTTATTTGTACATAATCTGCACATATTTATTCCCACTTTTACACAGCCCTTGTCTGTACATAACTGCTCTTAACTGTACATACTGCACATACTGTACATATTGCACTTTCTGCTATTTGCACTTCTGATTAGATGCTAAACAGTTTTTTCCTTACCCTATATTCATACATGTGTGATGACAATAAAGTTAAATCTAATCTAATCTAATCTAAAAGATCTTTAAATGTCAGCATACCAGTTTCAGAGAAAGACTTCTGTAAGTGGCATTCCTACGTTCTCACGCATCTGTTGGGGTGATGGTGGCACAGGTGTTAGCAGTGCCGTTCAGCACCTGGGCGGTTGTAGGTTCAAGCCCCACTCTAGTGTCCTTGAGCAAGATACTGAACCCCGAATTGTTCCTGGTGGCAGGTTGGCACCCGGCATTGTATGGTGTGAATGCATGTGTGTGAATGGGTGAATGTGAGGCATACTCTGTAAAGCGCTTTGAGTGCATGTATGAGTAGAGAAGCTCTATGTAAATGCAGTCTGGATTTTGGTACAAATACAGACATTCACTATGTTCACATACTCCCAGGCACACCTTTATTTATAGTGATGTAGGTTTCATACATTTACATCTACCACCTCATAACTATCCTTTTTTTCTTTTTTTTTTTTTACTTGACTACAGAGTTTCTGTTTTAACAATGCCAGTGAATAGTATAAGAAATAAGAGTTCAAACATTTTATTTAGAAACAAGATTGCAAGGTTGTATGGCTGAGAGAATAATAATTGTGTCTTCTTGTCTGTGGAGGCATGAAACAATTTGTATTAATAATTCATAATATAAAACAATTTGTGTTAATAATTCATAATTCAGTCTTTCAGATGTTTTGGTTATCAATAAAGTCATTGGCATAGTGGACAATTGTCTGCAGGGCTTCCAGGAACAAACTGTCAGTCTGCTCATCCACTCTCTTCTCTTTGTCATAGTTCTTCACCCCAAAGATGCAGTTCATAGGAACACCAAGTTTGTTGCTGCAGTGCTGCATCTGACTCCACACGCACGCACGCACACACACACACACACACACACACCACACACACACACACACACACACACACACACACACAAAGATGGTGGATTATTAGCCTAGCAATTTATATGCTCAAGCGCTTTATGACTTTATGACAATACAATGTAATTACCTTCTAATTCAACAATTCCTGATAAATAACACACACACATACACACACACTCACACAAGCGCGCGCACACACACACACACACACACACACACGCACATACACACAACACACACACACACACAGACACACAAACACACACACACACACACACACACACACACACACACACACACACACACACACACACACACACACACAGAGGGACATAAAGAGAAAAAAAACTCACCAACTTTTCGATCTTCTTGCTTGAGTATATGTGTGTCAGGTCCTCCCTCACTATTGGACAGATGTCCACATGTGTCATAAAGACTACCTGGGGAATTCCTGAAAATGAAGAAAAAAAAAAAAAAAAAGCAGTAGACAGACAGACCAGCAAACGGACATTAAATATGCAAATAAATCTGTCATTGAACATGTGCATGCAAACATATGGCAACACTCTCTAAGTTGTGAATGTCAGTTAGGACTCAAAGACTATGTATAGCTTAGCAATAATTCATATTAGATATTTTCATGAGGTTAAGACCCATTACAGAGGGTTATATTAAGGGTGAACCCATTAGACAGGTTACACAATGTATTTTCTGAAAGCTTATGCCATTTATGATATTTAATATTGCCACTGACATTGATTTCAATCAGAAGCCTAAATTGGAAACTGGAATAAAAATGGCTGGCCAGAACACAGCTACACAGAATAATGTATATACTCATAGAGTGATCAGCATGTGCCATTGATTTTGTGAAACCAAGTCAACGTTACATTCAATCTGGATCTAGGTTCCAAGTGAAATATCACTTGAGATTTCCAAACTTGTGGACCCTCAGTTATTTGTGCATGATTAAGCAAATCAATTAAAAAGTGTCAGGATAAGGACCCATTATATTTCCTCACCTACATTCACTAATTGTACAGTACATTTTATAATTACCATTGTCCATTACATTCTATAATTACTAAAGTATTAATTTGGATGGACTTTTACACCATCAGGCTACTTCACACTGTTCATCCAAATCCTTACCCAGGTCACTCGCAAGTTGTCTGATTTTCCTCATCTTCACAAGTATGCTGTCATTGTCATTAAGAAGAACAATCTGATCTGCAGGGACCACATTCACCAGACAGTGGACCCTGTCAGTCAGAGAAGGACTGCTGTTGTAGCGGTCATTTCCATCAGACAAAGGAGACGCTGTGTTGAACTAAAGTCCAAAGCAGCCAAACAAAAATGCAATTGTAGGGGACATTCAGAGTTGTTGTAAGATATACGTTATATAAAGATATATTAAACGTTATATAAATGTTACCGTGCATTAATTATTTTAAAGCAACTTAACATGATATCTATGGAGCCCTGTATCATGGTAAGATTTTTGGGCATCAAGAAAATGTGCACACATTTTACAAAATTGTGTTTTCACTTTACTAAATTGTGCACATGATTTAATAAAACATACACAGATTGTACTGTATTGTGCGCTCATTTTACTAAATCATGTGCACTTTTTACAAAATTGTTTGCACATTTTACTAAATTGTGCTCTCTCCCACTCTATTTTCTGTCATCTAAAGTGTATTTAATAAAGACAGATCATGATTTCATAAATTGTTTGCTTAATTTATGAAAATCGTGAGCACACTTCATACATTCATACATTGTACAGTAGATTTAGGAAACTGTGCTCACACTTTATTACTGTAAATCATGCACATTTCTTGAAATCCTAAATACTTTAGAGAAAGGAAAAAGGGGGCACATTTAATACTGTGAGAGCCCGCTTTATTTAACGAGTGCATGATTAGTAAATTGAAAACATGATTTAGTAAAACGTGCACACGATTTAGTAAATCTAGCACATTATTTAGTGAAACAACATGCACCTGATCTACTAAATTGTGCACACTTTTTCTTCTTGTCCCCCCAAAAAGTTTTTGCCACGACACCACCAGGGCTCCGTAGTTATCAGTGCTTTGAACACATTTATTTGAATGTCATTGACATACACTAAATGCTGCTGAAATATATTTTACTAGATACAAATAAATTACGATAAATTAAATTAAATTGTTTTCCTCTAATACACTTAAATGTGCTGATGCTCTCCATTACTTGCATTGGCGTCAGATTTATGGCACATTTTAAGTACAATTAAATACTCTTGGACTGTTTTGATTTACTGTTTGTCTTATGTTATATGTGTCAGGTCCGCATCGGATCTGGTCACGGCCACGCCCCCTCACTCTACGCCACGGTCTCCCAGCTCATCCCCTCGTTTGCACTCACCTCTTCAAGCCCGATCACCTTCACCTGAGTTTTGATTAGTGTCACCTGGTCTCCACTCTACTTAAGCCTCCCTCCCGCGTCACTCGGTGTCTGGTCTCGTCGCTATAACCTTGTTTCCTGTTTCCTCGTATGCTCCCTTCGTCTTCCGTGATCTCCGGCATCACCACCCGCGTAAGCCTAGACTTCCCCGTGAATATTCTCCCACTCGGTTTGTCTTGTTCGTGTCTTTGTTACGGTTGTGTTTAGTCAATATCTCCTGAGTGTTAGTTTTGCCCCTTGCCTTTGTACATTGTATATCTCCTGAGTGTTAGTTTTGCCCCTTGCCTTTGTGCATGGTTCTTTTCGTTTCTCCGTTAGAGTAACGGACACGGCTTTTGTTATTTCCCCAGTTCTTGTGTTAATAAAGAATCTGAGTTTATCTACTGCCTCCGCCTGTCTGTGTCTGACAGAAGACCAGACCGTTAAAATAATCATGGAGGCAGAAGTCCCCGACTCTTTCCGGACTCTAGTCAAAGAGATATGTCTGAGCCTGTTGCCTCTTTTAGCCTCTCATGTCGGCGTGGTAGCGGCCACCCCTGATCCCCCGACCTACTCCGGAGACCCGGAGGCCTGTGGTGGGTTCCTGCTGCAGTGCACTCTCGCCCTGGAGATGGACCCGCGCCGTTTCCCCACTGAACGTGGCAAAGTGGCGTATGTCATCTCGCGCCTGGACGGCCGGGCCCTCCAGTGGGCAGAGAGTGTCTGGCAGCAGGCGGGACCCACCACACAATCCGTGGACGCCTTCATGAAACACTTCCGGGAGGTCTTCCAGGCTCCGGTCGGCGACTCCGCCGTCCAGGAACAACTACACCACCTGAAGCAGGGCAAAACCAGCATCACCGACTACGCTCTCCGCTTCCGGACCCTCGCCGCCGCCAGTGGGTGGAACGAACCAGCCCTGCTCACCACCTTCCGCCTGGGCCTGGAACCCTCCCTGCGCCTCCACCTGGCGGCGTGCGACGACTCCATCGGCCTGGAGCATTTCATCCAGCTCGCCATTCGGGTGGCGCACCGGAGAGAGGGCTGCCTGCCACCTGTCTCCCGCGCCGCTCCGTCTCCTCTCCGACCCGCTCCTTCCGACTCCGCGCCCGAGACCC
This sequence comes from Tenualosa ilisha, assembly GCA_015244755.2. Taxonomy (NCBI): domain Eukaryota; kingdom Metazoa; phylum Chordata; class Actinopteri; order Clupeiformes; family Clupeidae; genus Tenualosa; species Tenualosa ilisha. Next base: position 248,268 of record PYXC01002824.1, on the reverse strand, counting down.
CCATGGATATAGACCCCCCTGAGATCCACCGTCCGGAGACCCCCATGGAGATAGACTCCGTCAGGCTATGTCCCACCGAGCGACGCAGGCGGATGACGCAGGGTCTGTGTCTGTACTGTGGCGCTACGGGTCACCTCCTCCGCACTTGCCCTGTTCGTCCGCCTCGCGTCCAGGTGAGTTCTGTCTGTCTACAACCATCTGTTTCACCATCGCAGTTGGTACCAGTAACCCTCAGTGTTGCAGGTGTGTCCTTCCCAGCCCGGGCCCTCCTCGACTCTGGCTCCGCCGGGAACTTCATCGCCGGCTCCCTCTGCCGACGCCTGAAACTGCCGCGTCGGGAGAGCCCCCACCCCTACGTCGTGCACTCCGTAGTGGGTCGGCCCATGACCCGGCAGACCATCCGGCACGCCGTGGGCCCCCTTACACTCCAGATCGGAGCCACGCACAAGGAGAGTATTGACCTGCTGGTCCTCGAAGAGGCCACCGTGGACCTAATCCTGGGCCGCCCGTGGTTGGTCCAGCATGCTCCGGTGGTGGATTGGGCCACCGGAGAGATCATAAAGTGGGGCGATGAGTGTTCCACCCGGTGTCAGTCCTGTCCTTCTGTTCCTAGGTCCCTGCCCAAACACTCCGCACTGGTGTTGGGAACCACCTTGGTTGAGAGTCCACTTTCTGCACTCAGCACCACTATCCCCTTCAGCCACAGCAGCAGCACTTTCCCCAGGTTCCTACCCCTGTGTCTGTCCCTGGCCAGCAGCCTCCCCACTGTCAGCTACTCCCTGCCCGGCAGCCGTTGCTTCGGTCAATGCCAAGGCCCCAGGCGTCACAGCAGCCTCATGGTCGGTACCGGCAGCAGTACACCCGCCAGCAACGGCAGCCAGGTCTTCCGAACTCCCCACAGACTTCTCTCCCCGGGCAGGTCCCACCTGGGGCACCAGCCTCTGTTTCCCCCGTGTTCATTCACCCTATAGTCCATGTCTTTTCACGTAAACCCCATCATGCCCCTCACAATGTTTCTCCTCTCTCCCCAGCTTCCGATGCACGGCCTGAGCCTCCTTTGCCGCTCCTGTTGGACGCCGGCCCGGCCGCTCCCCGAGGTCGGGGTCGTCCCCGCCGGCATAGCCGGCGCCCGGGCCGTCGTACTCCAGGAGCGGCCCCTGAAGGGGGGGGTAATGTCAGGTCCGCATCGGATCTGGTCACGGCCACGCCCCCTCACTCTACGCCACGGTCTCCCAGCTCATCCCCTCGTTTGCACTCACCTCTTCAAGCCCGATCACCTTCACCTGAGTTTTGATTAGTGTCACCTGGTCTCCACTCTACTTAAGCCTCCCTCCCGCGTCACTCGGTGTCTGGTCTCGTCGCTATAACCTTGTTTCCTGTTTCCTCGTATGCTCCCTTCGTCTTCCGTGATCTCCGGCATCACCACCCGCGTAAGCCTAGACTTCCCGTGAATATTCTCCCACTCGGTTTGTCTTGTTCGTGTCTTTGTTACGGTTGTGTTTAGTCAATATCTCCTGAGTGTTAGTTTTGCCCCTTGCCTTTGTACATTGTATATCTCCTGAGTGTTAGTTTTGCCCCTTGCCTTTGTGCATGGTTCTTTTCGTTTCTCCGTTAGAGTAACGGACACGGCTTTTGTTATTTCCCCAGTTCTTGTGTTAATAAAGAATCTGAGTTTATCTACTGCCTCCGCCTGTCTGTGTCTGACAATATGTAAACATTATTTATTCACTTAAGCATGTTTGTTTCTGACTATTTAAGCATCAGTGGTGCCAGTGTCTCTGAAGACACTCAGGATTAGCAATCTTAGCCAAAGGGAAATTAAACCAACAGCTCTTACACATCCACAGATGCTACTTTCTGAGCCTTTCTTTCTTGTTCTGCTGATTTTACACCTAGCATGTTTATTTATATTTATACAAATACACTAAAATACACTAAACGTGCATGATGCTAAAGTGCAGTAACTTTCAGATGTGTACACACATTCAAGTCTATCTGCTATATGTAGATGAAGTGTGTATGTTGTGTCATACCTCATAGCCTTCTCCTACATGACCTTTTAAGACTCTGGTGATGTCATCACTCAATGCTCCACCATCCTTATTCTCTAAGTCCTTGACCTCAGTGAAGACGAATCTCAACTCTTTTCCCTTTTGATCCATAATATTATATGTTTTGTTCTGGAATTAAAAGAGTCAGTTAACTGGAATACACTGTGTCCTTATAAATAAAAACTATGGAAATGAAATGAAATGACCGTGGCATTATTTAAAAAAATGTGTTATCAGTACACTATATTCTGAATCAGCTTGCTGTCTATGTCAACATACATCTTTAGTGTGGCTTTGGCCAGTGCCCAAGTCTGTTATGCATCCCTGAAAGGTGCAGTTGATGGAGTTGATGATACTGGATTTCCCTGCCCCAGCTGGCCCACATAGCAGGAAGCGAAGGTGACTAACCTCTGGCTTGCTGGGCTTAAATTCCCTCAGGAATCTTTTAACCCTTTCATTTTCTCTGTGTAACACACACACACACACACACACAAACACACACACACACACAGACACACACACACATACATTTAAAGACGTGTCATCAAATCCTGTCCTGCTTTCACATTTACATTTACATTTAGGCATTTAGCAGACGCTTTTATCCAAAGCGACTTACAAAAGAGGATAACATTCAAGGGTACAACTCAATGAAAGAACAAACAAGGAGTGCATATTGCTAACATAGAATCTGCACTATTTTAAGTTGAAAGTGCAATAGTGTAACGCAGTGTAGAGAAATTAAATTATTAAGTGCAGCTTTCAGCTTTTGGTAGGCTCTAGTCCAGGGGTCTCCAACAGGTAGCTCTCTGATGTGAATCATTAGTAGTGCACACCAAATTTGGAAGATAAAGGCACCACAAATTTAGATGACATTTCAAATGAGTATTTACACTGCTTTGTAAATGTGCAAGGAAAGGCTGTTAACATTTTCTCCAGGCCTATCGGTAACACCGATGTAAGATAGTAGAGCAGCTCTCGGCCATATTGATTTTGTCAAAGTAGCTCCTGGAGTATAAAAGGTTGGAGACCCCTGCTCCAGTCAAATGCTAAAGGTGACAAACACACACTGACAACAGGATTCACATGTGGCAACTACATGTAACAGTGTCAACATAAAAAAAACAAAAACAAAACAAAACAAAAAAAACAAGACTAGTATTGTCTTACTGCCAGTGAATAGTTCTCCAGTCTGCATCATATTCTGCAATACAGACATACAGAATATAAGTTGTTCTAGTCGACACACACGGAATAAAACACGTCTGTGTTCAAGATCATGACAAACTCGCAATGAGGGTAGAAATTCAAAGGTCTTTTAAAGAAGAAAAAAATGTACCTAGCAGTTTGACATCTATAGAGCCTGTCACTGCGTCACGAAATTTCCATAACTCCAAAGAGTATGAGCCCTCATCATTCTCTCTGGCATCTCTGATTGTCAGTGTGAAGCGTCTGTAGTCATCTGATTGGGTGATGCTGATTCTGTCATCGTTTTTAAGCAATTGACTCCCTTTCATCCACTGGCCATAAGCTGCAATGTTGGCCTCCCAGCTCAAAATTATGTCCTCACCTCTTTTCACATTTACCACCACTTTTTCACCTGAATTTCACACAGATAAATATAATGTGGAAATACACTAAACACATGAATCACCAAATTAAAATTACATCTGTATTTATTACATTGATGTGTCACATTTTGGATGTCACATCCCCTGTGCACAGTGATACACTTTGCCATTTTATTTATTTATGTATTTATTTATTATGTACTTTCTGTGTCAACAAGCTTGTGTAGAAGGAGATTACATTTACAAAATTGGCTGTATATCCTTTGATAGAAAGTCAAATTACCTTTTAACTCAGGGTCATCAAATGGTTCTGTTAAATAGACAGAAAAAATAATAAAAAAAAACAAACAAAACAGGGAGGCCTATCTTATAACTTGCCTTATGAATCAGACTCTTTTGCTTCACAACTCTCATTAGGCATACAATTACTTTGAGTGTGTGGGAACTTAAAAATAAAACTTTAAATCTATTGGTTCTGTCTGGTTCTGCCTGCCTTCAATTTCTGTTCACTGGAGATGAAAAATCTATTTACAGTAAACCAAAGCCCTTGTAGTGAAATGCAATATTGAGGAGAAGTACTAGGGGGCGCTAGCCAGACTGAGGAGACATGCAGTTCAAGGATTCAAAAGTTATGTTGTGTTCTCTAAGGGCCAATAAAACAAATAGCACCAATGCTAAAACAAATAATTTGACATACTTGACAGTGTTGTACCCATGGCAATGGCTACAGATACAGATGAGAAGAAAATTATCAGCCAAATAATAAAAGAACAGTTTAGGACAAAGCAGGTAAATTCATTCAGCATCTAATCAGAAGTACATATAGCAGTAAGTGCAATATGTACAGCATGTGCAGTGTGTAGAGTTAAGAGCAGTTACGTACAGATAAGGGCAGTGCAAAAGTGAGAATAGATATGTGCAGCTTTTGTACAAATAAATGATGGTGGGAATAGTTATGTTCAGATTATGTTCAAATAAATTATGGGGGGAATAGTTATGTGCAGATTATGTACAAATAAGTTATGGTGGGAATAGTTATGTGCAGAGTATGTACAAATAAATTATGGTGGGGATAGTTATGTGCAGATTATGTACAAATAAATTATGGTGGGAATAGTTATGTGCAGATTATGTACAAAGAAGTTATGGTGGGAATAGTTATGTGCAGATTATGTACAAAGAAGTTATGGTGGAAATAGTTATGTGCAGATTATGTACAAAGAAGTTATGGGAGCAGTTATTATATACAGATAGGGCAGTGTAAAAAAAAATGGGTATAAATTAGTATTGATTTACAAAAGAGCAATGTGCAGATGAAGTATGTTTACACTGCCCTATCTGTAAATAACTGCTCCCATAACTTATTTGTTCAAAATCTACACATAACTATTAAATACAGTATTCACAAGTTTTACTGTCAAGTCCACAGCATTTAGTGCCATACTTGATCAATAATCAGATTTGCTGATCAAGTGCTCAACAACATCTAAACCATTTTGAAAGCTATGGTATCGACACTGCCAGGACTCCAGTGGCAAGAAGAATGACAACAACAAAAATATTTTGTACTATGCAAATGAACTGATTACATACAGACATCCATACTGGGATTCATACCGCGACAACATCAACAACTATAAGCAGAAGGCTTATAAACATGAATTCCATCATGACATAAACATGACATGCCATCAACAACTCACCAGAGTGTACGAATCTGTTTCAGAGGTCTGTATGTGTCTTTCTCTCTGTCTGTCTGTCTCGCTCATACTGCAGTGTCTGTTCAATCACAGTTTCACTTTTGCTCTTACCCTTTCACCTCTTCAGAAACAGGCTCCGTACAATACCCCCTATGACTTGTAATTGAAATTGTAATTTAATTATTTAATTATTTTAGCAGGGACAATGTGCAATAAAATACTAAGCTTGTATAGAACAAGGAAAGATGTATGATGCATTGATTTGCATGAAGTTTTAGCAAACTCATGCTGTCTGAGGGCTATTCTGCTTGAGTGCAGTGCCTGGGTGACAAAGCCGTAGCTATGCAGGAGGACTACAAAGCAGTTGAATGTTTGAAAGATCTTTCATCAGTCGTGTTTGGTATCAAATACTCTAATCTGTTCTAGGAAAAAGGATGACACCATCTCTGACTATGGCGTCACTTAGTCGCTGAAAAGGGAGACAAATGATCAGGTTGTCTTTTTGTGTCTGAGGTCTACACCCTGAGTAAACCAGCAATGAGAACATTTTAAAAATATTAAAAAGTTTGATATGACTGGAATTTCAAAATGTATTATTATTATTATTGCCATTAATACTACTACTAATAATAATAATAATAAAATTCATTAAATGTTCAATATAGCATGGATGAACCTTCTCTTATCAGTCAGACTGATGAAAACTGGAATTTCAACTTTGACTACCATTTGATGTCTCCTGGTTCAGATCAGAACATCTGATTACATACCATTTTTGTTCCCATTCACACCCTACACCTGTCCCACAGGTTTGTATACCTGACACTTACTGTGCATTATCTCATGCCATAAGCAGTGGTTGAGTTGTAAAAAGACATATCATATGTGTACACAGCTACTTGGGGTGTCTGGTAGTTCTCCCCTGGGAAATTTTTGAAAAGTTGGATCCAATTTCTAGTATCTGTCTAGTGCAATGTTTAGATAGCTTTTTAAAACAATAATTCAATGACTTACCTAATGGACCATAATCTATTTTGGACACTAACGACCGCATTCATACAAACTACTGAGCTTTGCTGCAGTATTTTGGACACAAACATTGTTTTGCTGTTCCATAAAATTCAATTCAATTCAATTCAGTTTTATTTATACAGCGCCTTTTACAATAGTATTGTCTCGTGGCGCTTAACAGAAGGAGCACCCAAGAGCAACAGAGGCAAGGAAAAACTCCCTTATGTTCAGTTAATCTAGGAAGAAACCCTGGGCAGATCCACGACTCAAGGGGCATTATTACTCAAGGGTATTATCCCACTTTTACATTACATGGTAGTCAGTCTATAGGTGGTTATCAGGAATTATGGCTGGACAATGTAGCAGTGCCCAGACATAGTGACAAACTCAAAGGAGTGAGATTATGTCATGGGGGTAACAGTAAGGGTCCATTTGACAGCGCCATTGTGAGGGGGGGTCAATCACAAAGCCTCAAGGAAGGGGAGTCGGGCCTAGCATCGGCGTCCAGGAAGGTCCTCTGTGATGGGGAGTCGGTCCTGACATGGGCCTCCCGTAGTGTTGGTTGTAGTCCACTCAGGAGGGGAGGGTGAGTAGAGTCCGCCGGAATGAGGCAGGGATGACACTCAGCAAAGATAATTGTGGACAGAGGAAGATAGTGAATTAGGCCAGGCTCGCACATCAGAAAGCAAATGTGTAATTTGGGCATACAAATGTGTATATATATATATATATATATAATATATATATATATATATATATATATATATATATAAATATTGAGAGAGAGCTGAAAGAGAGAGAGAGAGAGAGAGAGTTGTACGGCATGACACATGAAGGTTGTGTGGCGGCACTAGGCTATAGCAGCATAACTAAGATATGATGCATGGCAACCCAGCACCACTGCAGGGATGGTCAGTGGCCGCCATGCCTCGCAACTGGGGGCAACAGCAGAGGCAGTCCCTCCCAAAAGACCCATGAGAAGTGATGATCTGCCATGCACCATCCCTAACTATGGGAAACAGTAAAAAGGAAGGTTTTAAGTCTAGACTTATTATTGAGGTATTGAGAGCGTCCGCTTGTCGAATGTGTGTGTGTGTGTGGGGGGGGGGATTATTCCACAGGTGCTCTTTGAAGAGAGGTGCTCTTCCTCCTATCGTAGATTTTTTATATTCTTGGGATTACAAGGAGACCAGCATTTTGGGATCTTAGGGTTCTAGGAGGGTGGTAAGGGACAAGTAAGTCTTTAATACATGTTGGTGCATCGCCCTTGAGGGCTTTGTAGGTTAGGAGGAGTGTTTTAAAATCAATTCGACTTCTAATAGGGAGCCAATGTAGGAAAGCAAGGATAGGAGAGATATGTTCATATTTTTTAGTCCTGGTGAGTGTTCGGGCCACAGCATTTTGTATTAGTTGTAGGTTTTTGATGCAAGTATTACTACACCCAGAGAACAGAGCATTGCAATAATCGAGCCTGGAAGTAATAAATGCGTGTATTAATTTTTCAGCATCCTCAAAGGATAGGAACTTTCTAACCTTAGAAATATTTCGTAGGTGGAAAAAAGATGTTTTTGAAATATGTTTTACATGACTATTTAGAGAGAGGTCCTGGTCAATAATTACCCCGAGGTCTTTAACTTTTGCGTTACATGACAGTGACAGGCCACTGAGTAAGTTTTGGTGATGGTAGAGTGTTGGTCAGCTGTTTAGGACCAATCATCATGACTTCAGTTTTATCAGACAAAAAAGTTTTGCTGTTACATAATGCAGTTGCACTGAACTGACCTGCATGCACTGAACTGACACCCAAACTACTGAGCTCTACTGCAGTATTTTTATTTTTTTATTTATTCATTATTATTATTATTTTTTTACAACTCAACTACTGCTACTTTATGTCCAATAGCAAGTATCTAAGAAGACACAAATGAATTGAGGGCACTGCCCCTTTGATCTGTTGGTGTTTGAGATTCACAGTTTTGTCAAATACAGCCACTAGAGGGAGCTAGAACCCAGTCAAACATATCTTCTGATGGTCAATGTGTTCAGTTGTGTCCAAAAAGTCCAAAAAGAAGTCCACTTGCATATAACCGATCACCCTGACTACCATGACCTGGATGAATGAGAATCTGCATTTCCTCTGATGATGTGTCATGATAATGGTAAATTGACTGCATGTAGCACTCATCTACTCCTCCAAACACTCATGGGATTTGACTGACTCATATCCTCTCAAATAATCATTCACATTATTGAAAATTAAAAGTAGGCCTTACTGTAACAAGGACACAAAGATACAAGTCAAGAAGTTCAGTTATACACTTTTCAAAAATAAGAATTATATAATAACTGAGAAAATTACACTCTTTTTGGAAACAAATTACTTATTTCAAGCAAAATTATCTACCAGTGCAGCAAGAAAATTGCAGGTACTAAGATTTCTTGAAGCAAGAAAAAATATTGAGACATGAAAGTCTCATGTCACTCTTATGTCGACACCTTCAAGTAAAGTGTTACCCTAAGTTTCAATATCAAGTTTCAGCTCTGCAATTCATGCAATCTAGTGCCACCAATGGGTCAAAGCTGGAGTTGCATCCATGAATGTAAAACCATATGCCCAATTTTCAAAAAAAAAAAGAAGAAAATCCCAACATACTGAATTTTATTGAGAGTAAAATTAATTTTCACAGGTCACAAATTTAGTCTGTTCATAAAATTTGGTAGAAAGGGTCCTTCCGACCAAATGGCATAAAGGTCATCTTTGACTGAGGCAGCAAATCAAAACTAACAGCAAGGCCATCAAACAATATATGAGCTCATATCTCAGCAACAAATTGATGATCAGATCCTATGCCTTACTTTGACTCCAGGCCTCTTTGTGAGGACCTAGATATTGTTTTGCATCATCTTATATTTTGCAAATAATGATGCAAGTGCACCTCCTAGTCATAGGCTACTGTGGAGAACCCCAAGGATGATCCATGGACATTTGTGATGTCATTGCCTTCGCAATAATGGAAATATTGGATTTTCTCAAAAACGCTTATGTTTCCACACACCACATCTTTTATCCATTCTTCATGAAGGTTGGCAAATGTAATGTTCAGAACAAGCCTGATAAAAAGCTACCTATTGTCATTTTGATGCAGGGAACCTTTAACCCAATACAGCAACTCAAATTTTGAGACAGTCACAAAACATCATGTAAGGTCATATCGTGGAAAATCTGTGACTGATTGCCACAAAACAGTGTGAGCATTTGTCACATTGGCCATTGACCAAACACCATGATATGTCTGTGGTAACGCTTTCTGCTTGCCCCCCCCCCCCCCCCCCCCCATATTGCAAATGTTATAAAAGTAATTTTCAAGTGCCACTGTCTTGCTACAGTGACAGATGATTTTGTTTGAAATCACCAATAGTGATTATCCTTAGTTTAGGCTTGAAACAACTAAAATTACTTTCAATGTCTGTCTGACAACTGGTTCAAAATTGTGGTAGAGAAAGTAATAGAGGAGAGTACATGTAAACATTTACTTAGAAAAACAAACATGCAACCACGTGTAACTGTCAATAAATGGCTGGGTTGAGTCAGTCGCAATAGTGTTGAACTTAAGCTAAGTGAAGAACTGGTTCTTGCATGCATTTTCAGATGCAACTACAGGCTTGTGATCTGTGAGTGTGGCCAAACAGTTTTATATGTAAAGTTTCAACAACAGCACCATAATGTATAAAGACACAGTTTATTGTTACTCCCATGATCCATCTTATTCCTTGACTTTAACACTATGTCTGGCCACTACTACACTGTCCAGCCATAATCTCTTTGCTCTTTCTGTAAAGCGCTATGAGACAATACTATTGTAAAAGGCATGTATAAATAAAACTGAATTGAATTGAATTGAATTTTATGAAACAGCAAAACAATGTTTGTGTCCAAAATACTGCAGTAAAGCTCAGTAGTTTGTATGAATGCAATTCAAAAAAACTATGTATGAAATTCAAAAAAACCTTTGCAAAAAAGCCCTTTATTTCTTATGAATCTGATCATATTAGTACACCACGACACAGTAACTACAAACACTGTGTTTGTGGCATGAAAACATATTGCTTTTATAAATACAGTATGTCTATAGTTTCGGCTGAAGTGTTTTGCAAAAGAGCTGGGTGGTTCTACTAATTGAGGCAGTTTAAAAGTAATGCCGAAGGGTTCATGTAAATATTAATATTTGGTTAGAAATAAACAAACATGAATCAAGTGCAAATGTCAATAAATGGGTGGGTGAACCAGTTGCAAAACTGTTGACTTTAAACTAGCAGAACTAGATTAAGCACTAATCCTGCAGGCTGTGCGGACAGTTTCCTTGTGATCCCTGTGCCTGGCAAAAAGCTGGGGTGTTTTGCTAACTGGGTGTGGTGATGTTTTTAATTGTGTGCCATGTTTCTTTTTTAAAACAAATATTTTAAATAGGTTTTAGTTATACCTCTGTGAAGGGCATCTAAAACTTTTGGGGACATTGGCCAAATTGAAGTGGACTTCAAATATAAAAACCTTAAACTTAAAAAAAGATTTGCACTCCAGCCCTACCAGACAATTCACAAAAGTCAATGGTGTTATCAGAGTCACTAAGATCTTGTAGATGAATTTCCAACTTATTGCAAATGCTACTAATACTTAGTTATTGCTTATAGCTGCCAGTATTTGATTGTTTACAAAAACGTACACGTACATAACAACTTCTCCCATATTGAGTATGATATTTCAGAGGTTGAATACACAGGGAAAGCGAAAGTGAATTCCGTGAGAGGTGGGAACTCCTTAAGGCAGGGCATGTGCTATTTCAGAGTGAGAGTTACACACACAGTCACAGAGTGACCACAGACCTTGGACAGATATTACAGACAGTCACTGGTAAGATGATGTAATGTCATAAATAATTTGTCATTTTATTTATTACACAGCTCTTTATGATGCTGTAGAACGCTCCGTTCACTTCTATAGGACTGGTGCTATGCTGTCAAGGAAAGTGAAAGAATGTTGCCATAACCAATCAGCTGATCTGTCAGTTAACAGACTTTCTTTTTTTGCCGAAGCTATTATCTATCTTAATCATTAAAATTACTATGAAATAATAAATAATAAACAATGTTGTGTTATTGATATCTTCAGTGTCAATATCATCCTGCATCCTGTTGGGGCTTATTTAAAGATAATTCTTTTTTTTCAGCTAGGCCACTTATGACCTTATATTTAAGGTTTGGGAATTTAAATTTTTCAGCAAATGTTGATTTTCTAACTGTTGCATTAAAAGTCACACTTTGTTCTCCTACTTAATAGCTGCTGTTTACATGCTTTATGAAGGAGGGTACAAACAGGTTTCATGTTTAAGACAGTTTTGTGGCCATACTGGCATCAGCCATAAATGTGATATAAAGACACTCAAAATGTTTTAGTTTTTTTTTTTTTTTTTTTGCTGCTGCGCTGCTGCTGCTTATGATGATGATAATGCTAATGATTGAACTTGACTGATTTTCCTGTTGTTGTTGTTGTTGTTGTTTTAGTACAGCCATGGGAGCAGTTCCAACAAGTATGTCCAGCAAACACGTTAATACTACTAATACTACATCTAATATTGGGTAAACTGGTAACACTTTAGAATAACAGATGCTTATAACTCGTTAGTAACCTTTGCTAAATAATGAGCTAATCGTGAACAAACCATTTATGTAGATTTGTAAATGATTAAGAAATGCTCAAATGAGTGTGTATTCCCCCAACACAATAATCAGCATCTGTTATTCTAAAGTGTTACGATTTGCAAAATCTCAAATATATATGAGATACTTTCATTTATCAGTACAACAACTTAATGTACTGTAAAAACTTTAAAAATGTAAAAACTTTTTGTTTTTTTTTACACTAAGAATCTTTTCTAATCCAATTATTCATTGTGTGAACCTCTTTTTTTCATAACCATACAATTTCACTGTCTGGTTGTCATATATAAACTTCGACAACAATAATAATTATAATAATAATAATAATAACAATTGTAGAGTAAATCCACTCTAGGATTCCCCACAGCTAAAATTTTAATCCGTTCTTGGTCTCGAGAAGGATATGTGCTGGTCTCCCTAAATACACACTCGTATTCAGAAAGACCCCACGGAAACCTCACTAAATTGGTTTTGGAACTCTGGGGGACAGCTTAAGCTTAATGCATAATAGCAACGTCGCGTCACACACAGTGGTTTGGGGCTGACACACCCATTAGCGGGGTAAACTGAGTGGATTAATTATGTTGTATGTTCCATAATGCTTCAGAACTGAATTAAGGAAATGATTCATTCATTTAAATTAAGGAAATACATACCTCAATAGTGTCACATTTCACAAGTATCAGAATCAGAACTAATGAGAGGTGCTGTGTTACATTTAGTGGGGTGCCATTTGCAGTGTTACATTTTGCAGACTGAGAGAACAATTACTGTTGACAGACATTTATGCAGATCTTCACATTTAAGAATAATACATTGACAATGGGTGCTTAAGTTTGGATAAACATTTGATCACCTGATGGTCATATGATGAGGAGAATAGTTGGGAATCAGCTATGTGAATCAGATAACCTGCACTTGTCATGAGGAAGAAATTGCTGTGCGTCAGTTACTGGACAGAACCAGAGAAAGACGAGGAGTCAGAATGATTATAATAATGATAATAATGATAATAATAATAATAATAATAATAATGAGACAAAATGTTACATTTCTTTCATATTTTTCTCAGTAGACTGATTTCTCTCTTTCTGTCTTACAGAACCAGTTCTATCAGTTAAGTGAGACCCTGTCCCTCCCAGATACACACACACACACACACACACACACACACACACACACACGCACACACACACACACACACACACACACACACGCACACACACACGCACACGCACACACACACACACATGGAAAACCTGTTTAATCACCCAGACTATACAAATAACATGAACTGTAAGTTATATGGTTTGTTCAATGCAGCTACACAATGTTCTATAATGAATAATGTTACATTTAAATGATCAATTAACAGACAATGGTGTGAAAGGTGTGAAAAGGGGACAGGACATACATTTAAGATGGGAGGCAAACTGTGGGGTTTATGGCAAATGGAAAAAGTGGAATACAACCCTGGAAAATGGAGGCAGGATCAGCATCTCACATACAGAGAACTATGTTTGGCACGACCTGACGATCAGCAATGCCAAGGAAGAGGATGAGGGAGAATACACTCTGGTGGTATGGAACCGTAAAGGCAGTAAATCAGGCTCTGTAACCATCAAAGTACTAGGTACATTCTTTTTTTTTTTAATTTAGTGTCCTTTTGTGAGTGATTTTTTTATTATTTGTACTCTGGAAGTGAAAAAAATTGATCAGGAAAACCAAACACTTTTGTTTGAACTATTAATTCGCTGATGACCACTGCTTATAATTGATGCCGTTGCAGAATATGATGTGGACTGGAGGAAAATTGACTGGGAGTAAGTGAACATTCAATCCATGATGTACTAAAAATGGTACACACATCAGAAACAAACAGTTGAAATGTATTATGTACATGTTATATAATATCTTTAGTTTAATTTCAGACATTTTTTGTTCAGTTGTATTTCAAACATCACAATATTTTCAGGCTACACTGAAAAGCAAAAGCTATAATCTGTTGATTTAGCCTGTGTCTCTGTGTGTGTGTGTGTGTGTGTGTGTGTGTGTGTGTGTGTGTCCTACAGAGGCAAACAAACATTGTTAAGACCCCTCTGTGAATTTAAATCCCGCAACCCAGAGATCAGACATCTCCGCTTCCTTCTACATGGGCCAATTACAGCAGGGAAATCCAGCATTGTCAACACCATCAACTCTGTCTTCCTGGGCCGCATCAATAAACCAGCTGCCCACGGTGATAAAAGTCACACAAAACGTGTAAGAACAGTCACAATAAAAATCACATACACGTTTTATGTTAAAAGAACTTTGAAGTCTGTTGAGGCCACATCTTACTGTGCATGGCACGGTTGAAAAATAGACCTCTCTTCTGTTTGCACATTTTACAGTACAAAGAATATTATATTAAGGACCAAGATGGAAGAGAGTTGCCATTTGTCTTCAATGACATTATGGGCCTGGAGAAGGATGGGTGTGATGCACTGACTGCGGACATCTTGAGTGCTTTAAAAGGCCACATCAGTAGCAAATGGTTTTGCTAAGCAAGTACGTCTAGAAATGAACCATAGGGCCTAAGTAGACAACCAGATCACATCATTCTATCCTTCTATCGTCGGGGGGCTGAGACGACTTGCAGAGGCAAGTTGATAGACAACCGTTGATTCCGCCCTTTGGATTGAGCCCAGTCTATCTGTCATAACCAGACTACATATTTTTTGTCATAGTCTGGCTTGTCAGGCTAGCATACAGTGTCATTCTGTGTCAAAGTTAGCTTTTCTCACTCAAGCCCCTCCGAATTGCCAAATTCTCTAATTTGATGCCAGTTGCAAATGTTTCCTTTTTCACACACACACACGCACACACACACACACACACACACACAATCTCTGAATTACTCTATTTTCATTTGTTTAACATTCTCCTCAGTTCAACCCTTTGTCCGCGTTGTCTGAAAGGGACCATGACTACAACAGCAGTCCCTCTTTAAATGATAAGACCTACTGTCTAGTGAGTGTGATTCCTGCAGACAAGATCGCTTTGCTAGAAGACGACACAGTCCCCATTGTCAAGATGAGAGAAGTCATAAAAGTTGCCAGTGGCCTGGGTGAGAATCACAGTGAATAATAAGTGGTGTATAGAATAAGTACCCAAAACTACCGCACACAGAATTTGGACATTACAGATATTTCCACAGGTTACAAAGACATGGCTTTTGGACATTCTTATTTTTCATACAGTTCTATAAAACATGTTTTTTTTTTTCATTAGGAATGCCCCGGGTAGTCCTTATGACCCATGTGGAGCTGTGTTGTCCTTTGGTGATGGAGGACCTGACACACATCTACTCAAGCAAGAAGATTAAACAGGCTGTAAGTTGTGTGTGTGTGTGTGTGTGTGTGTGTGTGTGTGTGTGTGTGTGTGTGTGTGTGTGTGTGTGTGTGTGTGCGTGTATCTGGGAGGGACAGGGTCTCACTTAACTGATAGAACTGGTTCTGTAAGACATGGGGGGGGCATGGAGGGGGTACAATGTACAATGTTCAAATCAGTTTATGATCATTATGATATTTCCAACACTGACAGACATGTGTGTGTGTTTGTGTGTGTTTGTGTGTGTGTGTGTGGGGGGGGGTTGTACAATGTTCAAATCAGTTTATGATCATTATGATATTTCCAACACTGACAGACATGTGTGTGTGTGTGTGTGTCTGTGTGTGTGTGTGTGTGTGTGTGTGTGTGTGTGTGTCTGTGTGCGTGTGGTTTAGATGCAGCACTGCAGCAACAAACTTGGTGTTCCCATGAACTGCATCTTCCCAGTGAAGAACTACAGTGAGGAGAACAGGGTGGATGACAAGATTGACAGTTTGATGCTGGATGCCCTGAACCAAATTGTTAATTTTGCTGAAGACTATACTGAGAGCTTAACTGTTTAATGCTATTATGTGTATTAAAAAAAATGTAATGACCTAATCACTCTAAGCAGTAATCACTTTTGTATTTAGTTCAATCAAAGGTTAACAGTACACAGATATTTTTTTCCTGTTCCATGGCTTTGTTCAATTCTCTGAATGCATAAAACAAATACTTTCATTTCATAATCATTTGTATAAAATTGTGTGTGTTTTATTCAGCTTTGTTACACCTGTTGTGTTCCGGTCAAAAATGACCACATCCTATTAACTTCCAGTGACAGAGGGATATGTTTACAGATGTAATTCCCCATGGCACATGAGTGAAACATTTACAAAAATGTGTGTTGACAGTTAATAGGTGAAACATTTTGTTACCAGCAAAGTTAGTTTATTTTTTATCTTTTAGACAACAGCTGCATGTCAGTGGAGTCTATTTCTCCCATGTCTAGACTTTTAGCAAAGGTAAGATTTCATTGAGCCAATAAGCTTTTCGTTGTACATAGACAACGCCAAGGGGTCAATGTTTTCACCTACTCGTACCTACCCCACAAGACCTTTTCAGGGCCCAAAGTTAGGGGCCCGTTTCTAACTTTGGACATGGCCCTAAGAGACTGTAAAAGAGTTAAGTTAGCTTTACCAGTTCTAAGCTATCTACAGACTGGTGGACTATTGCACAAATTGAAAAAAAATGTGTTTACAGCCAACATTCTTTTCCCAGGGGGCTCATAAATATTGAAACCTTTTAGAAAACACAGCCATGTTCAGGGCACCAGGATTTCACAGGTGTTACAGATGGCAAGCTTCTGATAGATTGCAGACAGAGATTAGTACCTGAACTGTTTGCATACAAAAGCCTGTTCTAGAATCACAAATAGTTTTGGCGATATTATAGTCTGAATTTGCCCAAAATGCTCACAAGCCCTTTTTGGAAGAGAGGATGGGTGCATTCTAAGGCATAATGTTCATAGGAATATTTGAGATACTGAGGTATAATTTTTTGCACACTTTACTTTGAGAAATGTGACCACATAATATTTGAGAATCAGCGAATTCTGAAGGGGTTGAGTGGGAGACATTGGTCCATTTGACACAGAATGACCCTACAATTCATAATTTTATTTGAAATGATGGATGTGCTACAATGCTACAATTGCTACAAAAAGTGGCTTTTTAAATAAAAAAAAAACAAAGTTTGAAGAACACATCCATCATTTCAAATACAATCATGAATTGTATCTCTAACAAGGACAACATGTTATCTTGTTTATTTGCTGTTTGTTATTCACACTAATGGCATTTAATGGCAAGAGTGTTTCCATGGAACACTGAAATTTTAGAGCGAGGGTGTACCAAGATAGCAAGACACTGGCGTCCACTGGCCTTTTGCTTGTCGATTTGATTATGCTTTGTTTCTAGTCACCACTGCTCAGTCTCTCAGGTATGTTTGTCTGACTTCAAATCAACTTTTGTCTTCCTTTGACATGGCACATGTCATGCCTCAGACGACAAATCTCTCTACATGGTTGTGAAGACAGAAGAATGGCACACTTATTCTACACAGGGCACCAAACAGGTTAGGCCTGCTCCTGGAAGCCCAAACCTCATAACAGACTAAGCTGGGTATAATTATCCTCACAATGAAATAGGGCACATCTACGTTTTTTTGTCATGATGGTTTATGCCTTAGAACATGGTCTACTCCATCCATTGACTCCATCCTGATTCTGAACTTGATTCAGTTCTGATGATGAATGTCAAGATGTATTAAGCACCTGACTGTACCAACAATATCTCCTATGTGTGCTGATTCATTATCTTTGTTGTTAGGCTGGTCCGGTGGAAAAAAAAAAAAAAAAAAATCAAATAGTGATCTCAGTATCAATGCCAATAACTGGAAACACTCCCCAATGGAATGTTCCGATAGCCTATGTAAAAAGGGTTTGGTGAAACTAGACTAGACTTGGATGAGACCATCCGTGAAGAAATGCACTTCCTTGCTGTAAATAACACAGGGCCAACTGAGTGTGAATGCCATCACACACAACCGTAGCTGAAGCAAAGCTAAACTGCGTACTGCAGCCTGTGTAATTGTCAAATTCTACAAGCATATTTGTTTGAAAATAGTCCAGGGACAACACACAAGTTGTTGAAACTGGACTTTTTTATTGTTTTTTTTATTGGCAGACTGTTTTATTGGCAGTCCCTTACTGTTCCTTGAAGGGGGTCAAACAGGGCGTGGGTTGGACGGGCCGCAGGAATGGGGGTATTTCGTTGATAATATTATTAGTGTTGTTGTTGTTATTAATTGCACATACTTGTAGAAGAAAAGAAATAAAGAGATTATGACTGGTGTTTTTTTTATTGTAGGTGTTTGCCTACATGCCCCTTTGGGAGGGCAGGTACCAAGCAACCAGTTGGTTTAGCTTGTATAGACAATACAGGTATAATACAAAGCAGGCACAGCAAAGATCGGTACAAAACACTTAGTAAAAACTAAACCACACAAAACAATCACAGCAAACTCCCCAACCTGATGAGAGGGCAACAATGCCAAAAAAGAAAGGAAAGAAATGAAAACCACAGAGTACTAATAGAAGAAGAAGACAAACAAAACAAACAACAAACATCAACCAACAGATAGACGGTGAACCAGACCAAATGCTGTTATCAAACCGAGACGACCTGCCGAAGCTAGGCGCCTTGATGACACTTAACAGTCAAGCATTGATGAAAACACTCAACGGACGAAAAGAACAAAAACAGAAACGAAAAAACACTAGTTACAGACAAACAATAATACCAAACTTAAGTACTGGCAAAACAGCAGTGGCTTCTGAGTCATGCCTCTGGAAACGGAGAACATGGAATTAGATCTTATAACAAAAGGTTGAATGGCTATACAACTATATACTGGGTGGCATTAGCTTTGTACTGGTACTGTACCTGAACCTAGGCCAAACAGGGTGCTGTATTTCAATGTTCATCACAGATGCTCCTTTATGAACTGACCACTAAAACAAGTTGGATGATTTGTCTCTTCTGTAGTCTGGAGGATGGATCTGTCAGAGGTGCAGAGAAATGGCAACCTTGCTGGAGAGAAAATGCTGCAACCAGCAGCCAGCAATGTGCATTTCAGAGCTACCTCACATGAAGGCATACCTTTTAGACTAGGGAAGGTTGTGCCTTGCTCAAAGACGTTGGAATGACCTGTGTGCTGTGGTGGACCTTCCAGATGAGACAGAGGACAACAGACAGTTCAGGCATGTAGCATACAGACAATTTGTTGCTTGGAGGTGTGGGACTCTGGGTACAGGACACAGTGTGGTCATCCCAAGCTGTTGCATGTGGACCATTCATGACCCTCTCATGACTTCCCTGACCCACATGGCCAGTATGGTCAACTTGGGCAGTTACCCAGGATTGCATAGCACATTTTTTCAAAGAGTGTCTATCTTTGCTGTTAGGCCACACCAGCGATAAAAAAAAAATAAATTAAAGCAGCAATCTCCATATCTATGCCTAAGACTGGAATGTTCCTAAACACTGTATGAAAAGGGTTTGGCGGAACTAGACTAGGCTTTTGGATGAGACCATGCGTGAAGCTCTTACAGCACTTCTTTGCTGATAATACTACAGGATAAACTGAGTGTGAATGCCATCATACACAAGAGTAGCTGAAGCAAAGCTAAATTGCGTGAGGCGGCCTGTGAGTTGGATTTGCTCCAAAAGATTGTGATTATTTTTATTATCTTTTGATTTATTCGCCTATATTTAATATGACATGTCAGAAATTTGCGATGCAAAAACAATCTTTGCCTTAATGTGAATAAACAGTTAGGAAAGTTTCATTGTGATTTGCCTTAGTTTTTTTTTACCCTGTTTACCCGTAGCATCTTGCCTAAAGTGGTGATGTGTTGCTTTTGACCTCTGGGCAAAAAGGACGTTCCACTAAAATGCTGATGGTATATTTTTAATACACGATCAACCTTTTATGATTGTAAGCAAATAGAGGAGTAAAACCTTGGTAGATGGATGAAAAAGACACGATAGCACACAGCTACAACTAATGAAAGTGATAAAAGATGGGTTAGATTTATTATTGATGCGTGAAAGATCATGCATTTGGAATAGTCAATAGGTTATGGGAGTCAGGAGGACCCATGCTTAGGGCACCATAAAGGCTTGGGCCAGCCCTGTTGCAACTGGACATGAAAGGTAATAAATGGTAGCAGCTCAAACAGAGAATGACTTGGGTGGGATGTGTCTGTGAAGATGTGATGCTCTTCTGAGGCAGTGGGAAGTGTGTAGATCCCCCAGAGTAGGTATAGTATGGGACCCAACAGCATTGGTTATCATTACTATGTGACAAAATGACCAATAACAAACATCAGATCTATTATTGTGTGTTTCAAAATACTCCAAATCATTGCATAATAGGCTATAGTTTATAATCAGATGGGCACACATGTACTGTATAATATATGACCCATGGCTGTAAACTTGATGAAGCAACATAAAAAAACACAAACATATTGTAAATGCTTAATAAACTAATAGTCACCTGTCAGTAAAGTGGGTATTTTAGAGTGTTGTTAGTATAACTCATATGACCTAACACATTAGGAAACACCTAAGTTTCCTAATGTAAGTACCAACACAAATAAAACCTGTGAGAAACAGAGGCATGAAATATGAATTCCAAACTGTCCCATGTCAATTTACCATAGATACAGATGTCATACATTGATTGATTGCTTTTATGCAGACTCATTTTGAGTAAGAACAAGATTATACCAACTTTATTTTGGAATGAGGATTAGCATACACAAGAAATATTGTTCCAAAATGTTAGTCTGCCTGTAAAACTGTAACTGTATTGTATTCAAATTAACCTGTAGGCATGAACTTCTAGGATAAAATCTAAAATTAATTCAGAAATATCCACCATTCACCATTACACACCAGATATGACTAAAAAAAAAAAACACGAATTATGATTGATTCTTACTGTTCAAATCTGAACAATAAACATGGTTACATGTAAGATAAGAGTGGGTAGATGACACCACATCACGACAATGAATCATGGCATGAGTTGATGTATTAAACACCACTACCTCTAGGATTTGAAAATGTTGAAGACACTGCTGAGCTCACTGCTTTCCCAGCTGAGCTCACTGTTTCCCAGCTGAGCTCATTACCATATTTAGACCAGCTCTGAAGAAACTCAGTTCACACTGAATTTCTATTGCCCTTTTCTGGATTTCTTCCAATTTTATGATTTTCTGTGCATTTCCCTCTGTATATTTCATATGCTCAATGAGAATGTCAAGACGCCCTAGGGTGAGCACAGAGTCTTTTTTCAGGGCAATCTCCTCAAGAATGATAATATTTTTGTAGGCCTGTTCAATTAAATCTAATTTCTCTCTGACAGCATTGTCCAGCTCTTGTTGCAGCTTATTCTGTTTATTTTCAAACAAAGTTGTTTCATCAAAAAGCTTTTTCAGATGTTCATCTGTTTTTACCACCTCTCTCTGCTTGTTCACATACATCTTTGCCTCTTTGACATGTTTGGTGTGGTGACACTTCTTAGTGTACACTGTGTAGTGTTCATTCTTCATCACACTACACCATGAAAGTTTACTGACCCACCAGCAGCCTGGATAGTGACAGTTCTCCTCACAGACTGTGCAGCAGGTGGCCTCTTTAGACCATTGCCACCATGAAGCATCAAAGGAAACCTTCTCCTTGTAAGCTTCACGGACAGTGTATGTAAAGCTGCTCTTGCTTTGAAGTTTGTCTTTGTTTGTTTTTAAGGCGTTTTGGATGTCCGTAAGCATTGTTTGAGTGAAATTAATCCACTCGATCTTATCTATCAGGTTGTTGATGCAAGCCTCAAGTTGCTTGCGTTTAGAAAGGACCTTCTCAGTCATCCTCAGGTTTTTTGTTTGCATAGTATCGAGAAGCTTAAAGAACATTTCAGTGCTCTCTTTAGTCATGTCCCATCCAAAATTATAGCGGAGTTTATACTTTGGATCAAATTCAGTTTGGCAATTATCAAACAGGAAATTAACAGGCTGATTCATTTCATCTTTTGCACATGGGACTTTTGCTTCAGTGAGAGCTTCTACAGCATTGTTCCTGTTTCCCCAACAAGCAACACAGTCTTTGTCATTTTATGAGGATCTCTCCTCCCAAAGGTATGCTTTCTAACCACTCTGTCATTTTCTAGATTTGCCTTCACCAAGCAATCTACTTTTCCTTTTCAGGTGTTTTTTAAAAGACCTATAAAACAAGGAAAAAAAAAAAAAACGATAATGCAACAAGACATTTTGTGTCAAATCTGTAGTAAAACTGCTAACACTTTGAAAACAGTAGCAGTCGTCATAAGGCCTAACGGACACCATGCATACATGGTAAACCTTTAGACTACAGTGCTCTAAATTAGCATTTTTGGGTGCATTCTAAGGCATAATTTTAATAGAAACATTTGACAACCACAATTGATCTGCTGTTGATTCCCAAAAATGACATCACAGACAGACTTAATTTGCCCATTTTAATTGGTATTTCTGTGAAGGAGGTAATCATATTTCATGTTCATGACAGCTCTTTGACCACACACAACTAGTTGCTTGGTGCCATCTACTGGTTGATAATTGTATAGCAGTTACTTTTGTAGACAGGGTGTTATGTAGGCTACTCTCTCTCTCCTCCTTTAACTCCCCAGGATGGGCCTTGGCTACACTGTGCTCTATCTCTCTCTTCTTTTATACTGTTACAACAGCAAGTCAATGACTTGGTAGGCTATAGGCCTAAGCCTACCTGCTTGAAGTCGTGTTCATGAAAACTAGCTAACAGGTCTATCTCCATTAATGCATTTAGGACATACTGAATAAAAATATTATTATTATTATAATATTAATTAACATTTATTAACTTATTAACTATTAACTAATTAACTTATTATTAACACGCACCCCTTTTTTGGGGGGGCTTTTTGGCTTGACTTGAAATTGGAGGAGACTATGAAGACCTGGTGCCAGACGCAGATTTGCATTGCCTTGCGTTGCTGTAGGGTGGGCACACATTTTAAAACTTCCCGTTGGCAAATGAACATTGAAAACGTGCAACAAGTGGTAATAATAATGCAATAGCGGATTTTTATTTAGAATCTAAATTACAACAGCAATTATAATTGCAATAGGAAACAGAGATTAAGGGCAAGTTCAAAAGTTCACCGTTTTGCCGCGATTTACTACAGTTTCCCGATTGAACAAGGTGTTTGGCCTAAACAGTGTACAATGTTTTGCAAAACAGGCATCTAAGGTTTTCTTTCGTTTGGTGGATGTCTCAGAGAAGTCATCCTGTATTGATGTGTGTATAAAACATGTCTCATTAAAAAGGCAATGAGCACAGTATCCGCCTCCAGCTGAATAATAAGAGAGAAAAGTGTTTTCAAATTGCAAATATACAATGCTTTATTATGCTTTATTATACTTTCATGTTATAACCATACACTATGCTTTAACCCTGCTTGAACCTTTGCCTACCTTGAATAAACAAGAGCCTCTAATAACTGACTCCAATCTATATCATCACTGAATCAAGGACCTTCCTGCAAACATGTAAGTGGGCTACCAGTTTCCTGCAAACATCCTTTGTGGAGCCATGTACAAGAAAAAGAAAACATCACAAATTAACAAACTACTTTAAATACAGTACATTCATATTTATTTCAATGTAAAAAAAAGAAAAAAAAGATGTGCATTGACCACTGATGATAACTGGTCATTGCTAAGGTGCTGTAGTGGTATGCATATCTAAGCATGTGTATAACAACTGTGGCATATTGTGATCTATATTAATCCCCTGGTGAATTTCTCTTCTTTGAAACCACATACAAAAATAATACCTGGATTATAGAATGGAAAAAGATAAAGTTTCTTTTGTGTTGGGATCTCTTAATCTAGATATGTGTCGTTTATTCCGCCCAATATAATTGTTAGTAGATGACACTCGATCAGGGCTATTCAGTAGTGCAGCAACTATGTTTGCAAGAATCACCCTATTCGCCCGTTGCTGTTCCAGTTTGGAGATTCACAGTAGTGTCAGATACAACCACTAGGGGGAGATAAAACACAAATTATAAATGTCAATCTATTATCAACCACTAGGGGGAGATAAAACACATGAAGATAGTTGGACATGACATAGAGTAGATTTATGCCTCATCCCTCATCAGCAGAACACAGTTAATTATAACTGAGCCAGGCCATTAGAAACGTAATTAAATAATCTTGTTAGTGTTTCATTTCGTGAGAAGTGTTGGGTAAAAGAGTCAACTGACCTGGAAGAAATTCAACTCCACCTCTCCTGAATTGTCTCTGTCCAAAACTTTAAATATTTCTAAACAGGAGGAGAGAATCGTGGTCACAAAATGAGACTTTACAGAATCTCAGAGAGAAATAATTAAATATACTTTGTTATGAAAAAGAAAGAGAGAGAGAGAGAGAGAGACTCACGGAACATGGACTCCAGCCGTATCAGGCAGCTGACAAAGCTGTCAAAGTCGATGGTTAGCTCAGGGTCACTGTAACGCATCACCAGGATCTGATGCAGAGGATTATTCAGAGAGAAACCTGACACATACACACACACACACACACACACACACACACACACACACACACATACACGCACACACCATACACACAAACACACACAAACAAACACATATGCACATGCACACACGGTGGTTCTAACATTTATGTGCATGTTTGTTTAAGTGTGAGAATGTGATTATGCACTGTATATTTGTACGTGTGTGTGAATGTGGTTATGTGCATACACATGTGTGTGTGTGTTCACGTGTATGTGTGTGTGCGTGTGTGTGTGTGTGTATACATGTGTGTATGTATGTGTGTGTATGTATGTATGTATGTATGTGTGTGTGTGTGTGTGTATGTGTGTGAGTACATGCGTGTGTGTGCAAGTGTGTGTGTGTACGTGTGTGTGTGTGTGTGTGTACGTGTGTGTGTGTGTACGTGTGTGTATGTATATGTGTGTATGTATGTGTGTGTGTGTGTGTGTGTATGTATGTATGTGTGTGTGCGTGTGTGTGTGTGTGTGTGTTCATGCATGTTTGTGAGTGCATGTCTCACCAGCCTCTTCTACAGCCGCTCTCATTTCAGTTGAGCTCATGGTGCCAGATTTGTCCTCATCTCGCTGCCGATAAATTGTCTGTCTCCACACACACACACACACACACACACACACACACACGCACACAGAGTGAGAGACAAGGAGAGAAATAAATAAACACATGCACTCTCTCACACAGACCAGATAATGCATACATAACTCTGAATCAATACAGCATATCAAGATTTTCACGTTTCTGTCACTGATGTAGACCAGAGGCAACTCCTCTATTGAGGAAAAGGAGGAAGATCCTCCCTTAAATTTTTAAAGAAAGAACTTCCAGGAGAAATTTATAAAGAATCACAAATATTTAATAGATAAACATGCAAAAACATGTCAAAACAACTGGAATAATTCTATTTTATCACTTCGAAAACAGAAAAAAGTCACCAAAATATCGTCCTCCCTTACTCCCTCATTGACATCTATTATAAACACTACGAACCCGGGCGATTCGCGGGCTCCTCTTTTAACATGGAGTGAATGGCAAAAAGGGAGGAATGTCCTCCCTTTGGGCGGGTCAGTTCAAAATACTCGCCTGTCATCAATCAGCCAATCACCGGAGCCGCATTCATCAATGGGCCCAATCAGAATCAAAGGGTGGGTTGACGGGTTGACACGCAAGGTGTAGTACTACTGTCATTGTCGACAGACCTGTCATTCGCAATAATGTGGACGGTGGAGAGTTTGAGCCTTTGTAGAGTTTTGCTTTGTTGTGTTAATAAAAAAGAAGGATGGAAAAATGAGACGTATTCATGATGTTAAATACCACATTTTTCACACTGGAGTATGATGAGAAGGTGAAAGTCAAAACAGAGGGGAGAATAGTCCCAAAAATTGACATTGAAAAACTAAATGGTAAGGTTAGTGTGTTTAACACCACATGGTATCAAAGATACCCATGGCTAACAGCTAGTGTTACCACCAATCGTCTACTGGCCTTGCCTGTTGGTAAAGAAACATGGTCTGTGCAGGGATTTAGCGACCTTAAAAAGGCCACCGAGCGTCACGACAAGTCAACTTGTGGACGAGGGTGCCCGGTTGCAAGTGGCACAGCACAATGCTAAAGTGTGTCGTAATAGGGATACACTGAAGCATGTGATTGATGCTACGGCATATTTGGGCATGCACAGGACGGGATGACACACACACACACACACGCACCAGGTATTTTTCAATCTTGGACCACAAGGTCTTAAACTCCACTAGGCTCAGTTTCCCATTGCCGTCTTTCTGTGTGAGGTCAGTTAAAGAAACCATATTCTGCATCAGGCACTCAAGCAATAACAAAAAAAAGAAATCATGTGAAGACACACACCCATATACATACTTAAGTGATTGTTTCTCAGTAACAGTGTGTCAGTATGTGTTGACCATTAAAAAGGATACATCCAGAAGGTTGATCATGTTTCTGCAGGTCTCCAGCCCAAAGCCGTCTGTCTTAATATCCGACCCTGGGGAAGAATATTTGCTAAATATTTACTCAGTTAGCAGACGCTTTGAACAAAAGGAACAAAAGGTCAAAAGAGGACTGAATCAATAGAGTGAAAGAAGTGCAAGGAAAGTGTGGGTAGTGAAGTCTAAGTGCGAGTGTAAGTGTGAGACACATTAGCTATCCCTGGAAGAAGTGGGTCTTCAAGAGATTCTTGAAGGAAGAGAAAGACTCCCCAGCTCACATAGTGAGCAACTGTTAACTGAGCGACTGTTAACTGAGGCATAATTCTCTGAATATGAACATATCTACAGATTTCTAAAGAAGAAGGACAAGTACAGGATAGGTACAGGTAGCCTACTTGAGCCATCACCAATGTGGAGCAAAGTCTGAGCAGAGGGGGCAAACGGCAGGGCAGCGGGCCGAAGCTGTGGGCTAGGTCGTTGCTATGGAACTGGGCTAACATGCAGCAGCTAGCAAGTTCAGTTGTGGGATGATGATTTATTTTGTGTGTGTGTGTGTGTGTTTACTTGTTTGTTTGTGTGAGTGTGTGTGGGTGTGGGTGTGGGTGTGTGCACATAGTTAATGGTCAGGACATACTATCCAAACACACACACACACACACACACAAACAAACACAAACACAGACACCCAAGTTCAGTTGTGGGATGATTTCCAGGGTTGCACCTTTCAGCACTTTGGGCTCTGAGCTGCTCAAAACCATTCCAACCATTCAAAATGAACCTCTCTGATTTACAGAGAACAGATTGTTCCTCTGGGACAACCTGAGAGGAAAATATTGCTTCCTACAAAGGTCTTTGTCAGCTGTCTTTCAGAAACAAGTCACATCTTAAATGTGACTTTTTTCTCCTAAAGGGTTTTTAGGAGAAACAGTTGAATGTTTGAGTATTCAATAAGATCAGCTTATCAGCAAATGTCTTATTTTAAATTCCAAAGAAATTGTTTAACTGTCTATCATACAATCACTACAAATAATAAAAAAATAATAATAAAAAATTAAAATCAATTTATAATAGTAAAATACTCTTCTGGATTTTTTTTTTTTTTTTCTCCAAGGGGGGGGGGGGGTTGAAAAAAAAAATCTTATCCTAGTTATTTCTGTGAGACAAAGACAAGATTGTTGTAGGAAGTACAATTTTCCTCTGTCACAACAACCCGCATCCGAGGTGGCTGTAGCAGGCAGTAGGCCACAGCATCCGCTGACAGGGAATCTCCTCCTGCATCGGCATTTCGGTCGCCTGCCACCTATGCACAGAGTTCACCTTAGGATGACTGACATCTAGAAATTATGTGTGGAAGTGTATGTGTAGATATTATATAGGCTAAATGTAACATTCACACATGATATGTTCCTTATGGAGAAATGAATTCTGTCAGGATCACAGACACTATATGCTATTTAGGAACTGTTAGTCCTATCTATAAAAGATGTGATAAGTATGAGGTTATTCGAGTGAAAATGGTATTATCTAATCTGCAGTGGTAGGCCACCATTAGCAAGGCTAGCGCCACCTGGTGCTTCTGCTCAATATTGCAGTTTGTTACGTACTACGTCAGGAAACTCTGTTAGGAACTAAAATTTTCTGTGGACCAATCAGCAAGCAGAGGAAGGTTTATGTCCCCAATGGTTTGTGTGCTATGTCCTCAGTAACAGATGTGGTGTTGTTGGGAACCATGGGCAACGACATGTTTGTAAAGAAAAGAAAAAATTACCCTTACGTTTGGTTACTACTTTGTTGAGAATACTCTTCAGTTCAAAAGCTGATATCTCACAGTCCTTCAAAGACAGAGAGGAGAAAGCTTAGGTCAGCACCATGTGCATCACAACCAGTCAAAATATCTGGGTTTTGTTCCAGAAGCTTTTATTGTATGGATGGCAAGTCACTGATGATGTAGAGAAGAGGGTTAGTGTAAGAAACACCGTTTCCTATCTATGATATTTAGCATCTTCCTTTCCAAAACATCCAAACACTGTCATGTAGTCTCTCCAGGAACTACAGTTCTCCCCTCCAAAAGCCCACGTTGATGTAAGGGTCTACTCAGGAACTATAATGTTCCCTTCCCTAAAACATCCGAGAACTCTAGACTAAGATATAAACACTATGCTAAGGTCTCCAGTAGAACTATCAAAAAAAAAAAAACATTCTCTCTGTAGTCCAAAATTCTCCCCTGAAGTAGGGCAACAGGAACCTAGTGTTTAGCCACAGTGTAAACACAGAAAGTTGGCATCCTGGATGCACGTAGACAGAAAACAGTGAAAGGTCAGAGGTCACATCAACACCACCAGCCTGGTCCGGTATGCAGGACTGCAGACTATGTAGTGCCACTTGCAACTTTGTTTTATTTTGTGTGTGTGTGTGTGTGTTTACTTGTTTGTTTGTGTGAGTGTGTGTGGGTGTGGGTGTGGGTGTGTGCACATAGTTAATGGTCAGGACATACTATCCAAACACACACACACACACACACACAAACAAACACAAACAAACACACAGACACCCCCCCACACACACATATTCACCTCTACGTTCTCTTTCCACTCACCTCTCCTGCCAGTTTCCCGAAGAGCTCCCTGAACTTGCCGTCAACTTCGTCCTCTGAGATCTCGACCTGCCAAAAACAAAGTGGGAACTACAACTACACACACACTTCACACATAAATGATAATACAAAAACAAAGCAAAACAAAACAAGCAAACAAAAAAATGGTCCTTGATTTAGTAATTCATTAAAAGAGATAGAGCATAGCTTTTTTTATTTTTAGCATAACATATTTTTTTTTATTTATTATTTAGTTTTGTGAAGTTGGTTGTGTCAAAATATTGGTCTGTCTGATACTGAGTGTCTGAGTGGATTTTATGGTGTAATCCTTACATAGTAAATGGTGAATGTTGATGTGTTCTCTGATCACCCTGTCCAGTACTGGACACAAAAAACTGACATTCATAAATGATATTGCTTGTCTGTTTACCTCTTCCTCCATTTTATACTCGACAGGGTCATCCAGTTCCCTAAAAGAAAGAAAGAAAGACAGAAAGAAAGAAAGAAAGAAAGAAAGAAAGAAGGCAAATTTGTGTACTACCATTATGCATTATGCATCACGTGTAGAATTATTGTTTTCTTTCTTTCTTTCTTTATTTTTATATATACATACAAACACACACACACACACACAACACTCGTCTTTGACATTTTTTCCACAATATCACTTGAAGTAAGAAAATTGTTCTGTCTTGTTAAATCACAGATTTAGAATATAAAAGGTACTGACTGGAGGACGGCCTGCTTCTCAGAGAAGACGCGCATGAAGAAGTCTCCGTTCTTGAAGGGCTCAAAGGTGGAAGGCACGATGATATACTCTCCGGGCGGCAGGCAGAAGCGCGTGACCACCTCCCGCAGGTTGATGAAGGTTTCTGAACGTGCCTTCTGGCCGTGTTGGTGGAAGAACAGCTGATCCAGGTGGAGGTTCCTCTGCCCTTTAAACTAAGAGACAGACAGACATCCTTCCAGTAATACTTAAATACTTAATTTTAACTCGATTAAAAAATAAATAAATAAATAAATAAATTCAGGCTTTATAATTAATTAATCTCAAATAATCGCATATCAGTATTTGACACGAGAAGCAACATTTTTCGATTTAAATGGATTTTGGTATATGACTGAATTGTGATGACCTTTTGTTGAAATCCCCAGGCTTAGGCTTCTGCCAGTTTTCAGCATAGTGCCTGGTGGTTGTCTTAATAATGTGTGCAGTCACACCAACGTAATTTGTAATAATCCAATGATCCCCACCACAGCAACACATTCGTCTTTCTCCAATAAATCAACTTTCACTTGCTTTTCAGTGTCATAAAGCTGATGAATTGTGTTTGAAATTGTAAAATTTCCTCCCAACTGTTCTCACTGCTTACTTCATGATGAAACTCTGAGTGAGACAAACCTTTTCAGGGACCTGTGGGGGGAGAATAAAAAAAAACAAAAAACAGCATTAGTTCAGAGTGAGAAAGAACAGGGGAAAAAACATTTAGTAATCAGTACATTTCTCACAACTACCAGGACAAAGGGGCATTTGTTTGCTTTTGGGCTTTTGTGTGTGTGTGTGTGTGTGTGTGTCGACTGGGCCCTAATAGGGCTTGAGCCTTTGCCAGTCCAGGAACTCTGTGGGGAGAAATGTTAAACTGTTTATCTGAGCTTGTCGTGTGTGTCCGATAAGAAGAGTTATGACTTTTTGATATCCTGTGTTTGGAAATATACAAGATAACTTTGCACCTGGCGGACACTGGCACAGGGTGTTTGTGTGTGTGTGTGTGTGTGTGTGTGCATGTGTATATGTGCGTGTGTGTGTATGTGTGTGTGTGTGCGCGTGTGTGTTTCCACATCTCACAGATGGAGAAGCCGATGGTGTGCGCGTGCCTGTGTGTGTGCATGTGTGTGTGTGTATGTGTGTGTGCGTGTGTGTGTGCGCGCGTGTGTGTTTCCACACTTCATAGATGGAGAAGCTGATGGTGTGTGTGTGCGTGTGTGTGTGTGTGCTTGTGTGTTTCCACACTTCATAGATGGAGAAGCTGATGGTGTGTGTGTGCGTGTGTGTGTGCGTGTGTGTGTGTGTTTTCACACCTCATAGATGGAGAAGCCGATGGTGTGCGTGTGTGTGTGTGTGTGCGTGTGTGTGTGTGTTTTCACACCTCATAGATGGAGAAGCCGATGGTGTGCGTGTGTGTGTGTGTGTGTGTGTTTTCACACCTCATAGATGGAGAAGCCGATGGTGTGCATGCCCTCCCCCATCCTCTGCCTCCTGCACAGACGGCTCTTCTGCAGCAGCCCCACCATAAAGCTGCAGCCTTCCTCTCCGTCACACGGGTCGTCATCCTCCTCCTCCAGACAGATCACAAACTGAGGGTTTGTCCAGAACGTCTCTTCAAAACAACAACAACAACATAATAAAAAACAACAACATAAACATAGGTACCTCTGAGAAAGGACCCCAGGCTGGATTTAAACAGTTTAAAAAATGGTAAAATGTAAAAAGATTTAGAAAAAACAAACAAACAAACAAACAAAAAACTGAGTTTTTTTGAAAAAGGTTTGTTCAGGGTCACATCTTGCTTGCTCAGGTTGGAGTCAGATCAAAGTTTTAATCACCCCCACTCACTTGCCTATCAATAAGGCCATAAACGCAAACCTCCGTCCATCACCTGAGTCAACCTCCGCCCACATAAACTTAGACACCTCTGAAAGAGAGACTAAGATTTGAATCCAGCTTGCGGACTTTTCTCAATCTCACCTCAGCTCTCTACTCCACTCACTTTCCTGTCAATAAGGGGATAAAGGTTTAAAAAAAGGTAAAATGTAAAAAGATGAAAAAACAAACAAACAAACAAACAAACAAAAAACTGGTGCATACAAGGTTTGTTCAGGGTCACATCTTGCTTCCTCAGGCTGGAGTCAGATTAAGGTTTGATCAGGGTCAGATAAAAGTCAAATTAAGGTTGGCTTCAGTGCTCTCTGACTGTATAGAGCTTTAAGGGGAGTGGAGGCACGCATTAAAGGTGACAGAGGTGAAAGGTGAAAGGTTAGACTCACTACGGTACTTCCTGCATCCCCCGGCCGTGGATCCCCTCCTCCATTTGCCCTCGTAAGTACTGAGGGTCCACTTCTTATACCGGTCGCCGATCAGAGCGTCAGGCGTCAGGTTACACACCTCTAGCACTGAGAACTGTTCCAGGAAGTCTGAGAAGGTCATCCTGAAAGTGAGTGTGGAAAGATGGACGATGGAAAGAAAAATATGTTGAAATACCCTTTTACTCCCTTGATCCAATTAATCACATTATTATCACACACTGGGCCAGCTGGGTGAAGTTGGCTGAAATGCCATGACTTTGCCTCCATGTAGTACGATCCCTGGGCCTTGGCACACTGAGTGGGGCCTTTCAAGGGAATTTGGACACGTTCCACGTATCATTTATCATTAATTAGCAATGCAAGTTGTGTACTGGTACATTATTTTATCACATATGAGCTACTTCAGCAGTAATGGGTGTAATTGAAAGAGGCCTCCAACCAGAACTCCCCGTCCTCAGCTCTGTGTCTGAGTCTCTCTCTGTCCGCATCACTGACAAGCTGCCACTCTGATGACCTGAGAACACACACACATGCACACGCACACAGGCATGCACGCACACGCACGCACACGCACACACACACACACACAGACAAACACAAAAGCTCTCAAAGAGAGGTCAAGAGTCTCAGTTCCTTGACAGTCACATAAAAACAGTCGGTGGGGTTTCCTACCTGTCACTCCAGGGGCCTTTCCACTCAATCCGGCCCCAGGGATTCCTCATACGAATCAGTCTGATGATCTCACCAGAGCACTCAACCTAAACACACACACACATACACAGACACAGACACACAGACACACACACACACACACAAACAAACACACACATATTTTCCATTGTCATGAGCATCCTGCATTTCACCAGACGAAAGTGAGAGATGAGTGTCAGAGCCTCACAATAGGGGGAAGGAAAACTCTGCTTCTGTTTACTTCACTTTTAATCAAGCACCAAAAGTACTCAGAAATTCATCACCTCACACGGACAGACAAACAGACACACATGCACACACACTCTCTCTCTCTAACACACACACACACATACACACACAATCTCTCTCTCTCTCTCTCATGCACACACACACACACACACAAACACAATCTCTCTCTCTTTCACGCACACATACACACACACTAACACACACATGCACACACACAATCTCTCTCACACACACACACACACACACACACACACACACACACACACACAAGGCCATACTCTCTCTGTCTTGCTTTCTCTCTCTCTGTCATGCACACACACACACACACACACACACACACACACACATAGACATATTCCTTCTCTAACTCTCTCTCTCTCTACACACACACACATACACACAGCGATACCCTCTCTCTCTCTCTCCCTCAAGTACACGCACACACACACACACACACAAACACACATACACACACATACATAAGCACACACACACGCACACACACACACACACACACACACACACACATACACACACACGTACCTCCTCTGCTCCAGTCACGGAGTAGGCGTGTGCTTTCACCAGTTGCTGTGATGTCACTGACTCAGGAGCCTCATCACTAGTGATCTAATCACAGCAGAGACTACAATCACCAAATGGATGATGGGAAATGGAGTCCTTTTTTTTTTCTTCCTTTTTTTGTCATAGTGTTACACAAACATATTCCTCTAGGAGGATTCATGTGTTTAAGACTTAAAGATTCATAGTGTGTGTGTGTGTGTGTGTGTGTGTGTGTGTGTGTTTTATCATTTCTTTTCATCCCTCTCTCCGTCCGTGTCCCAGTGCAGTTCATCGTCAGGGCATCCAACTCATGTGCCAAGTCTACCAATCAACCATTCTGTCCTGGCCAAGAATCCTCTTTGTGATTTCCTTAAAGCCACAGTACAGGCTAATAATTCAATCATAGTCCTGCCATACGAGCTTGCTGAGTGCTGTCGGAAGGAAGGCAAGACCATTTTGTACAACATAGACCGAATAGCGAACATGCAGCTTGTGCTAACTGAACGGCATCATTGGGTCACTTTCGCTAACCATGGTACTGTTGCATTAGCGTTAGCATCCAGTTTGCTATTTGGTCTATGCTGTTCCAAATTCTCTCACTCTCCTTCCTACTGACAGTGCCCAGCAAGCTTATATACAACAGGGTTTGGAATTACTCCGAAGTATCACTTCATTTGGGGTGGTGGTGGCGTAGTGGTTAAAGAACCTGGCTAGCATGCAAGAAGTCTGAAAAGTTGTGGGTTCGAATCCCAGCTGTCACCGTTGTGCCCCGGAGCAAGGCACTTAACGCTCTAGGGGAGACTGGCCCTGAACAATTGATAGTTAACAAAAAATGTAAGATAAAAGTGTCTGCTAAGTGCATAAATGTGAACTTCAAGTCCTGTGATCAACACAATCTCTTTGTTTTCTCACTCTTTTTGTTCCCTCTGGCTATTTGTCTGCCTCTGTTACTCTAGTCCTTCTCTCATTTCTGAAGATCACACCATTTGTCTTACGTTGATGGAGCAGCCCAACAGTGATCCTCTGCTTAGTGCTTTCTGGACGATCTTGTAGAGGTTGGGGTGGGGAGAGTTGAGTTTGTAGCGCTCAGCGATTCCTCCTGTGAAGTCCTCAAAGCCCTCAGTGGGGGTACCTCCATCCAGGGCTTCATAGCAACCATTCACCCTATAGGACACACACACACACACACACAGACACAGACACACACACACACAGACACACACACACACACACACATACATACACACACACGCATGCACGCGCGCACAAACACACACATACACGCACACACACACACACACACACATACATACACACGAGTGCACACACAAACACACACACACACACACACATACACATACATATATACACACACACACATACACACGCGAGCACACGCACACACACACACACACACACACACACACACACACTCACACACACACATATGCATATACACACACGCACATACACGCAAACACATGTGCGTGTGCGTGCGCACACACACACACACACACACACACACACCCATAGACACATAGAGGTGACATTAAACCCAGTCACACTGACACACATGCATATTCACATTCTAACAGACATTTGCATTTATAAATTCCTCAGACCTGACACATTTCCTTTTCAAATGTGTTACTGAATAGGCTACTGTAAGATGATAATGGATGTCATGGAGACAGTGACTACATTGGAAATTCCATCATCCATCAAGGGGTTTCCTGGCGCAGGGAGCGGAAAGGTCAAAGGTCAAGCCCCTATTAACAACTATTCAGCCAACAACTGCTGTGAATGTATAAAATGGCATAATCATTTTTTTTTTTTTTTTTAAATATATATTATTATTATTATTATTTTTACAGCAGACCGACTTCAATATACCTATACTTGCACCTTTTGTATTCTACAGTTGATGTGTGAATACAGTGTTTGCTTGTCATGACTGTGAAGGATCTATCTATCTATCTGTCTGTCATTGAAAAAACATAGGCCTATATAACATATTATTATATTATACCTTATGATGAACATTTCTACGTTATGTTGTGGTTGTTTTGCTTATTTTCCAGTCGCTGTGTCCAGTCTCAGAGGCACATGCCTTCCAGCCCCACTTCCTGTTACATCGTCTGGAGTCTGGGGTTGCTATAACACCCACACTTGTGCTCTTCTGACCCCCCCAGAACAAAGAAGCGACTCACATCCTAATGCTCCCTCTCACTCAGCAATGTTCTCCAGACCCTGAACTTAATCTGTGCTTAACATCCTCTTTTTGCTTTCGGTGAGACACAGAGATGGGGAAGCTGACTCGAGACCCCATGATAACACTGTGTCCTAAGTCGACACATGATAAATGAAGCAGTACACCAAAAACCATTTGACCAAATCAGGCCCTGGAACAACTGAGGTGTTTTGTTCATGACACCAGCACCCAGACCAGTGAGTCACCACAGTATGAATGAATTATTGAGAATAGACATATATAGGCTTGTTTTGCACACTGAACAATGACACATGCTGTCAAGACTACAGCCATAGTTCTCCTTAGGCTACTATTTTTATGTCTTCACCATTAGATCAGACCAGAATGATGTCATAAGACATGTCCATTACAGAAGAATACTGTGCAATTGATGCGATCATAAAGGTACAGAACAAAATACATTATAACATTGCTGTTATAATTTTTAGTCCTATAGATCACATAGAAATTGTGATGTCATAATGGCTTTGTGCTGCAATGCTATCACAGACATATAGTAACCTAGATACCACACTGCAAGCTCTATTAGGTGGAATACGTCAATGCGGCCACCACATTAGTATGGACAACATTTCTTCAAAATAAATGTAATTGAATTAGGAGCTGCAGGTATCTTGGGCTAAAAATCCCTAAAACGAATACATTTCTCAACAAATGACTAGAAAATTTTTGCCTGCAGTTGTCCCGCTGTCACTGCTGCTTCTGAGGATGTCATTGCAGCAGCATAAGGTACGCTATGGCAGAGCTAGCTAACATAGGTAGGCTAATTTTGGTAGGCTACATGAAAACTACATTAGGCTAGGCAGATACTAGTGCCAGCACCAGCACCACCCTGGTTAAGTGGCATAATAAATAAACGTACATTTAATAATTCCGCTATGATTAATTACTTTGAAATACACAACATAGTCCTAGTTAACTGACGTGAACCTTACCTTTCACCCATCTACATTGTGGTACTTTGGGCATATCTGTAACCATTTTCTGAAGCCCTAGAAAAGCACCAAATTACACTATACAGTCTTTTTGGGTACTGTGGGTTGTAATAAAAGCTGTCAACAGTAAAAACTGACTCGTTTATTTATTCATTTATTTTAAGAGCATAGGAGGAGAATTTATCATTTCTGGCCATGTGTGCCTGTAGGTGCGTTATCTGCCGAGAGGGTTGATAACATGAGGCTTCAGAGCCTACATGACCTTGTTATTGTTGGTGGCAACTGGCCAGAAAAAAAAAAATAGTAAATAAATGAGGCAATTTGACAATTAACAACTTTTACTACAACCCTTATTGCTCTAAATGACTGTATGGTGCGACATGGTTACACGTAAACCCAAAGTACCGTCAGCTTGCAACTTGTTCAAATGCTTCTTTAAGACTACCAACAACAATATGCATATTTACCTTGTTTAGGGCTACATGTTTTAGGCCAGCTGCACATGTCTAGGTGGTCGTATCATCTGTGCACAACCCACAACTCCAGTATTTTACTGATTACCACTCAGAGACACATATTTTTTCTACTGGGGCCTCTATTCATTTGCAGTGTGGAGTTGTCCATTGCAAGATGGCGGCTCTGTTGACATGCGTTCTGGAGCCCTATGCGATATATATAATGTAGAAATGCTATACTAGACTAGACCAGAACACAGAGTAATTGTGATGTCACAAAGGCCCTCACTTGGCATAGGCCTTCTCCAGTAGGGCGCTCCAGAACTCGGTGCTCTCTGCAGAATGCACAAATAGCAGCTTCCCGTCCCTCACTGGCAACCGGTCGTCAATGACAACATCCAGCCACTCTCCAAACTGCCAGATCTGATGACCGAAATAGTCATTTGTTATTGTTATGCAATTAAGCAATATGACAAGAGAGTAGCATTGGTAATGAACATCACCATGGCTGTAGCTGAGTCGTTAGCTGGCACATGTCGATACCCTCATTTTGTCTCATTTTGAATGAGTGGAATGTTTATGTAAGACAATTCAATGGCAAATGCAGAATGATTTCTAGCCGTAAAGTGTTGTCCTGGGATGTTGATGCATATGGAATACCTCTCTTCCAATCAGTGATTAACAGTGTGAAAAAAAAAAAAAACTATTGTGCGAAGAAACACCTGGAAGTGGAATATTCCAGCATAGCTCTGCTCAAAGCTCTGTCCATGTGGCACCACTCGAGCCAGAATCTCATTGTTCAGGGTGAGGGAAGCAATGGCAGCTAGCAACCAGCAATCACCTGTAAAAAATATGAGAGAGAAAG